>CM034155.1:327446756-327956756 GCA_019776745.2 Taxus chinensis | reverse complement strand
AGTTGGAATGTCAAGATGGTTTTTCGAGCCATGATCTCAGTTGACTCCTTAATCAAGGAGTGTGTAGTGGACCTAGGACCCTTTACCACTACTCTCAATCTTCACATCCTTCCCTTGGGATCTTATGGTGTTATCTTGGGTTATGGATTTTTGTCTACACATAGAGCTAGAGTTGACTGCTACAGTAATATTATATCTTTTGTAGATTATTTGGGGTGTAGAGTCATTGATTATTGGAGTCAGGAGACCCCTCTCTATCCACACTATTTCTAACTATGTATATTGAAGCGGTGTGCACAATAGGAGTTGTCTGTTATATTTATATGCTATCAAAACTAGTGATAGGTCAAAGGATGAGGTTAACGAACCTTCAATCAATGATCACCCCATTTTTTATGAGTTTTTGGATGTGTTTCCTAGTGAGCTTCCTGGGATTCCTCCCCCGTGTGAGATATATTTTCACATTTATTTGGTTCTAAGAGTGTAACGTATCTCGTGCGCTCCTTATAGGATGAAAAAATTTGAGCTATGTGAGCTCAATTTGCAGCTTGAGGGCCTTCTCGAGAAAATCATAATCCATCCTAATGTATCTTGTTGGGGTACACCAGTGATTTTTGTGAAGAAGGATAGATCCTTGCATTTATGTGTGGACTATCATCGGCTGAACAAAGTAACAATAAAGAATCATTACCCCCTTCCTCACATTGATGATTTGTTTGATCATATGATAGGGGGGCACTACATTTTTTAAGATTGATCTTAAGTCAGGATACCATTAGCTGAAGGATCGTAGAGATAGATATCCACAAGTTGGCTTTCTGCATGAACATATGGCCACTATGAGTTCACAATGGTGTCCATTCAATCTTAGCAAACACCCTTGTAGTGTTCATGAGTTTGATGACTGGGGTGTTTAGGACCTTTTAAAATCATTTTGTACTCATGTTCATTGATGAAATCTATATCTTCTCACGTACATATGAGGAGCATGAGTAGCATCTTCGTCAGGTTCTGCAGTGTCTTTGTGAGTAGAAAATTTACGGGAACCTAGAGAAGTGTCCATTCTTCTAGTTAGAGGTGCAGTATTTGGGTCACATCATTTTTTGGGAAGGTATCGTAGTGGATCCTTCAAATATTATATCCATTATGGATTGACCAACCCCCACTAATGTTACCGAGGTGCGCAGCTTCGTGGGGTTGGAAGGATACTACAGGAGATTTTTTCATGACTTCGCTTGGGATACGTGCACTCCATCACTTCCCTTCAGCAAAAAGGGAAGAAAATAATCTAGTCAGATAGATGTGAGTAGGCCTTCATGACACTGAAGGAATGCCTTATAATGACCACCTATTCTTGTAGTGTCCATACCCTCAGGGTGAGTTCTTCATTTAGCACAGATTCTTCATTTGGTGGGATTAAGAGGTGTGTTAATGTAGGAGGGCCATTTTATAGGTTTTGAGTCTCGTAAACTCAAGGATTATGATATCAATTATATGACTCATAACCTTGAGCTTGCGGAACTATTGTTCATGCCATGGTTTGATGGATACAATTTCTTCTTAGTCAGAGATTTATACTCAAGACCGATTAATTGAGTCTCCGTCACCTGTTCACAGCAGTCCCAATCTCAATGCTCATCAGCAACAGTTGGATGGAGTTTATTTGTGAGTAAAAAACAGAGATAGATGCAAGTTAAGTGAAAGGAGAATGTGTTTGTAAACGCCATGAGTAGACAGGAGACATGTTCCTATGGCTACCTCAGTGAGTATAGATTTACAGGAGCAAAATCTTGGAGTAGCTTCCTCACGACATCTTGTACCTTGCAGTCAAATTAGAGATTGACTCTCAGAGATACCACTTAAGGGGAATTTTGATGAATTCTCATTAGAGGTAGATGGTCTCTTCTCAGACACAGAGGCCGGATATATGTTTCTAGAGACAGAGGCTTGAGACAAGATATTTTGGCAGAAATCATCATGTGCCTTATTCAGCTTATCTAGGGGTGAAGAAAATGCACACTACGTTGAGACAAATTTATCATTGGAGAGGTCTTTGGCATAGATGTAGCTCAGTTTTTTTAACATGCTATTTAGAGTGTCAGAGGGTGAAGTTTGAGCATCAACATCTTGTTGGCCTTCTGTACCCACATTCCATACCGAAGTGGAAGTGTGACACCATTTCCATGGATTTCATTATAGGGCTATCAACGTCGTTATACCACCAGGACGCCATCAAAGTCATGGTGGATAAATTAATGAAATGTGGCTCATTTTTCTCCAGTGAATACCACCTATATAGCTAGTGTCATTAGCACAAGTATACGTTTATGATATTATCAGAATGCACGGAATTCTCTAGAAGATCATTTTTGACCGCGACCCCTTATACACTTATCAGTTCTAGACTACCATATATTAGGTTATTGGGACGAGTATAAACATCATAACAAGTTATCATATAGATACAGATGCATAGTTAGAGAGAGTGAACCATATTTTGGAGGATATGTTACAAATGTATGTCATGGACCATCAGTCTAGGTGGGAGGAGTACTTGTATTTGGTAGAATTTTCCTACAACAACAGTTTTCAGAGTTTGATTGGCATGGCTTATTTCTAGTCATTGTATGGAAGAGAGTACTAGGAAACCCTTGAGTCGGGATAGATTGGAGGAAACGATTTCTCTTGGGTCAAATTTGGTACAGGATATGGAGCAACAAGTTGTCTTGATTCGATAGACGCTTCAGGAGGATCAGGATAGGAAGAAGAAGTATAAAGAGCTGACAAGGATAGATCATATTTTTCAGGTGGGAACAAAGGTTTTTCTTCATGTTAGGCCTCATAATATTCCTGTTCTGTTATGGAAAAGGATATAAGTTAGCTCCAAGATTTGTGTTTCCCTTTGAGATCTTAGAGTGTATCGGTCCCTTGGTTTACCCATCTATCATTTCCCCCCATCTTGTCTCGCATTGCATAATATTTTTCATGTATCTATAATTAGGAGATATATTCCAGATGTCACTCTCATGTTTTATATTGGACCACATTGCAGGTATAAAAGAATAGATAGGTGTAATTGAATCCCATGCACATTATAGAGCAGTAGGAATCTTAGGCCTTTGAGGCTATGGGATTTGCCAATGTGTGGGTCCAGTGGGATAGGTACGACGAGACTACAGCCACTTCGGAGGATGTCCACTATTTTGTGAGCTTATTTTCCTCCTCTATTCCAAGGACTTCAAGGAGGAAGTCAAGTCTAAGGGGAGTGAGATATAGTTCCCACTCCTCTTTGACACTGATTCTATCTTGATATTGATACTATTGGACTGATGTTTAGAAATTTTGATTATGATACATTGATGAGTAAATGATAGATTATCACTGATATGTGGATTATTGACACTATAATGTTTATGTTTTACTATGATGCACTAGATAGTTATGTTAGAAAATTTCATATATCTTGTATTTTCATGATGTTGATTTCCTATTGACACATCATTTTTTGGGGTGTTATGAGTAGAATTGTAATCTTATGGATGTTATGTTTAGAATGTTAACATATTGATGTAAAATAAAATCTGTTGAATGTCAGAATGATGAACATTGACTTTATATGCATATTGTATCTTGATGTTGTTAATATGCAATGAAAGGCCAAAGAGATATTTTGTTGTGTGTAGGTCTGTGATCACAAAAAATGAAAGGGGATAGGGGACCAACCGGAGAAGGTTGTCAGGTGTCGAGCAATGAGGGAAAATTTGACAACTTATGTAATGTTGCTTCGTGTGGTTTTTTGCATGTCTTGTTTGGAGGTCACCCATGAGGGGTGACTTCACATACGTGACCATGGGGTCAATTGTGTTCCCTTTCTTTAATTTTTGTATATGATTAATTTATGTTTTGTGTATTTAAAATTTAGAAATGTTGTCACTTTATTAGCGTGTTGTAAATGTGTGTTAATTAATTTCAACCCTTCTTGTTTTAGTTAACTAAATTAAGGATATGACAAATAGTTATGATGAGATTTGGTAGTCCTTGTGTAAGTAAAATTTATGTTGATTTGTGCATATTTTACTCCATCCCAACTTCAAAATTAGGATTTTGACTTTGCGGGGTTTTTTTGAAGGCTTTTGGGATAAGCAAGGCTTATTACATGCCTCTTAAATTTACCCAACAACCATACCTATGGGTTGGAAATCTTACTTTTGACTTATTTATCCATTTTTTAATGTAAAAGAAGGAAACGTATTGCACTTTCTTTCTACCCAACTTTATTAGGTCCTTTGAAAGCATGGTGTGCAATTTTTGAGCCATGTGGTTTGTCATAGACCTCGCATGTGCATTTATTTTCTTGGTCTTGTTGTGTTGAATTGAGTGTGGGGATGAAGGAATGATGAAGGGAAATCCTACATAGAGCCACCTCATCATCCTCACATTCCACCTATTATGTTATTTTTCTTGTTTGTAAGCAATGTTATGCTTTTAAAAGTGTTTTTTGTCTTATGATGGTGTTTGTGTGTGTTGGTTGGGTATTTGGCCTTATTTATGTGTGTGAGAAGGGATTATGGGACCATTGGGGAGGGAAAAAGGATTTTTGTGAGGCACGCATTTGGTGGGAGTGTGAATGAGAGTCTTAACTATGGGGAGTGAAAATTAAATCATGGTTCTGTTGAATGCTTGCAAGGGAGAGAAGGATTTTTGTGTGATTATTTTATCCACTTTGAGGCTTAGGGTAAGACTCCCACTTCACTTGGGAGTCATAAAGAGGTGGTCTCCCATATCCCCTTCTCTATTTGGTTTGACCGTCAAACCTTTATGTTATTGTGAAATTTTAATCTTGTTTGTTGTTATCTCAGTTGAGTTGAATGCCTTGTATGTGTTTTTTGTGAAGCCACATTTTCTAAAGTTTTCATTGTTTCTCAATGCCCCTCATGGTTCTTTGGTTGGATTTTGGAGTCCATTAAGGGGATGGCTTCTCCTCTTAATGGATTTAAGGATGGGTGGAGAGATTTTCCTACTCCCCCTTTCTTTTTTTGTGATCCCATTTTGAAGTTTGAAGAAAACAAGTTTTGGAGCTACCATTGTGGAGAGGACATGGATTTTGAAGACTCAAAATTTGGCTTGTTGATAGCCTTGTTGTAATTTGTTCATTTTAACTTATCCCCACTTGAGTGGATGATTGTAATTTGTAAGCTTTGAATAAATTTGTTGTAATACTTGGAAACCCTTTTCATATTTTAAACTCTCTTTATGAGTGATTTTTTAAGAGACTTAAAACTTCAAATGTGTTAATTATGTTAAAGGAAAGTATAAAAGTTTACATTGTCTTGGTGAAAGGAAGATTTGAATATAGTTCAAATGTATATGCATTCCTCTTAATTTAAGTATTTCCATTGTTTCCAAATTGTTATATACCTTCTTTGCAAAAAAAAACATTGTGAAGTTCATTTAAATTTATTGTGGATAAAAATAGTTGTCTCTTATAACTTATGAAGGAACTAAAATAGTTACCCTATTTATTTAATGGAAGAGATTTTTGTAGTGCCCATTTCCCTTCGACACATTTTTTGTTATTGATTTCGAGACTGTCGACTACACTTATGGATGTTATTAAAGATTTTTGTTTTATCATTATATTACATGTTAGAGACATTGGAATGTTGTTGATTTCGACTCATATATGATGCATGTGGATTATTAGAGACATTTTATATTGATGTTGATATACTGTTGACATGGTTATTATATATATTTCTGACATATATATATATATATATATATATTGTTGACATGCAATAGTTTCATCACAATGAGTAGGCTTTGATAATTGGATTAATGTTGTGATCATTTTGACATGGATGAAACATGTGGAATAGAAATGTTGCTATAAATTTTAAATGATATAGTATTTTCCTAGATGAGATTTGTTTCATATATAGATGATTATGGATTTATATTGCATATTTTATCATAGATATTTTTAATGCGGACACGAGGCCGAAGGAGTTATTAATGTGTTTTGCAGGTAAAATTATTCACAAAAAACATCGGGGGGATAGGAGACTAACCACATCAGGAATTCTAGATGAATTCAACAAGGGTCACCATGACAACATGTATTTGTGTGTGTGTTTCAATTATGGTTAGGGGGAAATTGTGACCATGGGGTTATGTATTTGTCTTTTATCTAGTTTTCCTTTAATTGAGGATAGTATGTGATTTTTAGTGTTGTAGTTAATTGTGGTATTTAATTCGAATTTGGTGTATGTATTTTACCCTTTTATTATTAATAGGTTGTAGTTTCTTAATCTAGAGCTAATTTAACCTTTTCCTAAACTAATTAAAGATGTGGACCAAATTAATTCATTTATTCGAGTATATTTATCTTGGATTTTGTGTTGTAAGTTGAGTGCTTGGGGATCTTGAGTGTTGTACACTCTACCCCTTCATGGAAATTCGAATTTGGCCTTAGAGGCCAATTTTGGAAGCTTGTGGGACAATTCAAACTTGTCCCACACCTCTTAAATTGCTATGCCAACCCTACCTATGGGTTGGGGGGGTCAAAATTAGACTCCATTATGTGTTTTGGGAAGATAAAAGGGAAAAATGTTTATTCCACTTCCTTTCTTGTAATTAATTTTGGCCTTAGGGGGTGTTGGCTTAGATTTTGTGTGTATAGTAAAATGTCATTTCTTCAACCACTTATTAATTGTGCTTTGGAATATGAGATTGAATATGGTGATTTGGAGTGGAGAGGAAACGATGTGGCATTCTACTTAGAACCACATCATCCTCCTCCCTCCCTTTTCTATTTATTAAAGTGTATTTTGCTTGTTTGGGGGTTACTTCATTATTTTGTGCTCTTGCATTTTTAAAGAGTTAGAGGATTTTTGGAGAGCTTTTGGTCTTTGCGGGAGCTTGTTGGTGTTTTATTTGTTTGGAAGGAGCTTAGAGATTTACTCTTGGAATAAGCTCTACTATGGAAAGGTAGGAGCATTACTCTTGCTTATAATTTCCTTTATTTGTGTATATGTGTTTGTTATGTTTTTTGAGTGTTTTGGATTGCTTGTTGGGTGCTTGAGTAGATTTCCTAATTGTGGTATAGGAGGGGACTATGGGGAGAATTCATGTAGGGAGGCATAAGAGTTATTTCTTGTTTTAGAGGGAGTTTGGGTTGGGTGCCCCACCTTGGACAATGATTGCTTGCATTTCTTGCTTGTTTTGTATGAGGGAGGCATAAGAGTATGTGGGAGGCATAAGAGGTACTTGAAGGAGAAGTAAGAGTATGTAGGGGATTTGAGATATGCATTGGAGGTGTTAAGGTGGGCACGCATTTCCCATTGGGAGGCATAAGTGGCCTTCCCATAGGTTCTTGTTCCTTTGGATTTCATTTAGAAGCCTTGTATATAATTGTTGTTTTCCTTATTGTATTTATATTTTGAGTTTGGTTGTGTTTGGAATGGTTGTGAAATACTTGGTTTTGTGTTGTGGAAGCTTGTTTGTTTCCATGGTTGGATCCACCTTTCATTGTAATATGGTTGGAGCTCAGGGGCCAATGAGTAGGATGACTTCTCCTCCTCATTAGATATTTTTTTGGGTGGAGAGTGTTGACTCCCAACCCCCCCACCCCCCCATTTTTTTGTGAATCAAACATATCAGGAAGGAGCTATCTTGTTGGTGTTGTGAAGCTTGGAGCTTTTGGTGGAGTCCCTAATAAGATCCTTCTTGTAACAAAACTTCCTTTGTGTTATTCTCACTTAGAGTGGAGGAACTTGTAATATTGTATTCTAATTTTAGTTTATATTCTTGTATGATTTCCCACTTTAAGTGGAGGACATTGTATTGAACTTGTGAAGGAAAATTGCATTCCACTGTTGGTTATGAAAGTTGTATTATATATTGAAAAAGAGAGGAAAGATTCGTGTTGTAAAGTTAGTTTTGGTGAAATAGAAAAGAAAGTAATTCTCTTTATTTGGAGTTTGGTTGTTTTGTGTGAAAGGAAGTTCCTTGTTTTGAAAGAAATGAGTTATACTCAACAGAAAAGAAATTTTAATTTCATTGTGAAATTATATTATTGCAAATGAGAAAGTAGGAATAGAAAATTTGTAATATGTTAAAAGTATGCATAGTAAACATGAATGTAAAATAAAGTTGTAGTATTTTGGATATTTAAGTGTAGTGAAAATGAAAGAGATAATAAATTTAAGATAGGGAATTGTTACATTTTGTATTTGAAAAATAACAATGTAGAAATAGATGTAAATATTTTATCTTCCTCTTGAAATAGAATGAAATTTAGTTGATCAAAATGGAAATGATCTTGTAAGTAGTAGTGCTTTTATTGGAATTGATAATGCTTAAAATGAGTAATTTTAACTAAGAAATGATCAAATGGAATGAAATCACAAAACTGGAAACTTTAGATGAATAAAATCAATTTTAGAATGTAATTTAGAATATTTTAGTAACTTTTACTTTTTGTAAAAAAATCAGATTTTAGGTTTTGTTTCTAAGAAAGAGGACCGCCGCCCTCTATAGAGTGGCGGTCATGTAACCACCGCTCAGGCAAGGTGGCGGTCTAAGAATCGCCGCTCCATAGGGAGGTGGTCCATGGTTTTTCATGCAGGTAGGGCAGTGGTCCCAGGTTCACCGGCCTGCTCTGAGCGATGGTTCTGTTATGGCAGACCCTCTCAGATATGCACCTATGCAAAATTTTTAACTAGTATATACTAAAATTCAAGTTTGTAAATGTAACTAAAAAATTACCAGCAATCATATAATGGTCAAATCTTGTAGTATAAAGCAATTAAACCTAAAAATGGTGGATTTAAAAAATTCCTTCTCATTTTTGTTCACGGGGGGTAAGGATTGCCCCAAATAGAGAACCCCAACTACAAATAGTTTAAAATAAAACCAGATTGGTAAAGGAAATCCCTCCCAATCTTTGATTGAGATAGATTACATTGATAAAACTACAACTAAACTAATCTAAACTAGATCTCCTTGCAGAATCCTCCATGGTTTTTCCTCTCTTGCTCCCATGGCTGCCTCCTCTCTGACCTGCAATTTTAACAAAATAAAATAGACCAAATGAGGAGAATAGAATGAAGGAAATGATTTATTAAAAATTCATAAGGATTTTAGGGCTCATTTGGAACCCTAGGATCTAGTGGCAATTTTTTTTTTGATCTAATGGTGGAGGATTAACCCTACTTTTGTTTGGTAGAAATGTATTTTAAATGTTTAAATTAAATCCTTAAAGACCGTATGTGTAGATGGGTGTTTGGGGCCATTTAATTTCCTTGGGGTGTAAAGTCTTTATTAGTCCATAGTATATTTTAGGAAATTAATAAAAGGACTCTAAGCTATCAAGATAATGAAATTTAATTAATTAAGCTTGAGGATAGTCATATTTGGTTTGAACATTAATTAAGAAGAGAAAACAATAAACCAAGTAAATTAAACTATGGCACTTCCTAGTTGACTTTTAATAACTCGACCTTAGAGGTAAAGTAATTTTAAAATTTAATCTTTTAACTAAACCTGGCCTATCAATCATAAAGTTGAATTAGTGGTGTAAATTAATTTAATGTACCTTAGGGGTTTAATACCCCGGTAACCTTTTTAACCTACTTACAACTTAAACAAAAAAAAATTAGTCACACTTTTCGGGTTTAGTGTTAGGTTTTAGCGTGTTCCTAAAATGTCATTTTTGTGGGCATTAAAATCTTAAAGGGTTTAAACTATAGTGGATAGAATTTCTTTTGGAAACCATCTCATTAGTTGAGCTATTCTCATTCTCTATGGGAAGTTAGAAATTGTTATTACTTGCTTGTTTTTTACCATGCTCCAAGAACTTGAAGAAAAAAAAGATATAAATAAATCAAATTCAGGAATGTATGCCCCATTTATAAATTTAAGTTGTGTTTACATTATAAACTGGTTACCAAACTTATATCTTGTTAGTTCATTATTGATTGTATACAAAAAAAAGAAACATATATAGCCTTATATCGAATTTTAATTATAAATACAATTCTATCCATTATTTAATACCTAGATATTTATCTAATTATGAAGTTCATATTTAAAACAAAAAAAAGGAATTTAATTAAATTTGATTCTTCTAATTTTTAACAATGAAATGTGATTACAACTCATTATTATTAATAATATATATATATATATATATATATATATATATATATATATATATATATATATATATATATATATATATATATATATAATATTAAACTATTTATAAATTTATAAATATTAATAAAGCCATGTAATATAGTATATAGGCTAGTAATAAATAAAAAATTTAAAAAATAAAAAATATTAAATACCAAAAAAGTGGTATGCTTTTTGGGCCATACTAGCTGCGACAGTGTTATGGTAGAAGTTTGGGAATGGTGGGGAGGGTCGCCGACCCCATCCCCCACCCCACTATTTTTAATTAAACAAGCAATACAATGGTGGCCGAGCCCCCCCAACCACTTTAAAACTTACACCTTCCTTAACGCATTCTGCGCTCCCTTTTCTACAGCATCATTAAATAACATTTTTTATTATATATATATATATATATATATATACTTTGATGTATTTGCATATATTTGATTTCGGGTTATTTATTTAGTTAAGATATTGTATATAAATATATTTATACATATACATACACACACACACACACACACGTATGTGTACATATATATGTATGTATGTATGTATGTATGCCTAAATGGGTATTTTTGGTTAAATAATACTTTCAAAAAATAAGTAATAGAAATTACAAACAATCACTTGAATAGGGTAGAATAGAGATTTAAAAATAAAATAAATAAGTGTGGGGGATGTTTATATCCATCCCAACCTTCATCTCCTCCTCCCATGGCTTCCTCCTCTTCTATCTCTGCTTAACCTGCAAAACTAAAATGAATGAAATGAGCAAAATAAATGAATAAAAGTATTTCTTAGAGATTTTAGGGTTGATTTGAAATCCCTTCATCCAATGGCCCAAATTGTCTCCTACAAACGTTAGGCGAGGGTTGGTGAGAAATATCATTTGATCGCATGGGTCTTCTTTTGAATGGGGCCACTTGTGTGGTTTGAAAGTTTCATAACTCATTGCTTTTGTTTTGATTTAATTTAACTAAGCTCCCTCCCTTAATAATTTAGACCCACTTTTATATTGAAGAATTAAATTATTAGTTTTGTGCAAATGAAAGAGCTAGCTTAGATATGGACTTTAATTTTAAATTATTGCATGACCTTCAAAACCTATGCATTAAATTAATTTATGATTAATTGAATGAAATATTGTAAACCTAATCATAGATTAAATTCGTTCTTTTAATTAATAATATTATTTAAGTTATTTTGTGATGACCATTTGAAACCTAAGGTTAACCTTACCGTCACTTTCGTCTCCTTTCGCCAAAAAAAATGTTATTGCATAATTTTTCTATTATAACCATTGTTTGGTTTTAGGTTTCGTGTGCGAAAATTTGTGGGTGTTACACAACTGAGCTTTGAACTTAGGCATCCTAATAACTTATAAGGATGGGTTATGATTTGACCCCCGAGCCTCCCCACCTCAGAATTTATAAATACAAGGAAAGTAAAATAAAAGCTCCTATTAAGTTTTCCTAAAAGTAACGTACCCAAACCCAATTAGAGAGCACAACTC
The DNA here is from genome assembly GCA_019776745.2 of Taxus chinensis. NCBI lineage: Eukaryota > Viridiplantae > Streptophyta > Pinopsida > Cupressales > Taxaceae > Taxus > Taxus chinensis. Next base: position 327,945,058 of record CM034155.1, on the reverse strand, counting down.
TATATGGAGACTATTAGTTCATTTGTAATGTGTGGATATCTGATTCAACAATTAATTAGTTATTTTGGTTTTCATTTAAAAATAAATACTTTCACTATGAATTCTTTCGAACCAAAATACAACAGTTTAAACTAAGATTGTTATTTTAAAATAACCCTAAAATGATATTCATTTAACATACCATGAGATTTGGAGTTATTTCTTTATAAAAACATGATTGACTCAAATCACCTCTCCCTTAGCAACCAATCCAACGTTAACAAGATCAAATTAGGAAGTTCTAAACATTATTATATAGTATCCACACTCTTCAACAAGTTCTTTGTTTCACTGTTATCATAAGTTACTTTGAGCCATGACCAAGAGCCCCAACTTTCGTAATTTCCAACCACTCGAGAGCTCTCTCCCCATAAAATCCAAGCCCTCAACTTGGGATGGTTACCACAAAAGACCAAGTGATAGATCAGAGCATCCACTTTACATATGTGGAGGCCATTCGTCGGGAGAAGAATTTCATCTACATTGAAAATCAATTATTTTTTGAAAGTTGCGCTTCCTAGGCAGAGGATCAGGATTGTTGGTGTCTTCACCTAGTTCCTATCGATATTGCCATTAAAATAGTGAGCAAGATCAGGGCCAAGGAAATATTTTAAATGTATTTTTTGACTCGCATGACATCCACCGCACAAGCACTACCTCCTGATGTTTTCCCTACTCTTACCGTTTCCTCCCTTCTCGTGGGGCTTCCTCCTGCTTAGGGTCATGTCGCCTCTGCTATTGATAAAAAGAATATGTTATTGTGGACAACTTAGCTTCTGCCACTCCTCTCTCTCTCTCTCTCTCTCTCTCTCTCTCTCTCTCTGTAGGCACTCACTCTTCCCCAACTCCTCCACACCTGTAATGGAACCCCTATTTTCTTAATGGAAGCCACGATTTTAGGGGAAAAACAAAATAAAAAACTACCTCTAACACATTATCTTGTACTCCTTCCAAAAAGAAAACATAATTTTGTTGGAACATGCATGTATTTAGTTCCCACTGTTTTATTTCCACAATTCCATTCACGTCTTTTCCTTATCTAACAACTTGAACACTACCCAATTGAAATCGTTGATGCTTTGAATTCACAACTATTTACTTCGCCCATGTTCATTTCCAACTTTCCATTCGTGTCCTCGTCAAGTATCTCAAAAAATTAATGTCTTCCAATAAAAAACTTTCCTTTTTCGATCTCAATTGACAAATATTTTATGCTTCAACCGTTGGTCTTCTTCATATGATTTACTTAAATGTCATCTTGATACTCGACGGTTGAGTTTCAAATTGTTTTCCCTTTCCATTTTCGCAACCCTCGCACTTCCCCACCCTCAAATCCCTTCTTCTTTACCCCTCTTCCTCTCCCATCGATTCTCTCCCTCCAATTTAACTCCTTCAAACATCCCCTTCGGCATTTAACTCCTTCAAATATCCCTTTTGGTGTTTCCATCGTACATTTCATGTAAGATTGTTAGTCATATTTTCAATTATATAAAACAAGAGAATAATTTTCTATATACATAAAGAGCTAAGTAATTTTTTTAACCTCACTACTACTATCATATATTGTTCTAATAATATGTATTCGCTTCGGTAGAATTTATTATTTTATGGGCTTTTTTGATAACTGCATTTGGCAAATGAAAAAACAAAGAAGACTGATTTTTTCTCTACATTTATTAGGGCAACACAAGAACTCCACACATATCTACAATGGGGTCGAACCCTCTTCCCTCTGACATATGACAGTAACGTTGGCGGTTCTGATTTATTTTCGTACATTGAACGTTGATCAAATAAATCTCCACCGTTGCAGTCATTATGCCGATACAGTAGGGTCGAGGCTGAGGGGCTCTGACACATGACTGACAGAGGTCAGAAACATCGACGGAGGAGGGCGCGAGGCAGAGGACATTGAGTCCGGCGCGTTGGTAGTCGTTGGATGGAGGGGGATGTGGAAGCTGTAGCAGGAGGGAATCGTGGTAGAGAAGGAAACCTAGAGTTCTGTAGAGACGGGGAGGACATAGTTGCAGACAAGAATTAAACAACTCTCGCAAGCAAGGTCGTACAGAGAGATTGAAATGTTTAACTCCGATATGGCAGCCGTAGGATGGGGGTTCATGATTTTTTTAGTCATTCCTTGATACGGTTTGCAATACTTAAAATCTATTGTATTTTACATGTGTAACAGGAAACCCTAGAGACGTACAGATTAGTGGAGGAGAGAGTTTGCCAAGGATAGAACAGTGCTGAGGAAGAACAGTACCCATGCCCGAAGTGCTATTCATGGAAAAACGAGGTTGGAAAAACGATAGATCACGTGAGGGAGTAGTTTAGGGTTCCTGACTGGTGCGAATCGTGGCAAAGCGAGGTTGGGAAATGAAGATATCGGTTATGAAAGGAGCTTAGGGTTTATGGATATGCCCGGTCTCTGTAAAGTTTTGTGCCTTTTTCAAGCTGGAGGTATTACCTGTTTTTCTGCAACGGCTGCTTCTGTTGTGTCCAGCTGGCTTCCTCCATGCAGGAGCTTGTTGTAGAAGGCGGTGTTCAGAACATACAAGGGTTTTCCCTCCTGCTTTGAGTGTGATTGTATTGCAACCGCTATTCATTGCACTAATCAAGCATTTTATCAAACAGTTCACATGCCTTGTCTATGCTTCCACATTTTGCATACATGTCTACCAGGCAGTTGCACATACATCAGTGAAAATTCCTGTATCCATTATGCTTTGCTGCACGTCCATAGCGTGTGCATGTATCTAAGTAATTATAACGCATTTTCAACAAATCCATTTTGGGCATATCCTGCAATAATTACTTTCCACGATCCCACATTTTTTTGAGGCATTCTGTCGAACAGTTCACGTGCCTTGTCTACGATGCCACATTTTTCATACATGTCTATGCTTTTATGGATGCCCATACCTTGTTCCAAAGTTCCGATTTTGAGTAAATGTGAGGTCGAGTTTTGAGAAAAAGGAAATGATTACTGGCTGGAGGATTCTATGCACTATTCGCTCTGTTTTCAGGATTTTTCATTCCCAGACCGGTAAGCAATAATTTCTTGTGTGGTGTTCGAACTTGTACTTCTATTTGACATATCTAGCAATTTCGGAATACATATGTTCTCTTCTATAAATTTAAAAGGAACTGTTTATCTTGGATTTAAGACATTACCTCCCACCATGAAAAACATATTGATTTTCTCTTCACTGATGCAGAAAACCCCAAAATGGTGGATTTGGTATAGTTGGATCTGCCCAGTAGCTTGGACAGTTTATGGGCTCATTGTTTCACAGTTTGGAGACATCACTGACCTCATAGAAGTGGATGGAAAGCAGCCAGGAAAGCAACTAAATCAGTATTTGGATGAATATTTTGGATACAACAATGATTTTATGGGTGCTATCGCTGTAGTGCTTATAGGATTCACATTTTTCTTTGCAATTATATTTGCCTTCGGTATCAAGCTCTTGAATTTCCAGCATCGGTAAGGGGCTGATTTAAATTTGTTTTTGGAGCTCGGCTTTAGACACCACAGGCCTGGTTGGCTAACTGTGGAATGTTAGCTATAGTTTTAGTATGTGAATTCATCATTATTAATTAATTCAATAGTTTGTTCGAGCATAGTTTCATATGAATAAGGGATTTGTATAGCTCCTATTTTGTAATATGTGTTGATTGTGCAGTATCTATAAATTGCAACCATATTTGATATTGTTTATTTGTTAATGAATAAAGATAATCAATACTTGCAACCACCCGAGCTCTCCAAGGCAACACCGGGAAACAGTATACGCAGAGCTCCCTGTAAACACAACAGCTGCGGCATAATATTCAGAAAATTGTAAAAAAACTGAACACAGACATATATAAAAGCCCTATTCAGAAATGGGAAGAAGCCACAAAGGTCATTCAGAAATTATTAAGGTTTTATGGTATACAAAGCTCAAGCCCAGTTCCGATTTTGACACAGGCTGAGAGTATGTTGGCAAATGTAAACTCGTCGTGTTGAAGCCCTGTTTCTTGCATAGAGTGAAATAGGGTTACTGCCCTGTAAGGATAACCATGTCTTTTGTATGCTGCAATAATTGTATTCCATGAGAAACTGTCTCGTTCTTTCACTTGCTGAAACTCTTTACCGGCATCTATCACAACTTTGCACTTGACATACATTTAAACACGGTTTTTATGAAAAAACAGTGTGTAGCAAATGCCATTTAATCACCTGTGATCAATGAAAGAGTCGACTGTTTTTCCTTGTGAAACCATGCACGTGAAAATACAGGCCTGCAATAATTGAAAATATGTAATCTTCAGAACATCTATATGAACTCTTTGAAAGAATGCCTGGAAAAAAATGTGCTATCAGGGACTGCCTAATGGTTTGTTAGATGTACTTGCAAGTGCTGTAGTAGACATCTATACAAAATGTCGAAGCATACCTAATGCAGATGAACTGTTTGAAAGAATGCTTGGAAAAGATGTGGTATCAGCCGTTGCCATGATTGCAATATATGTACTAGATGGAATTTGCATTTGACGTGGGAATTGGAAACCTACCATAATACCCTGCCTTTCCTCTGTAAAAGATCCAGAAAAAGGGAGATCCATAATACTATAAACCGAATGTCAAGGAAAGAAATTTCGAACTAAAAATTATCTCAGATGCCTATAACACACGGCGTAAGAAAAACTGACATCTAACTCAATTGTTTTAAAATATATATACTTTTCTATTCATGGTGTACATATTACGCGTAATTGCTAATGCAACAATAGGTTAATGTTATTTTCTTATTTACTGTGTCATATTCAGGTACAATCATCAAAACGTTTGCGGTTGCTGTTACATTCACATTGGCAATCAGATCATAAGGATCGCCTCATCTTAAAGGTTAGTAGTTTCGCATTTTGCTACACACCTGTATATGCTTTTCCGCAACAATTTGTAGTAAGAACAATTATCAATCTGATACTTCCTCCATTATTTAATAAAGCTATTACGCCGGCCAATCGTTCTTTACCCAACATACAAATCTGTTAAAAGTTGAGGCGAAATTTATACTAGAATCTACTTTTATAGGCATTGAAAATTAATAAGCATTGTCTATGTCTCCTAAGTTTTTTAGCGCATCACGAAGTTCGTAAAAGAGGGTAAAAGTCCAAACAGTTGCTGGGGTTTTCAGTTAGTCCCTGTCGAAGAAAATGCTAACTTTAAGAAGCAAGTATTGGAGCATGTTCCTAAATAGATTTACCCTCCATAGTGGAAGTCGCTGTCCTACAGACCGTTTGATTTGTATGAGATACCAAAAAGCGGTTAGTTGGCTTACAAACATTACTAAATAGAAAGTGCTCTACAATCCAGAATGGATTCCAACTTTCAATACATTTCTGCACATCTTGTAATACCAATAGATTAACAGAGCTACAAATATCCTGAACAGAATTTTTTTGTATCTCATTTGCTTCTTTTATTTCCTACCTCAAGCTTTTCTAAGTAAAACTTTCAACTTATTATCATGGCATCTTATAATGTATAAAACCATACAACCATGTATGGATTATCGCAACAAATGTTTTGTCGGAAGTGTGATTATAATGCTTGGTAAAGACATGCATTAGGCTCTGTCAGAGATGTTTGTAGCTTTAATTCTTATATTGGCTCCTCCTTCTAGGGCATCTTAAGAAAATTTCCTTTCTTAGATTTGACGTAATTGTTTTCATTTTGTCATCATAATAATTGTTTAGAGGATAGGCAAAAGGTTTTTAGAACTTGAAACTGTGTCTGTATATCTTCCTGAATTTACATGAACTAAACACCATTTAGTCTCCAACAAAGCCATCAATTTGCAAGAGAACTAGAGTTGACGGAAGTCTCAAATCAAAGTTAATGAGAAGTATAAAAAATTTAAAATCATAATAATCAAATGAAAGTGATCAAATCAATAGCAAATTTATAAACGAGGACTAGTAAATCATACTCAACTCTTCCAAATGTATTGACAAACAATAAAATTGAACGCAAACTAACCAAGATTATAGTTGGCTTTTAGGCTTTCTAATGAACTTCCAAGGCAGCTGGTTGCATTGGACACTATAATTGCGCAATTTAGAGGGTCCTTATAAATAGAGTGGGGCTTAGGTTGTGCAGTACAGATCCAGTTGTTAGATTCTGTAGAAGAGAAATGGAAGTAACAAGTGCCTCATTTCTCAGTATGTACAAAGGAATAAAAATCCAAAGATCACCATTGTCTACTGATAAGAATCCACCAACAAAATTCCCCTTCACACCGGCATCAAAAGACTGTAATAACAATAAAACATGCCATGTGGAACATTTTGGCTTTGTGGGTCTGTTAGATGTTTAATTCATGTTATATAGTAGTTGTTAACTTCAATTGTGATGCAAGGGCATCAGTAATAAAGCTTCTTTCATGTCAAATTTCACCATGAGCCTTTTCGACCTTCTTTAAGAAAAAATTACAAGGCCTTGATCTGCGTGTATGACATATTCCTTTAATTGGCTCTTTGTTATTCCTTGCAAAAATGATCCCGGAAAGCAATTTTTGTGGTTAACATCTTCTATGGTATTTTGTTTTTGAAATGAAATAAGAACCACTCTCAAATAGCTTGTGGGATTGAAATTTTAAGGATGGCTGAAAAGAACTTAGACTATGGACAATTTACTCATTGTGACCTGGATCCATTTGATGAGGGTCATTTACAAAGGATGTAAAGTTTGATAATTGGAGATGTTTGGTTTTCTATTGTGTCAGGATTCAGGATAAAGCAGCCACAAATAAAAGTGTCAGTTTGCCTATATCTAATGGCACGACAAACTCTGAGGTTGAAAAGAAGTGGAATCTGCAAGTAAATTTCTTTAACATTTTTGTTCTTCAATTGTAGATTTATAATATAAATTGCGACTAAAAAATTGAACTAATTTCCTGCCTCTTTTTGGGGCATTCTTATATAGGTGCATAGTGTTCCAAATTGTAAATTGAATTTTAACTTTTCTCTGTACATAGCTTCACATTTTGCACTCATGCTTAGTCAAAGATTAAATCTTAGCACAATTCCAGGCTACAGCTTGAATTCCTAACCTTTTTCTCATAAATTTTGTAGTTTACTACAGTTTAGATTTCAAATATAGTTTACTTTTTTTGTCAAATTTTCTCGGATTTTTCTACAGTTTGCACTCGGCAGTATAGCCACATGAAATATTAACTTCATTTCAAACAATAGTTAAAATTTCGGCCTATTTCCTTGCACGTTTCTTCATTTTTAGGTGATTTACATGAAATCTTTTACCTTAATTTTCCACTATTCTACTACACGTTTGGTCTAAAATTTTGCACTCTACTACAGTCAGATGATTTCTGTATTGAATTTTGAAATACAATTTTATTTTTTGTTGCTTGTTTCTTGATAATTTCACACTCCTATCGAATATGGTCTATATTCTGGTATATAGAGTTCAATTGTTTGATTATATTGTCTCAATTTTTGAAATGAACATAATTTTTCTAATATAGATTTCGATGTTCAAAACTTTGATTGTCTTCAGGCTCAAAATTTACTCCCAGACACAGGCCTTGGCAGTGTTCTTTTCGACCTGAGTGCCTCAAGAAAGTGGAGCTCCATAATGGTCAAAATGCTATTGTTGCTGTGAATGTTCATTATGGATACAATCAGGAAGACTCTGTGGTTTTAAACCATGCATCAATAGATCGTGGGCTGTTTCGAACCATGCATTTCCATACATTCACATCAGAGACAGATTGTGATGACAGTAACTCTAAAAGTTCATCCAAGCTAGACTTAGATTTTGGAAAGCCAAACACAGCAAACCCCAGGGTAGATAAGCTTGATGATGATGGATTGCCTTATGTTGCATCATACCTATATAGTGGATGTAAAATGAATGGATTGAGTTTCAGTATCATTTGTAATTATGTTAAAACCTGAAATACAGATTATTATTTGGCTTCATTTGAGCCCTTGAATAACCTTTGGTGCAAATATAGAGGAAAAGAATCAAGAAAACTGTATCTATACAATAGTCCGACATGGGAAAGCCTCTTTTTAGTGTATTTCTTCCATACAATTGTTTCTTCTCACATAGAACAACAGTAAGGTAGAAATTGATAAATATAAGTAAACATTTATTGTAGCGGCAGTTGTATCCTGTAGAAAGTTGAAGGCTATTTACAAAGCACTTTGAAAATTCCTCTAAACCCCCTATAGCTTCAAATCCATATAGACAACATATGGCGACATCAATTGTGCAAAATAGAGAGAAAATTTGAGGGAACATGTTTTATTCCATAAATTTTTGTGTCCAAGGGAGGAAACATGTTTTATTCCATAAATTTTTGTGTTTAATGCTTTAGGTTATTGTTATGAATTTTTATTTCACCACTAGGTTATATTAAAATCTTCCATTTCTTTTCTTCTAGAATTTAGGAAAAATTCAAAAAAAATCATGTACAGTGCGCCATTGAAAATTTATACCTAAAGCCTTACAAATTAAAACCTGCAAGGATTTGCCATAATTACTATTATTATCAGAATCAATGTTTTTCTTGCTCGGGGTCGGGGACGCTTTGCCATTTACCAATAGAATTGAATCTGTAAACAAATAAAGAAACTTGTTAACAAAAAGTATCTCAGTCCAAGCCATTCCCTAAATGCAATTCCTTCATTTTATCCAAAACATCGTTGGTATTGACAGTTCAACGAGTATTTCTAATCACAGCGGAACTTGCATTTTCAGTTACTTAAATTTGTTTGCCCTGCAGGAAAATAGGTTTTTAGTGACGAGCTTAAACAATGAACAAGCAAGTCATTCCTTATCCACTCTGTCCAATCTACCTTCTCCTCCCTCGTTGCCCCTGGTGTTTCACCCCTTCTTTTACTCGCCCCTACTGGCGTGGCCGCTTTTAACATTTCTGCGTCGACCATTCATTCCAGCCTCTGAATTCCCATTAAAGATTTAAAACCCCTTGAAGGCCAAGCTTTGGCCTCCTTCCAAGACTCTTTAAAACATGTTACATACATTTTGATTGATGGAATGAGCTTCATTGGCCCTAAACTTCTAGCAAAAAATGGCTTCCACCTTCGTGAGGCCTTCCCGCATTTCCGTACTTCCCCCTTCAGAAATAAATCAATGAATTTGGTTGGGGACCTGGGTCAATTTCCACCCATTATGGATAGACCATTATATGCCAACAATTCCTATGGTGGATCGCTTTGGCACAAATTTCCTAATTCAATATCGTTGAGATCTATATTTAGACAACAAGGCTCTACTCCGACACAAGTTTCCTTTCGCAACTTGCTTCTCAACATCTGTAATGGTGTTGCCACCCTTCCAAATTGGGAAACATTGATGTCCCGCACCGATTCATGCCTCTCACAGCAAGAACTTGTAAACTTCCACAATGCCCCCCACCTTTTCTCAACAAATATTCTTGTTAAAAACCACAATTTACAAATGCTGAAGGAGCTCAATTCTCTAATCGCCTTGTCCATTGCTCTGAATACAAGAAGAGGTGACTACTACGATCCTGATGATGACCAACTAGAAAAAATAGTGCTCCTTTGCAAAAAACAAAAAATCATGCTCACTACTAATTTATGGATTGCTACCGGCCTTATTAATGGTGCATCTGGCACTATCGTTGACATTTTCTATTGCCCTTCCTCAACTCCACCTTCTTTGCCTTATTTCGTTAGTGTCAACCTCGATCGCTATACTGGTCCTCCCTGGAACCCGTCCAATCCCTCCCACGTCTCGATTCCCCCCATTTCGAGAGGTTCTCATAGGTAGTTGCCTTTAAAAATGGCTTGGGCATTATCTATTCACAAATCCCAAGGACTCACCCTTCCTCGTGCCACCATTGACATTGGATTCATCGAGAGACCTAACCTTACTTTCACTGCTCTTTCACGAGTTCCCTCCTTGAAACATTCGTATCTGCTTGGCTTTCTCCTTCGACCGTTACTCCAAAATTTCATTTGCCCCCTCCTGCAATTCTGAAAAAATGAAGAACTTCGTCTCCTTTCCCTTCCATCCTCCCCCGCCTCCTAAAGCATCCCTGGTTTTCTTCTTCGTCGGTAAACCTATCGCCCCCCCCACCTCTTAACGTCTTGCGTGCAATTCAATGTTGCCATTTCCGGTTTGCCGTAACTCACCCTTCCTTCCCGTATCTTCTTCTACAACATACTCCAGTGTACATCTTTGGTTTGTTAAGATACATAATAATATCTTCTACCCCCCCTTCATTGTTTTGTACATTCTCGCACATGGATTGTTTTTTATCTACATTACTTTCTAGGTTGCTTTCTCTTGCTTCTTTTCTTTGCCATTTTAAACATGCTTGGGCTTTTCATTAACATTTAATTTACAACTCCCCATTTCCATTTCGGCGTTCACATCGCACACCTCACAGATTGTAATATTTTAAAATCTCCCTCTTTATTTGAAAAATTAATATTAAAAGCTTTTGAAATGTTGAACTTTTAAAATTATTGTTGTAAACACTAAACCCTAAACCCTACTTCCATGGGCTGTGGGGTGCCACTTTCATTTCTTCAAGGGTTTTCCTGCTGCTCATGCCACACGGCAACCAAATTGGTTTGATTTCTGTATATCTCCTCTGTTTTCCAAATGCAATAATAGAGTGAATATGAATTTGAGAGAGAAATTGCGCTTCATTATAAAGGTATTTGTGTGGAGGTGTGCGCCCATTTTCAAATCCAAATTACGTTGCCGAGAGGGGTTGCTCTGGTTTTGATTTGGGGAAACAATGGGAGGTTTCGTTTCGATTACTAAAGTGGTTTCAAATGGCGAACAAGCCAAATTCGACCCATAATTCCAAGGTTTCTCCAATCTATTAGCTAGGTTGAATTTTTTTTTTAAGGTTTTTGGATATAGAGAGTATGGTTAATCCCAACGATTGAAATTTCTAAAGTAAAGTTACTAAATTATCCGTCAAGCCTCCCAAGTAATTGTTTGGATTAATAGAGTTAAGTTCGTTCCGCGATACCATCATGTAAAAGATGGGCCGATATAAACTAGGTAATAAGGGCAAGTAAGACTTAGTATTAAGGGATGGCTTCACTAGGAATTTTAAATACGAGGTATTAAAAAATTAATGCTTATTTATCCATTAAATATACTTCGTGGATAAGTGGATTTAGGCCCCCTCCTCTCTTTATTGAGATATAAATTAAGAAACTATGGAATGTGAACGTGGGAATTTGTATTTAAGAAGTGATTATAGAAAAGTTTACACTTAGAGAAACATGAAGTAAAATATGGCAGCCTTAAGGGAAACTTAAACAAACAAAGTTTTATTATAAACTTAACAAGCTATTTCATGGATTTGTGGGTTTATATTTAAACATATATTGTTAAATTGGTCGAAACTAACTATTCATGAACATATTTTTGCTAACCGAGAAGAAATTCTATACCATGTTATAAATATATGATCTTATGGGTTGTGAACGTATATCAATGGCAAGGGAGGAGTTATTAACTTCTACGGTTTATATATATACATTGTAAACCTTAATTACCATTATCATTAAATCTTAGAAACCTTATGACTCAAAACCCAATTATTAAGTTGTATGGAAAATTGATATGCCCACTTCCCACAGTATCAAACTATGGTCTGGATTTTCATAATAATTCTTGCCTTAAGTGGTAAGGGACACTTAAGGAGGTTGTGGTTGCGGGCATTCTAACCATGGTTTGTTTGCTAATTTTTAGAGAACAAAAAAATTGTGATTAGAAATCTTTATAGCAATATTAAAACCGAGTGGTATAGGACACTCAGGAGTGATGTAACATAAGGGTACTATACCTAGTTATTCCCAAAATGTTCACAAGGAGGTAGAGGTGTCTTGATGGCAAATTTCCTTCCTTAACACAGGAGATCATTGAGAGATATGTAAGGTTTAAGGAGTGGCATGTATAAAGGGTATCTTAACCTAAGTGCAGTACGTACTTCCAACACGTAGAAGGGGTTAAAACTACCTAGGTGTAATAGATCACACTATACGTGTGCTTAAGAATTTGATATGAATCATTTTGTTCTAAGGTAGATTCTTGTTAATTCAATGGAATTAACTTTATGTTTAGTGTATGTGGGTTTATTGAAAGGATTTCCTTACTTAGCCCTAAGTATCCTAGCCAAAAGTGTTATCATCATTGTATGATCTATAGGATGTTTCTTATTCCTATCCTAACCTAAGTTTACGATTTCTCGGTAACTATTTATAAATGGAATCTCTCTTTCTCTAGTGATTTCTCGCATCTTCCCTCTCCAGAAGGAAATGGTCAATCTGTTGTAAGAGAGGTGTGTGGGGATCTGTATGGCTTGTGGTTGGAGGAAAAATGCCTCAATGATACTCTTTCTCCCTCTGCCCGAATAGAAAACAGATGGATCTCTCATAACTTGTGTCGGTAGCACCGTCAAGGTGGATATTCAAATTTAATTTGTATCTTGATTTGCATTGTAATGTATATTGGAAGCATAAAACTATTGCAACTAAAGGAAGTAAAATATGGTGTAATAATATAATGCATTGCATAAGAACAAAGGATAGTTTTAATATACAATAATGGTAAATATAATTGAGAGTATTTAATGAATCATTAGTAATTGTGAATGTTGCTTATTCATGAAAAACTAGAAAATACGAGATATTCACTTTAGTCTTACTATAATGCCCACATTTTAAACATACAAATACAACAACAAAAATACCCGAATATATATTTTTGTGAATCACATTGTAGTATAAACGACACTATAGAAGATCACTCAGGATGATGCACAACATGAGATATGTTTGTAAAGACAATAACCCACATAGGTAACACAAATCACGTGATGCACAACAAGGTCACATTTTTTAATAACAAGGCACGACATAATGATTCAACTACAAGACACACTTATAAATAGGGTCTTCCCATGACACAATATTTTAGGATTACCCATTTATTATAATCATGTTTCAATCTTTAATTTACGTCTTAGAAAGGTTCATAATATGTGAATCATACATTCCATTTTTCCTTTTTGCTAGATTTCCTCTATATTTTTTAACATTTAGCTTTCAGAGTATCTCATTGAATAAGGATCATATATATTATTACAATTACTTGCTTAATTTACTTGTTTTTTATTATGGTATTTATTTACACACAACGATACTAGGTAATTCTCCCTAGGATTCACCTGCAGGGAATGCATCTTGATCTTCTAATAAACCTCAGTTACGCAATGAAACAAGTGTCAGCGCAAAGGAGGGAAGGTTCGCATCATTTTCTCAAGGATTTATGATCACGTTTCTTTCATTCATTTATAAATTGGTAATTTATCTAATACACAATAAGTATTATATACAAGGTAGGTTCTTTATTCACAACAATAACATTTAATCATATTATAAGGAAATAATGTTTTACTTTACCTGTGGAATAACATCGTCAATTATATTTTTTACTATCATTATCCTCTAACAATTAGTTAAGGATTTGATGACTCATAACATGGAAACATACTTCTTTATTTTGTGTTATCTTGATAAGGTTTCCTTAGTATCGTTTTACATCCAACTTAAGAGGCATTTCCCTAATTAGGTTCATGTACCCTTTTGTCTTGAAGTGGTTAACCTATTTGCTATTAGGGAATAGGAATCCTCGTGAGACCATGTAGTGCCCACTTCCCTTCGACCTCATTTTGTTTTGTTGCTTTCGAGACTGATTACTTCACTTATGGATTATTATGGCTTCTTGATTTAGCATGCCAGTAGATATCATAGACATTGGACTATTATTGATTTGATCCTTGTATGATGCATATGGTTTACTGGTGGACATTTGATGATGATATTTGTATGCTTTTGACAGGGTTATTTATCTTAATTATGACAAGTGGTATATTTAATCATATTGAGTAGAACTTGATAATTGGACTAATGTGATGATCGTTTTGACATAAATGAAATATGGAATAGAAATGTGCTAGAAAGTGTTAGTGATCTCGTACTTGCATAGATGATAGTAAATCATGTGTCGTTTATTTTAGATTATATTGTATATTTGGCATGAATGTTTTAATGCGGCCAACAGGCCGAAGGAGGTATTTTCTGCTCTGCAGGTATATTATATTCACAACAGTATTGGGGAGTGGAGACCAACCACATCGGAATTCGAGAAGAATCCAGCTAAGGTCACCATGGCAACAAGTAATTGTGTGCGTGTTAGAATTATCTGGTAAAGGGAAAATTGTGACCTAGGGATCATGTGTTGTTTTGTTTTAATTTTCCCCTTTTATTATGTTAGTATGTGTTGCTCTTAGTAAGTGAAATTTTACTTATGTTATTATTCATATTTCTTGGATTGGAGTGTACCCCTTTGTTAGCCATGGGTTGTAGTGGGTTAATTAAGTTAATTTGAAATTGTCCTAAACTAATTAAAAGATGTGACCTAAGAGAGTTCATTTATTAGGATTTGATTTACTTGGGATTTTGTGTGGATTGATGTGTGTTTGAGTTTGAGTGTAGCACACTCTACCCCACATGGGAAACTCGAATTTTGCCTTGGAGGCCAAATTTCAAAGCTTGTGGGACAAGTCAAACTTGTCCCACACCTCTTAAAACCCCATGGCAACCCTACCTATGGGTTGGAAGGCCAAATTTAGGGTCTTTTAGGTGTGTTGGGGGGATAAAAGGGTAAAATATTAATTGCTCTTTCTTTCAAAATTTAATTTTGTCCTTTGAGGGAGTGGGCTTAGTTGGAGTGTGTAAGGTGCTTGCTTTTCTTTCAACCACTTATTAATGGTGCATTGGAATTTGATGTTGACCAAATAATGTGGAGTGGAGGTAAAAGGAGGTGGCATCCTACTTGGAGCCACATCATTCCTCCCTCTATTTTCTCTATTTATTTGTTCCTCTTGTTTGTTTTGGGGGTTGAAAGTTTCATTTTTAGTCTTGTGTATTTTGGAGAGGAGAGGAATTGGAAGGAGTTTGTGGATTTTTGGAGCTTGTTGATACTTGTGGGAATTTTTTTGGAGCTTGTGGATGTTTGCTTGACCTTGGAGGGATTTGAGACTTCATACTTGGAGCAAACTCTACCATGGAAAGGTAGGAGCTTCCCCTTTGTTTGCATTATGTTTCCTTTTTGTTATGTGAATGTATATTTATGTTGTGTTGAATGTTGTTGTTTGAAATGCTTGTTGGGAATGGGTAGAATGTCTAAGTTGGGAGTGAGAGGAGACTATGGGGAGTTTAATTGAGGGAGGCATAAGAGATCATGTTCTTGAGGAGGGAGTTTTGGTTGGGTGCCCACCTTGTAAGAGAAATGCTTGCATTTTCTTCTTGTTTTGCTTTGAGGGAGCCATAAGAGTTGAGGGAGGCATAAGAGTGAAAGGAGGGATAAGGGGTACTTGAGGGAGGCATAAAATTTGTTAGGGGTATTGTGTTTTGCATTGGAGGCTTTTAGGTGGCACCCATTCTCATTGGGAGTCATAAGTGGCCTCCCCATATGTCTTACTCTTGTGGCTTTCTTGGTAAGCCTTGTGACTTGTTGTTGTGATTGTTTTCCCTCTTGTTGTGTTGTTGATTCTCTTGTTTTGAAGGATTATGGAATGCATATGAAATGTTATGTTTAGTTATGTGGAAGCTTGTAGTTGCCATGAGTTGGATTCTCTCCCATTGTGATGTGGTTGGGGCTCGGGGGCTAATGGAGAGGATGGCTTCTCTTCTCCATTGGGTATTTTGGTTGGGAGGAGAGCGTTGCCTCTCCCCTTATCTTGTTGTGAATCAAGCAAACTATGGAGGAGCCACCTTGTTGATAGTTGAAGCATTGGAACCTTGTTGATGACAATGTGAAACCACCATGTATTTTACCCACTTCGAGTGGAGGAAAAATGTAATATTGCTTTGTATTTTAGCTTCCAATATTGTCAATTTGTTTCCTACATTAAGTGGAAAGTGTTGTAACAAGATTTTGAAAGAAAGTCGTTTTGATCTTCTTTAGTAAGAGGTGTATTGGAAAAGTGGAATATTAATGCATCTTCTCTTCTTGTATTGTTGATGGTAAGATTTAAGTTTTTATTAATTAGCCCTCAATATGCCAATGAAATCATTTAAGCTCTAGCTCAATTATGTTTTTCTTCATTTATGAATCCATTGTAAAATTATTGGCAAATTGTAGAAGGAAATGAAATCAACCTACTTGAAATCCCATGCAATGTCTATTAAAGTTGGATAGAAATAAATGTTAATGCAAATACTTAGAACTTATCAAGTTCAATATCCAACACTCCTTAATGTCTAATAATGATACTAATAGTTGAATATTATTCATATTTAAGTGTTATTTAAACTAATGGATTTACTATTATTAAATTTTATTTATAACAATATACTATTAGTATTCCCGTTATATTAACAAATAATATTATTATAAACTCCAGTCAAGACATAATATTAATTACACATAAGCTAAGGAATCCTGTGTATGCATTAGTGTTTGCGGCGCTCCCCAAGGTCTATGAATGATCATGTATATGTCAAACAAACTGTGCTAAAATATATATAAAATCATACATTAATATCATATAAAACAATTAAAATAAGGATACTTTTCAGTAAAGACACCATGTCATAAGATTGTCCTAAAATGCAAAGCAGTCTGTACTAAAATGCAAAGCAGTCTGTACTAAAATATACGCAGAAATGCTCCTTAATTTGCAAAGAAAACTACTTCATGAATGTTCGGATATGAAACAAATCCACCTTTGTGAGACTCTCCCCACGGGCTACACCGAACTATGAGTATGATCTCTATAGAAAATCGTTGGAATGTATTGTTTCAAGTCGCCTCTTAACACTCTCATTGTCCCCTAATCGATTTTGATATATATATTTATATGCCGTGAAGGAGAATTCCGAATTTGATGATGTATTCGATACTGAACCACTAACAACATGGTTGGGTAGCCTGTCTGCTGGAAGCGCCACCAGACTCCTCCTACCCGCGTGCTGCCTACTGCCTAACCGTCCTCATGTGCAGGCGTGACCATGGACCCCCCCGACCTGTCTGAATTTGTAAATGCATCCGATGCTGAACAGATAACAACGTTGTTGGATAGCCGCTTGTTCTAAGCGCTCTGCAAGGTCTGCTTTACTGTTGCAGGCCAGGGCCGATTAAAAAATGGATCATACGCCTACCATATTCACCTGTAACCTCGTTCTTCTTCCACCAGTCTTCTCACGCGCCATAGCTTCTACTTCAACCACCATATTGTTTCCACGCGGCCGGGGCAGAAGCACATGGCAGGCTGACTGAGAAGATATAGATTTACAAAATCTAAGTGATTAATGTTGATGTGGCCGGTTGGGAGAAGTCTACACGCAAGGAGGCAGGGAGTCTTAAACTGTGACAGGTGCTGGTTGAGCCACCCACCCCCAACCATGACTTTCCAGCCCTTTTTTTTATGTTCTCCACGTAGTGGCTTGGCCACGTATTTCCCTTTGCCGAGCGTTGAGCTGTTTGTGCTCTATGTGCATAGAGATCGGTTTGTTTTCCCAATGGTTTGGGCCAAGCTCATTGGCCGGGACAAATGTAACGTTGGTTAGCCACGTATCATTGCTATATGCGATTGAACGATTAGAATAAATTGGTAAGTGGCTCGGCTAAACAATATAGAACATAGGTCGCCAAGCTATGTGAAGAGCTAGCCGAGATGGCCCAATGTAGAATATTAACTCGCTCTGTCATAAAAATATGGATCTTGCCAAATTAGACCAATATGAAACCAAGTTGATGTGGAATATTATAGCCCAAAAGCAGCTCGTTTCCCCTTATATGAACCCGTCAATGCTTATGAGCTCGCCGAGGAAGTAATTAGCTCGCCCACATAACGCAAACTCGCCCAATGCAAATAATAACTCGCCGAGTGGTGTGGAGTAGCTTGGTCTCCAATAAAGCTCACCAAGTTTATTTGAACAACTCGCTAGGAGTGGATTGACCTTTATATAACTTTGATTGGTGGTACACATATAAACTAAACTCCTCGAGCCATGTGAAAACAACTCGAAGTATAGTTTCGTTTATTTACAAAGTGGAATATGATTAAGTTAAAATATTTTTTTTGGTTTTAAACACATGAACTTAGTGGTATATGTATATATATCCCATTTTGAGATTTTAAATATATATATATATATATATATATATATATATATATATATATATATATATATGGTATTTATGCAACCAACTTAAGACGTTTAGCAAACCTTTCTCTATTGAATGCATGACATGAATCATGTAAACGAAGTTAAATAATTAAAATAAAATTTAAAAAAAATAAATAAATTGTCGCATTTTCGGGTCGAATGTTTTCGTCGCTTTGTCGTCGTGAGCGTCATCTTTTTGCGGCGTTACAGACCGCTAGTCCCTGCCTTAGGGGGTTTATCTTGAAAACATGATCACAATTCACATCATACACCCATTACATAATAGGATAAGTGGGAGAGAAATATGGAGTAGTTCATCATTTTCTCATGACAAGATAGTTTAAACATTTTATATGAGAAATCTAGTTTTCACCTTTATCTAAGAATATCATCCTACAGTTTCATTTTAACCAACTAATCGCAACTTAATGAGTTTCTAAGTTTCAAAAATAACCCTTTGTATTACACCATTAAGTCCAATGATAAATGAGATTGAGTACTGAGTTCCATTTTAATCCCCCAACTCTTAAGGGTGACTTCCAAGGCTAGTTGAAGATCTTCACCATTCAACATGTAAGTCGGACCTGAAGAGAACACATTGTCCTTACTATACACACGATAGGAAATTGTGGAAGGGAACCACATACTATAGATAATGTTTGATCGTGTCATTCTTAACTAATGGTTTCATGACAGTGTCACTAAACATACAGGCTATGGTGATAACTCAACTAGGGATCTTATTTACTTAATCTAGAAGGTGTTATCAAGTGTAAGGATTTAAGTTCATTCTAAGGTCTTAATTTTCTATGTTAAAAATAATAACATAGGAAGGTTAGTAATACATGGATTTTGTACTAGGGTTGACTATTTTGTTAGATTTCTTTATTAAATTTCCAAAGTAAGAAACACCACACACTAATTATTTAATCATCAATTGCACACTGGAATTACACTATAAGATATTAAATTCAATTTCATTTAACACATTTATAAAAATTTTACAATATGAATTTTGGAATAAAATAACACCCATGTTTACATGAACGTTTCCCTTAAACACTATCATCTTAAAAATGTTACAATAATTCATTAAAAAACCTTGCAATACTTTATTGATGAATCATCTAATCCTCACCAATACTGGCGGACATGAGCATCTAACATATAAGTTTATGGTAGGAACACAAATGACAGTCAAGTTGTAGGTCGGTAAGGTAAATCATAAGGAGGAGTTTTAGTATTTCATGCTAATCGTATGATTATAATATCCAATTGTATCTTATCTAATGGTTTCATATTTTTATTTTATTGCAAAATGGATAACCAAATTATATGAAAATTATAAGTGATTAAGGTAAGGAAGACCATGTCTAGCAGTACTAGCGTCCGTAGTGCAAGTGGTGCTCCATGTGGGTTCACCAACATTCCAAAAATATCCAAATCTCTCTCTCTCTCTCTCTCTCTCTCTCTCTCTCTCTCTCAGCATTCTACCAAACAGTATGCGTGTGTCCACAACTCCACCACTTTGTATTTGCTTGAAATCTTCAATACCCATTCTACAAAACGATTTGAGCATTCCCTACAATGACCGTAATCCGTGAGACCAAGTCATATTAATTGTCATTTTGTTATACTCTGTAATATTTGTCTTTACATCTGGCTTGATGTCTTGTACTACATAGACCATTGATTTTTCACGCCTCAGAATCTATAAAAAACAAAACAAATAACTACTAATAAATCCTATCTAAGCCATCTATCTAAGCCATCCTGTAACCTAAAGCTAGAAAATCTTCATAGAAAAAATGAATAATATCTTAGAAGAGATAGTCCGGAAAAAGAAGCAACGTGTGAAATGTTGATCTCGTAGAAGATGGTCAGAGTACACTTTAAGACAATAGAAAACTTGCGTTGCCTTGAGGTCTTTTTCTAGATCTGGATGCTCTCCATCAAAACAAACCTACCAAACATAATGCATGTCTCAATTTTCTAAATACCAACTGGATTAAGAAATAACAAAATGATGATAAAAATCTAATATGGTTTGAAAAATTTTCCATCCAACTTCAATAACTCTAATGTTAAAATTATGTTTCCCAAGACCGTTGGTATTGGTTAAAACTCACACATGTATCATTCCAACTTCTAGCAATCTTATTGTCTGACAAAACATGCCCTGCAAATCACTTGTCCCTTCACTGAATTGGGTTTTGAGTGTCCCATACTCATTTCTCCTAACAACAATAAGGAATTTATAGATACTTTTGCCGACATTAATTGCAATCCTTTCTCCGTTGTAGCTTTCCATCTTCTCCTCCTCCAAATATTTAGGGGCATGAGTTGCAAGAAGCTTACTCAAACCCTTAATTCGCATGTTGAAATTGAGTCTTCTAAGAGTTTCTCCTAGAGTTGGGCTGTTGTGGAGTGATCATGTAAGGTCGGGGAATTTGAGTTTGTAGTGGGGTTCTTCAATTTTGCATTAAAAAAAAGACAACAAAACGAAGAAGTTTTGTTTCCCCTTGTAGACAATTGAACATGATTTAGATACTTATACCGATTCAGATCAAATAAATCGTATATAGACAGGTGTTGAGATATTAGGCGTAGGATTGATTAAACTCGCAATGGTAAAGATTTGAAAAACGAATGACCAGGCCTCTGATTTTCACCATTCGCTCTAATCTCCTGTACCACGCTGCAACTATCTATTCACCGCTAAATTTACAATGTGAACTGAGTGTCAACGTGGTTTATGCATACGGATATCAAATAAAGTTATTTTTGTATTATTCTCCAAGGATAATGACATGTCTGACTTCCTCCAGCTGCCCGCATATAAGTTTGCGGTAGGAACACAGATGACGGTCAAGTTGTAGGTCGGTAAGGTAAATCATAAGGAGGAGTTTTATTATTTTGCGTTAATCATCTGATTATAATATCCAAATGTATCGTATCTAATAGGAACATAGATGACAGTTAAGTTGTAGGTCAGTAAGGTAAATCATAAGGAGGAGTTTTAATATTATGCACTCATCGTCTGATTATAATATCCAATTGTATCATATCTAATAGTTTCATATTTTTATTTTATTGTAAATGGATAACCAAATTATATGAAAATTATAAGCGATTAAGGTAAGGAAGACCATGTCTGGCAGGACTAGCTTTCATAGTGCAAGTGGTGCTCCATAAGGGTTCACCAACATTCCACAAAGATCCAACTCTCTCTCTCTGTCTTAGAGTTCTACCAAATAGTACAGGTGCTTCCACAACTCCACCACTTTGTATGTGCTTGAAATCTTCAATACCCATTCCACAAAAAAATTTGAGCATTCCCCACAGTGACCGTAGTCCATGAGACCAAGTAATCTTAACTGTCATTTTGTTATCCTTGGCAATATTTGTCTTTACATCTGACTTGATGCCTTGTACTGCATAGACCATTGATTTTTCACGCCTCAGAATCTATAAAAAACAAAACAAATAACTACTAATAAATCCTATCCAAGTCGGTCCTGTAACCTAAAGGTAGAAAAACTTCATAGAAAAAAATGAATAATATCTTAGAAGAGATAATCCGGAAAAAAGAAGCCTCGTGTGAAATGTTGATCTGGTTGAGGATGGTCAGAGTACACTATAAGACAATAGAAAACCTGCCTTGTCATGAGGTCTTTTTCCAGATCTGGAGGCTCTTCATCAAAACAAACCTACCAAACATAATACATGTGAATGTCTCAATTTCGTAAATACCAACTGGATTAAGAAATAACAAAATGATGATAAAATTCTAATATGGTTTAAAATATTTTCCATCCAACTTCAAGAACTCTAATGTTAAAATTATGTTTCCCAAGACCGTTGGTATTGGTTGAAACTCACACATGCATCAGTCCAACTTCTAGCAATCTTACTGTCTGACAAAACATGCCCTGCAAATCACTTGTCCCTTCACTAAATTGGTTTTTGAGTGTCCCATACTCATTTCTCCCAACAACAATAAGTAATTTATAGATACTTCTTCCGACATCAATTGCACCATTCGCTCTAATCTCCTGTACACGCTGCAACTATGTAATCACTCCTAAATTTACAACGTTAACTGAGTTTCAGCGTGGTTTATGCATCCGAATATCAAATAAATTTATTTTATTATTATTCTCCAAGGATAATGTAATGTCTGACTTCCTCCAGCTGCCCACATGGCTTGACAGGCTTCCCATTCCTTCATGCCACCTCCCATAGTAGTGCCCAACACATTTACTAAAATAAATTAAATAAAAAAGAGAGGGGCTAATGCGTGGGGGAGGTACATGCTAAGGTGGAGGAAGACGTGAGGGTGAAGGAAAATCAAGGTTGGCGTGTGACAGGGTATGGGGCGCCAGTCCTTGTTAGAATACTGCAAATAACAAAGAGTGGCACATCCTACGAAGCATTTCAAACCTTTCACGTCCCTTTCGCAATAATGTAAACACTTTATTTCAGTTCAGAGGCGCTAACCACGGTGAAACCCAAGTTAAAATTGTAAATTTCAGCAGTAGGAAGATAGTTGCAGGGAATGCAAATATTATAGGGAATTTTGTTAAATTAATCTCTTGCTAAAAGTCGTCCCAAAGTCAGTCTCTCTTGGGAAAAATACCCCTACACATGCAGATAAATCCACATCTACAATATCTCCTAATATTACTATATACAAATTGTTTTTTCCAGATCTCTGTTTTTGTGGGAGCAGGTTCATTGGTCTATTAGAGGAAATGGCTGCCAACCCACCGTTGGTTTGTTTTTTTTTTGTATAGAGAACAATCAAATATTGAGGAATAGGAGGAGCTTCTCTAGGGCGTTAAAGGAAATATCCATGTCTATGGAATCTTGAAGGAAACTACAGATGTACAATAAGGAATCCATAATTAGTGGGAATTCATTTTCCTCTCGAACCAAGCTTCTTATGCATCATTGGCCACAGGAAGAGGGATGCGAAGATTTTTCTATTAAATTTGTTATCTATTGTCAGGGTACAATGGTGTAGAATGTATCTGCACAATTTTTTTTGGATGTATAGGTGCGTTCCTTTTGCTTTCCTTTGATCTTTCAAAATTCATATGCAGTTGGATAGGAATATATTTATTTAAAATAGGATTCAAGCTGCGCAGATATAATGAGCACTAGGAAGTGTTAAATATCAAGTTTCACTTCTTTGTCTTTTCCCATAATAAGTTTGCAGAAAGGGATGTTTTAGTTTATTCCTAGCATGGACGTTTTTTATTGGAATGAAAAAAAAAACATGACTTATAGAAACAGTGAGAGCATTTAAGGCTACCATAGTGACCTTCCACTAATTATAAGTTAGGTGATTACATCTTGAAGGCTCTACACGTGTGAAGAGTGGGTGGATATGAAAGGCCTTTGAAAAAATGCCAAATTGTATGTAGCGCCAGACAAATCCAGTATTAGTTCTTGAACATCGGGTTGCTAGATCTACAATCAAATTTATAAGGACTACATTGTCTCCTTTGAGGTCGAGATTGGTTTTTCTATTTTCATTTGTTTGAGCTCCTCCTGAACTTGTAGCTCATATGTTGTTAGCGCATGGCGCTATGTTGACCATTGGCCTTTGTTGGTGGTGAGCTTGTTGCAATAACATTTTATTTCTAAAGATAATTGCAGCATTGCTCAAATCTGCTCATATATCTATTTCAACTGGCTCATGGAACCCTAAAACCGTTTATCTTCTACCGTCGATAAATTCCAGGCATGGTTCATCTCTCCATATCTTTCATAATTATTGTTCTTTATTTTTCATTTACAATGAAATAAATCTAAAACTTTGGAATATATCCCATTCGATTATTTTTATATAAACTTGTTTTATAAAACAATAAAATGAAATATTGCACTTAGGTAACCCAAATAACTCTTCGGTAGCTGAGCATAAACTAAACCCTTCCTTGATAGACAATTTGGAAATTTTTTTAACCAAAGTATTAGCGCGAAACACAAAAACTCCTCATGTTTTATGTTACCATTAACTTCTAGTTTGATCATCATACGTGGTTGCAACCACAACCTTCTACGTTGCTAGAACCTGGGTGTCAAACTTAGGTTTTCGTGTTCATTGGTATTAGCGAGAACTATAAGATTCACCAACTAAAACAACCCTTTCTGTCTACCTTACGATGTTAGAAAATACAATTTTGAGAGACTTGCAAAACAACACTCTAAGCCCTGTAAAGGATATGTCAGGCATCATATGTTTTCTTTGCTATGTAAAGAGCCGGGTCAAGAAATAGCACGATCTTGTTTGATCATTTCTTCTCTCTTCACAGCTCCTCTAGGAGCCCTGGCACTTTGTTTTGCACTATTAGGAAGCTGCCAAAACTGAAAAGTTGGATTTCATTTTAAACCACCGTTCGAACCTAGAGTAACAATATGTCTTTCTGCCTTCTCAAACCTCTAGTATATTTAATACAAAAATTAGTTACAACCTCGAGGTTGGAGAAGAATACTCTTCTAAATAGTTTAGAAAGGGAATTTTGTAGGCCTCGGGTCACTATTTGACTAGGTCAGAGTGGATCAACTATGACTGGTGGCTCCAGAAAACTCATCACCATTTGTAACTTGTTTACCAGTTCTCGGTTCTGTAAAATCTATCGATTTATCCTTATATAGGAGGATTTTTAGGAAAATTCTCGTTACTTTTTCTACAATCCAATGTCATCTTTGAACATGGTTTTTTGGGCCCTTGACCTAACTTTTCATCTTTTGCAACTAGGTAAGTTACAC
Organism: Taxus chinensis; assembly: GCA_019776745.2. NCBI lineage: Eukaryota > Viridiplantae > Streptophyta > Pinopsida > Cupressales > Taxaceae > Taxus > Taxus chinensis. The sequence goes on along the minus strand of CM034155.1, from coordinate 327,919,969 downwards.
CTGATGGCCTCATAAAAGTGGCCATAAATTGTAAACTATTCGCCAGTTCTAAATTCTTCCAATTGCTGTGAGTTCTGAAATTTACCCATGGTGTGTTTACTCATCGGATAACAACGTTTGAAAGTGGTTTCTCAGCCTTCGAGCTTTAATTGAATGTTTTTGCAACTAGCTAGAAAACGTAAAAAGAAAATTGTAGGACCTCCAGCGGGTAACCAAAACATCGTGGAAAATTGTTGACACTCGCAAATAACTAGTTTGAAAATCTATCATGTGACTTGTGTGAAATTGATTTTTGTGCAAAATAGTGTTTCTCTCTCTTCCTAGTCTCTTTCTCTCTCCTTGGTTACGAAATAAGGTGAAATGAAATGAAATAAAGCACATGTCTCTAACCTTCTCCTATAGAATGCAAATTATTATTATTATGTAAATAGAAAATAAATGATAATTATGTTGGATCTAGGTGGATGCCATGCTAGCGATTTATTTTTGATTTCATGCTCACATTGTTTTGCAGGATGCAAGAAAGATGGCAAAAAGGCATGGTGTAATTCATTATTTATTATTGTAATTTATATATTTTATTAGAAAATGTATATATGTTTAATGTAATTACAATGTAAAAGAAAAGTTTATATTTGAATTTTGGTAATATGCATGAGATGCTAGTTTTATAAATGCCTTGGGAAATGTGCATTTAATCATAGGTGTCATTTGATTTAGATTTCCGTATGTAAAAATAAATAAAAGGGTGTTGGAAATGTATGTTAAATGAAATTGAAATTATTATTTTATAGTGCATTTCCAATGTGCAATAGATGATTAAACAATTGGTGTTGTGTCTCTTACCTTGAAAATGTAATAAAGGAATCTAACCACATTAGTCAACCCTAGTATAAAATTCATGTATAACTACTCTTTCTGTGTGATTTCTCTTAGCATAGAAAACTAAAACCTTAGGAGAAACTAAAATCCTTACACTTGATAACACCTTCTGGATTAAATAAATAAGATCACAAGTATGAGTTTATCGTCATAGCATGTATGTTTTGTGTCATCCTCGCGTACTTGACGAAGAGGCACAACACGGCCCAACATTCTCCAGAGTATGTGGTTCCCTTCCACGATTGGAAATCCTGTGTGTAGTAAGGAGAATGAGATTTTCTTAAGGTAGCGCTCATGGGAACCAACATTAAACATAGACTAAAATCCTCTTGGACCAACAGAAATGGAGCTAGTGAAATAGTTATCATATGAATTAAACTCTTGTTAATGATATCTTTAGTTCCTCACAAGTAAATGTGTTGCCTTGGTTACTAGCAACATAACACCTTGGTCTTTCTTGAAGGTATTCTAGCATAAAGTTTTTCCTCTCACCTTAAACTCATATTTAGTTCAGGCATTGATCCTTAGGTACATTTCAAATTAAACCAATCCTTGGCTGATTAAGGGGTTAACTTGCTGTTGAAAAATTGTTCATAACTCTTATCAAATGCAATTTTATTTTAAATTAAGTTGACTTAAGAGAAGTGTAGAGTCAAAAAAAACTATGGTCTCATTACCCCTTACGCCTAGTTTCCCTTTGTACCCTAGCTTAGTGGCCCAAAACCGAACAAAGGTAGTAGGTGATATTCCTATTATTGATCTCATGGTGGAATTTAAATGACACAAGTGTTTGTCTTAGTTGCACCAAGTATTTAATATTGTAGTGTATAAGAGAAAAGAAATGGGATGTCTCGTGTTAAGTTACACTCCTTGTAGTAGTGAATCCATTAGTGAAAAGTATGTGTTATTTTGTTTACAAATGTTATAGAACAATGCTAATAATGAGACCATAGTGCGATGCTAAGAGTAAACAATATTAGAGTAAAATGATATTTGAAGTTAGGAATAATGTCACCCTTAGATTCCTTGTAACTCAATTAGACATTTTCCTGTGTTAAAAATAATGAATTTCCCTAGTGAGATCAAACTTCGAGAAAACAATATATATATATATATATATATATATATATATATATAATTTCTTGATGTGGAAATTACGAATGGATTCAACAAGTTATTGAACTATATTAACTATAGTAGGGAAATAAAGGTACTATGATTGAGGAATTTTTATGGTAAAAAAATAACTTGAATCTAAACATGCCCCCCCATAAATCCTAAGATTTATTTCTTTTCATCACGTCAAATTCACTTGTGTAACAAGGGTAAAATTTAAACATTCAATAAACATTTTAGATGAATATTCTTAATATAAGAACAAGACAATTAAGAACTTTGTATGTAATTTGAAATATACAAATTAATTTGTAAGTTATTGAGGTTGTCGTAAGAGATAGAGAGCCAACTTAAATGGTTGAACTGTAAGTTGAATGTGAAATGAATTTAAGGATCTGAAGGTGGAAAAAGGATAAAATTATCCTTGCACAATAATGTTCTTGGAATGTGAATCATAACTAAGATATAATCATGATAATGATGTGTTGTGGGTTTCTCCAAGCCTTGAGTCCTTTTTTGTGGTTGGGTCATTTCTAGTATTCGTTCATCGGGGAAAGTGTGGCATCGACTTGCATATGGGGTTTTAATGATTCTATGTGAGTCGATGACTTATGTAAGTGTAAGTGCTTTATGCGTTGTGTAGTTTCTCTAGTTGGAGCCCTTGTGGTGTTCTTTAGTGCACAATGTTAGTCGAAAAAAGTAAAATAAATTATCCTAGTATTTTTGTTGTTGTATTTGTGTGTGTAAAATGTGGGCTTTACATCCATCCTCTCCCGCCATTACCAAATCCATCACATCTCCACACCACCATTATAAAACAAAACACATTAATTTCATTTATTTATTTTTATTATTGTTATTCTAGAATTTATGTCAAGGACTACATTTCCATCCCCTTCTAAGAGCATCATCTTTGATGCGACATAATATCAAAGCTTATAGGGTAAGCACAAAATAATTTCAATAATGTCACACATCTCTTAACAAAACAACTAGTCGATACAACATGAGCACAAAGAAGCAAATTAAATTTAGAAATATCTTAAATTTTAATGTTCTATGAATATTGGAAGTTCTCTTTTACTTTATTACTTAGTCTTTTCCTTTAAAGTATTTATTAATCTCAACTCTTAGTATTTCACTATTTAAGATTTTAGTTGTCTTATGTTCATAGGTACCCAATAGAACTGGCATCACAATACCACATCAGGGACAAACACAACACTAATGGTTCACAAGACATATTTCTACATATTTCCACAATCGTATCACATAAAAGGAACTCAAGTAACCCATGTACAAAACATATTGTTAGTGCAGAATCAAGGCACCCGTGAATGTCTGCAATGCGATGGGTTGATACTCTTAGTGTGATTTCACAACATGGAGCATCTCTCAAAGTGTGGGACTTTGAAATCGAGAGTTCTCTCCAGATGAAGGCCAGTTCCTATTCCTCTATTCAGGGGCACACATAAATTTTGCAAAGGATCTATCCTAAAATCTATTCTAACTTGCCAAAGAGACAGGGTTAAGAAGATGCAAGAAATCAAACCTAAACTAATAGAGGTGATGCACTAGAAGAATGATGGACACCGACTTTAATATCAAACACAGACCATTAAAATGTAATACAACCACTATGCACAAATAACCAATATTGTAATGAAATATCAAATAAAGAAAAGGAACACGAGAGAGGGTTGAAATCATCCAAAGACATGTATTATTAAATCACAAACCGATACAGAACATTACAATGGTTAAAAGGAAAAAACTTGCATTACAGTCTTAATAAAAGGTTCAAACTCCATGAATTCATCTACAGACCAGAGAAGAAGGGAGGGTGTAAAACCAAAATGTCCAACACTTTACAATGAGCCAAGATCTTACCTTTATAGATGCAGTGAAGAGAGGAGAAGAAAAGAGGTGGAAAACCTGATATGGAGCTCAACTACGATCCATCAATGCCCCTGCAAATCCACCCACAATCTATCAAGTCCACCTCTCTATGTTTTTTTGGCGTGTCAAAGAAGGAAGAATGACGGATCAAATCAAATCTGATCTAGTTGTTGAAATAATCAGATCGTATATTAATGTCATGAAGACATTTTCTCATTTTCACCCACCTAACCTTGTCGAAATTAAAGTTGCAGGTTTCCATGGAGTAGATGAGGTCGAGACATTTCCAATGGTTCCAAATTTGTTAAATTTTGATAACTGGATCGAAAGATATGCCCATTTGAATACTTGAATCAGATCCATATAGAAATGGTGAAAAACTACTTTTTCAAACTGGGTCTGTGGACCCGAAATTCACTTTGCACCTTTTGCACAAAAATTAAAAAAGTGCGAAAAAATCTCCGCAAGCCCGCAATCTTCTTTTTCCCCAAAATCATCTTTGGGCCTGCCAGTCCACATTTTCCATTTGGGTGAAAAGTGTCCCCCAGGCCTGCCTTCTTGCATGTAATTTAGGCTTGACACGTGGCTTCTCTGGGTGTTGGGGGAGGTGTGGGTTATTTTTATACTTTATGCCATTTCAAAACAAAAACCAAAATATTCAAACTGCCTCCAGCGACTCGCCTTCCCGCTTTGACTTGAAACATGGCCACGTGTAGAGCTAGCACATGTTTGGGGACCACTTTTTGATATTTCTTTTGAAGTTCCACCTAAGAGACACGTAGCTCCTTTCACTTCTTTTCTCTATTTATTTGTGTTTTTACTAAGTCCCTTTGGTTTGGCAGAGCCATATGTCTTACCCGAGACACGTGGAGGGCTGGTGCGTATTTGGGACCTCCCCCAAGATTTTACCTTTGAATTCATGTGGAGATGAGACATGGAGGCCTCTAGCATCCCTACCATACTTAGTTTATTGAAGCGGCTGACTCTATCCCCATTTCTGAATTTTGGACATATGGAAGCTCCACGATCGCTTGAGACTGGCCCTTGGGCTTCCCCCTTTTAAATTTATGTCGTTGAGGCATGTGGTACCCTCCGCTGACTCTCCCCCATCTTGAATTTTCAATTTTCGAATCTGTCCCTTTTCGGTCCTGAGACACATGGAAGGCTTTAGCACTCTAGTTTGGGAGACCCACTTTTAGATTTACCTTTGAAGATGCACTGAGCTGATGCATGGCACCTTCCATGAGTCTGTGTTACTTATCTGATTCAGACCGATGCCTTTCTCAAACCCTAGATACATGGAAGCCTCACGCTCATTTGAGTCTCCACTTTAGGTCAAACCTTTGAACCTATGCTGATGAGACACGTGGAGACTTTTTCCGATTATTTATACTTAGTCGATTAAAAAGCTAGCTTTGTCCCCTTTTTCAGACTTGGGAAACACGAAGGCTTGGCACTTTTTTGAGTCTCCACCTTTGGTTTCGTCCCTTAAGGGTGCGTAACTGAGACACTTGGTGCCTTCCACTAACACCTTTATACTTAAATGATTTGGGCCCGCTGCCATTTGACTTATGTTGGACCCTAACCACATGGAGAGTTGGCGCTAGTTTGAGTCTCCACCTTGGGCTCTCACCTTTGAAATTGTGCCGAGATGACACAGGGTTCTTTCCCCTCATTTGGACTTTTTAACGGCTAACTCTATCCCTTTTCATGCCTGGGACACATGGAAGCTCCATGCATGTTTGGGGTCTCTATTTTGACGTACCCTTTTGGAAATGCACCAAGCTAACACGTGGCACCTTTCTTGAGTCTTTTTTTCGGCCCCAAGTCGAATCGTATGTGGCTAAATCAGAAAAATTTGAGCCATTCCCTATTTTCCTCCTTTGATCCTCTAGTTTCTTTGACACTACTTGTCTCCTTTGCCAACCTTTCTCCTCCATCTTTGAGTTCTCTTACAACCTGACTTTTGGATTTGAAACGTGGGCTCGTAAAACGGAACTGACGCTTAGACTTATTCCTATGCAAGGTCGTTTTTGATCAATTTTTCTAGAGGGGAAATTGGGATAACAATTTGGTGACTCATGGGGACATATTCTTGCTAGATGAAGAGATAAGTAGCATTGGAAGTATCCATTGGACATGGAGTCTATCTAGAAACTTCTCCCTCATTTGATTTTCCACAAACCTAGTCTGTTGGAGCGCTATGAAAACATCCAAACCTACTCCAATATGGATACTCTGTAGATTTAATTTCTTGTTGCCACAAGTCTTTTCCATGAGTGAGATGAATTGTATACAAGCATAAACCAAAAGCAGTAGAGCCTGTGCACCAGCACTTAGGGAAATTAAAACCTAAACTATAACAAGACAATGTGTGTACGCACTTAGAGAAAATGAAAACCTAGGTGAATATTTACAAGTGTGAGAGACTCTCCTTTTTAGTAGTAGTGTTTGAGGTAGATTCCATTGACCAAAATCTACAATTATTCACATTCGGTGATCATGTATGGACCACTCCATATGGCATCAAACTTAGAATGCCTTGCCAGCTTTTCCAGATTTACATCCCACTTTAGTACCAAGTCTCCAACTTGGAATGTCCTTGTTCTAGATCCCTTGTCAAAGTATCTCTTAATTAAAGCTTGATCCTTCTCCATGGTTTGTACTTCATGTTCTCAGACTCTCGTTTGATTGACTGAAGTCATAAATCTACGCATACTTGAGTCTACATAGAGCTAAAAAAACTCAACTAGCTGAAGTAGCTTCATGAATTTGATAATACCTTGTTACTCAAGTGATATGGGCAACACTGCCTCACGTAAATTCAGGTATTCATGTAATATTGTCATGTAGAATTAAGTTGTTTAGGTCGATTTGAGGCGACGGTAGCATTCAAGTGATAGATAGACAAGTTTATTTTATTTTTGTGTGCCAAGTTCTCTAATTCTCATCAAGAGTCCTTCTGATGATTCTTAGCAAGTTTTTGTTTGTGGACTCTGCTTGGCCATTACCTTGAGGGTAATAGTTTGAAGAGGTGATGAGGTATACACCATTCTTGACATCCCATTCAGTGATCTTTGCACCAAGGAATTCCAATGCATTATTTGATATGATAGTAGTAGGGGCACCAAACCTTGTGACTATCCCTTCATATAAATCCAAGATGCTTAATTCATTTTCCTCCTTAAGTGTGACTTCTTCAGTCCACTTGGTGAAATAGTCAGTAGCTATAAGTATCCACTTGTGACCCTAGCTTTAGTTTGGGTTAATCACTCCAATGAAGTCTAATCCCCATTGCATGAAAGGCTAATCCACTGAAATTGGACGAAGGGGCAAGGCTACTAACTTTTCATTCCCTGTGAAGAATGCACACTTCTTGCATTTCATGATCCATGAGTAGCAATCACTAAACATCGTAGGCCAATAATAACAATCTTTCATGATTTTGAGAGCTATTACTTGAGGAGAAAATTGGCCTCCTGCTTCTCCATCATGGAACTCATGTAATACCCTCTTAATTTGGCATGTCTTAATGCACCTCAATAGAACACTATTGATGTCCTTCTTGAACAAGACACTACCAATAAGCAAATATGGGATGGCTTGTAATTTGAAGTATCTCCTCTTTTCTTTGTTCCATTATGGAGGGAACAAACCTATTTGGAGATAATGCACCAAGGCTTGAGTGCAACATGGAATGGGTGCATCATTAGCTGGCTAATTTGAATCATTCTACAGTAGTAGGACAACCTCTTCTTCTCCTTTTGACTCAATTTACTACTTGGAAGCAAGCTTCTCACACAGACCCTTTCCACAAACCAGCTTGGTCACTTTGATTTCAATATCATACTCCATTACACGAGTGATCCAACCTTCTCTCTTCTCATTCAAGTCCTTGTTTAGGAGAAAATCCTTAACACCAACATGAGACACTAGTAGTTGAATCTTGTTGTTCGAGACCAAGTGTCTAAACTTCTTCAAACTCATAATTACAGCAAGGACATGATTTTCAATGAAAGAATACTTTACCTCGTAATCCTCCAATATCTGACTGAAGAAGGATATGGGCTGTTATGAACCTTCGTTGTTAGTATGAACTAAGATAGCTAAGATTGTGTCTGACCCTCTAAAAGCATACATGAAGTCCTTTAAAAAGTCTAGGTTAATAAGAGTTGGGGCCTGTGATATTGTGATCTTGATGGCCTCAAAAATATCTTTGAATTCTACCGTCCATTTAAATGCAAGAATATTCTTTAACATCATCATTAGAGGCTTCACAAGAGTGGAAAAATTAGGCACAAATATGCGAACAAATTTTATTCTCCCCAAGAAGCTTTGGAGATGCTTCTTGTGTTATGGCAATGGAAGTGTTCAGATGGCTTCAACCCTTTCAGGATCAATTGTTAACCCTTCTCTTGAGAAAATGTGGCCCAAAAATTTTCCCTCATGTGCCAAGAATGCACACTTCTTTGGATTCAATGACACTTTGAATCTTCTACACCTCTGAAATACCTGCCTAAGGTGGAAGAGATGGTCTACAACATTATTTGAGAAGACGGTGATATCATCTAGATACACCATAACCATATATTTAATCAAACCTTTGAATGCCATATCCATAGCTCACTGAAATGTTGCTCCAGCATTGGACAATCTGAATGGAATCTTCTTATAAGCATATGTACCCCATTTGGTGGTGAAGGTTGTCTAGAACTAATCTTCTTCTTTCACCATTATGTTATTATAGCCTAAGTATCCATATAGCAATGAAAACCTTTCGGAGCCAGCTACAACCTGTAAGATCTATTCCATTGATGGAAGTGGATAATGATCCTTGAGTGATGCTCTGTTTAGATCATGGAATTCCACACATAATCTTATTTCTCCATTTCTTTTCCTCACAAGCACCAATTTTACAACCCAACTTGAATGATTGATAGGGAAGATGATTCTGGCCTCAATTAGCTTGTTCAACTCTTTCCTCATGAGAGGTTCAATGTGAGGGTTTACTGGCCTCTGCTTCAGTCTGAAAGGCTTAGATCCCAAATCCATCTTGATAGTGTGTTGTGCCAACCTTAGGTTGAAACCTCTAAAATCCTTGTAAGTCCAAGCAAAGACATCTAGGAATTCTTAACAAAGTTGAACGAATTCATATTTTTCTTGTTGAGGAATTACCTTAGAAATTTGTAATGTTTTGCCTTCTTCTATGGAAATGGGCTTTGAATCTTCACCCTTTACCTAAATATTTGATTTCTCCTTCTAGAATTGATCATTCGGGTTGAAGATTGACTCCAAAGTTACAAAACCCTTTGATAATTTGTTAGTTCTTAGTTGCACCACTTGGTTGTTGTATGATAGAAAAGTGACAAGTGAGTGTGAGAATCATCAATCAGCTATTCTCCATACCTAACCTCTCGAGGTCATGTCGAGACATCCGGTGAAAGTGGAATATATGATAATATGGATAAATTAGTTAGGAAATCCTAAATCCTCTATACGCAATAATGGGAGCTATGAATCTAAAGCGAGGAAAGCTATTCTAACCTAAACTGGTGTTATGGATCGGTTCAACACTCTAACTATTCGGAGGCTCCAATCGATGTCTACCTCTACCGAGATTCTGTCCTTTGGTTATTGGACTCTTGGAAAATGACCAGCGGGTGTTTCATTTATGTTTCTAAATATGGTCATGAAAGTGATGGAAAAAGTTATAGAGGATCTATAGAACACTATGGATGATTTTCTGGTCTGACCCAGAAAATGTTGGCTTGGTTGGTTCTACGTCCAAAACAGAAAGTTGTACAATGATATCCTGTGGGAGTGGTGAGGATCTGAACACTAGCGTATGTAATCCAGTGTCAATGTTTGATTGGTTTGCAGGCCCGTTGGGTTAAGGGACCTGGGGATCATAATAGTGAATTCGTTGTTATTATGGACCTTTTATGGTCATGTGAATAATCAATCATGTCTTCCAACTATCAAGTAGTTGTAAGCTTTCTCAGCCTCTATATTCAATATTAGGATCTGTGTGATCTTCTCAGAATACCTCACAGGTTTCCTAGCAACTTGTATGTTGAGGCCCGTATCTACGTCGATGAGAAGGTCTCCTGCGTCTGGCTGTGGAACTAATGGGTCACAACCTAATGTTTATTCTCTTTTGGGTTCTTGAATGGTATTGTAGATACCCTATCAAGGTAGTCTATAGTTTGGTTGGTTTAACCAAAACTCATGTGCTTTTTCATCTTCAATGTTCAATTCTCTTAACTGTTCACTAATTGTTTGTTGATTTACAGTCGTTTGGAAGACGTGGATCCTAAGTCCTTGATCTATATTAGCTAGTTCCGTGTAGATATTTGGCTGGGGTATTACTGGCTCAAATACATAGTCCTTGGGCTCTCTTGGTCCCATGATAGTCATGTAAAACATAAGCAAACTTAACTAAATAAATAAAACTAACTATCAAAATGAATCTACACTATGCTTGTTTTTGTGCTTTTCTAAAATATAAAATTGAATAAATTCAAAGAGGAACTAATCTAGAAATAAAGCTTTAAACAAGCAAGCTAGCTAGATGTAGCTATTTTATTGTGCATTTTGTGAACTAATGTAAGTACAAATATTTAACAAATTTGACTGAAAAGACCTTCAATCCTACCTCAGAAATGTGAAACAAATCACGGCTTCTTAGAAGCTATCATTTCCCACAGATTCCATGGCAATATTGAAGGAAAGAATTTACTAAAAAGAAATGATTTACTACTCTAATTGATACATTGTAAACTACAACTTTGACAAAACAAACCTGGAGCTTTGCAAAATAGTGGCAAATCTAGTTCTATCGTAACTTGTCCCCTCAGTGTGATTTCTTCATTTATTTGTGTTCTCGTGAATCCAGAAAGGTAAGGATGTGGCAGCGGCAGCGGGAGAAGGTATTTGAACAATGGTAGCTTGGAGGTAAACGAAACAGAATGCAAGTAGGAGAGAGATAGCGCAAGAGAACAGAGCTTGGCGATGCGGTTCCTAGCAACCTAAAATTCTAGGACCTAATCTTCCTATGACAAAACAAAATGATAATACTAAATAGAACTAAATTGTAAGTGAATTTGATCTAGAACTGATACTGTGATAATATATTTTCTTTGAGAATAATAATGAAATGAATTTGAACTAGAGAGATCGAGTGATCTCTAAACCAAGAAAATGAAGAGCCTTGAACTGAGAGGCTAAGAAGATATGCTAAGTCCTAACTTGCAGAGACTTATGGAGGAACTTCCAAATACACTGACTGATAAAACATATAATGAGAGGGGCCATTTTCTTATAAATAAGCTGGGTATTTATAGCATTTCCACTTACCAGAAGGCAAGCTCAATTTGCCATGCTATATCATTAAAAATGAAGCACTACCATTACCAAGTGGATGAACAACTCTCAAAAAAGTAGAAGCGGTGGAGAGTTGCAAGTGTAACTTGATTTCTGCATTCCTGAGTGCACCAGAAGCTTCTAGAAAAGTTGGACAGGACCGCTGCCCTGTACAGGGCGGTTGTCACGGGACTGCTTTCCATGCAGGGCGGCGGTCCTGTAACTTAAAGGAAAAAAAGTAAGAAAAGGGGGAAAAGAATGAAATGAAGCATGCAAAGCTTGGGTAAGGCATTCTAGGATAGAATCGTGCACTTGACGAGATTTTCTGGACTCCGAACACCTTGTGAAGAGATTTGAATCATCATTGGGGTTTTCCGTAACCAATTTGCGACTATACAGCTCATACAATTTTGGGTACGTACATATTTCCCCCTTGGATAAGTGTTTTAGCCATGAAGAGGCATAAAACGGTGGGTCCAAGTATGGCAGTCCTGAAATGGGGAGTTAGAAGTTATACCTAACATGCCCAAGTGCTGAAATGCTGCCATCTAAGTTCCCACTATCTGCTAAATGAAAAGAGGACTCAAGTGTAGATAGATAAAATAATTTGGAAAAATAAATACTAAGTTGAAAGGAAATGAGGACTTACCACTTGCACGGGGAATAAGGACTTACCTCCGTTGGTGCTCCAACCTGCATAAAAATACTCGAAATAATATTTAGAATGTTATATATATATATATATATAACAAACTCATTTTACTATTCATTTACGTGGATTTATTTGATAGTTTTTTGAGCTTTGGGACCCATGGTGACGGTTTTCGATGAGAGTATAGTCAAAACGTTCATGGAGGGATAGTGATCATGCCTCCGAGAGCGAAACATCGACCCACAAAGGCTCATGTTAGTTCTTCTCACTTTACTATTTTTTAACCTAAAATGTAGAAATGATAAAATCTTTGCCTTGGGGGGTTTATTTTTGAAAATTTCAATGTGAAATGAGTCTCTAGGGGGGGTTCCCATAGGGTAGGTCTTTATTTTAGGAAAAATGGTGTATTTTTACCTTTTTTAGTGTTTTTAGGGCCTTTTGAGACGGTTGGTGATTCGGGACAGGACCACTGCCCTACATAGAGTGGTGGTCATGGGATCACCGCCCTATGATGGCGGTGGTTACAGGACCGCCGCCGCCTCATAAGGCAGTGGTTATGGAACCTCCACTCTGCACAGGGTGGCGGTTTTGAACAGAATGCCAAAAAAGGCATTTTAAATCATTGTTTTTTGTATTTTTGGAATTTTTACATGTTTTTGGTAATTTTTCCAGTTGGTTTATGATACTAACTTATTCCTTTTCTCTGTTTTGGGTGGATGCAAAATAAAGAGGAGTATATTAGATGGAGTAGAGAGAGGGATTGTGATTGGCTCCCAGTAGTGTTAGATGCACTATCTCAGGTAGAGAGAGATATCCTACAATGGGCTGGCATTTGGAGGATTACATAGGTTCCTTATATGGCACCTGCTAGTCACATATTGTGTTACTTATTTTCATACTGGGATGCTGATCGGAACATGTTCTGATTTCAAGGAGTTAGGGGTGAGTGAACTATCACCTTGGAGGATGTCTACCGTATATTGGGGGTCCCGATTCTTGGGAGATAGCTATCTCTTAAGACAGCAGTATCAAGATCTCAGATGGTTCAGTGGGCCACTTACATGGGAGATTTTGTTGTATCCATGGGCTCAAAGAAGGGGGTGAAGGTCTACTCCATTATTGATTCTGACATCCCTGTTCTCCACAAGGTCATTATGGGTATCCTTGCCTCGCGGTTGATTGGGGACAAGGGAGGGGTTACTCTCTTATACTGTTGGGCTCCTATTGTTGCATAGATTGAGGTGTATGGCTGTGTTTACTCTCTGGGAGTAGACATCCTCGGGAACACCTACCATCATCTATACAGGGTGGTTAGATTACAGGGACAGTCACTGAGCCACTCCACTCTTGTCATGAGTTAGGTGTATGAGCACATCATCCCCTATGGGAGAGGCATACAAGCAGAGGATCCTAAAGATATTAGGGCAGCTAGATGGACAAGGATGACTATACTTAGGGTGCCACACCATCCAGTGGCCTCCTTGATTATTGCAGACATGGAGGGCACTCCTTATTAGGCCATGGCGAGGTTATGGGGAGAGGAGACACACACACTGATTGCCTACTCCTCCACAGGTTAGTTGGTAGATAGGTCGGGGAAGTTGGAGGCCCATCCCTTTGACAATGTGCCTCAATAGTTTATCCTCCCCCAAATTGACATGTTTCTTCCAGTGGGGCCAGTGTACAGGTTTGTTTATGAGGCCAAGGGAGGTTCTAGAGGTTGTGTTTGGACTATGGTTACTCCTGGGGTTCCTATTGTTGTTAGGAGGGTGGTTCATGCTCGGGGGTATCCAGTGCTCCTCGAGCACCTTTACTTAAGATTGGGGCTGATCCTGCTCACAGTGGAGATGATACCATTGATGTGGATTCAAACTATGAGGAGTTTACTGGAGAGGATACAGAGGAGGAGACGGAGGGACGTGATACCGGTGGGATGGCTGAGGATGATAGTGACTTTGAGTGGCATGACACTCAAAGTATCTTGAGGGCTGAGAGGGCGGAGGAGAGTGCAGAGAAGGTGACTCTAATCTCCAAGGATTTTCCTTCTTGGGACATTGGGGTAGATGACGAGTTTGTGACAGGACATCACTTTGTTCCAAATTTGAGGGAGGCACGCCAGTCGGTGGTAGCGTCAGTGGTAGGCGTAGGTCCTAGAGACCCTTCCTAGAGGCCTGGAGATCTAATTGAGTTACCACTCTTCTCTTGATTTTGTTAGCTAGAGATCTTTAGTTGATACTTTGTTATTTATTTATTTTTTTCATTTTTGATAGTTTTTTAACTTGTTTTCTTTTTATTTGCAGTGACTGTTGATGAGTGGTGAGACTTGATTCACCGAGTATGTGAAGATACCTTGTTGCTCCCCTCAGAGAAGACTTGGGCTGAGATTTTTGAGGATGTGGGAGAGCCTTCAACATCCGGTAGGCATACCAATGTCTTTACCCCTGTCTGGCAAGTGGTAAGGATCATGAATTCTCTCCGTGCGGAGGTAGCTGGATATAGGACATATGAGCGCTTGATGAGGAGTCATTCTCATAGTGAGACAGTAGCTACTGGCCGTGACTGTGAGCCCTTAATACATTAAAAGTGTTGACGTAGCTGGAGCCCTCGACATGATCATGTGCCCTCTGAGGGATCCCATAGGGATTAAGAGGCCATTTTTGTAGTGTTTTGTTGGATACTTATATGATTGTTTCTATACTTTTCAGGCTCATTGAACATTTTGACCATGGCTAATGCATGATGGCATTGTATATATATATATATATACCTCTTTTGGATGTAGATCTTATATTTAGAGTTTTCTGTGGTTTTTTTAGCATTTGTATACTAGATGTTTTTTGGAATTTCTATTTTTATATGCTTTTATGAATGTATGCAATGGATGACAAATGATAACAAATACTGAACAAAATGCTTCTCTTTTTGTTTCTTTTTGCAAGTGCTGATATGAGATGATAAAAACATATTGTAGTACTAAACATTTGAATTCTTTAGGAAGTGTTCATTGCTTCTTCTTGTTTTGGAAAAATGTGATGAATATGTAGTGACAATGAGATGAACTTGCCCCACTTCTAACCCCGTACAACTAGTAAGATGCGAGGGCTCAACACCAAGAGTTAGAAAGGGCGCAAATTGTATACATTTGGCTAAATGAGAATGATAAGAGAAAGACAAAGGATTGACAGAAACCAAATTTTGACCTACACACTTAACATACTCAAACCTGCTACACAGCTCAGATATAAGTTACTTTCTAGTTTATCTAGAATTAGACCCATAGATGGCAACTTGGTTGACTAAATCTGGTTTTAAGGATTTGATCTCTTTAGAACTTGGATGCTTATTTTCACTTTTCACACTACACTTTGTTTTGAATTTTGAAATACTCATATTCACTTATTTTGTGTGAGTGGACCCCCTATGCCCTGCCCCATGCTACTAGTAAGGAGTATGGGCTTATCACTGAAGGCATGACATAGGCGAGTAAGGGCATCTCTTTCTTTTCCTAACCTCGCACCACGAGTAAGAGATGCGAGCTCATCACCGAAGATTGGTATGGCAAAGAAATGTGTAAAAATAAAATATTTTGGTTTTGTTTGTATTTTTTATTCAATTTGACTTTGTCATTTGTGATCTATAATTTTTAAGTATCCCTGTTTTAAAGAGATGTAAGAGGGAAAGATGTGACACCAAGAAGCTTCTAGAATAGACCGTAGGTAAGAACATCTTAACCTGGTAGAAGAAAATGAGTATGACCAAGTATGGAGGCCTTGATATGGTTTTTGTCAAGATTTTGTCTATTGATTTTGATAAGATGATTTTGAAACCATTTGATGATATTATGAAAATTGAAGAGATATGATGTGAGTACTTTTGCCAATATTTTCAAAATCTTGTAATAAATTGCTTAAGAATAAGTTCCTTGACTACAACATTTACGAAACAAGTGAACAAAATGAATTAACTAAATAACTAATGCGATGTAGGTTGACATAATATACAAAGAGGAATGTTTGGTTACTTATGCGTGAAACTGTTTAAGATGTAAGGAATTGACAGTTTCATTAAACTCCTCACCTTCTAGTGTGCTTAGGAGGTATGCTTTGTTTCACTAGTCCTTCAGGACTCACTACGGGCCTAGCCATTAAGGCTCAAATATCCTTCCTTCGCCAATTTTCTTATCAATCTAGGTATCTAGGATTAGAACTAGATCTCCTTCATAGATTTCTCATTCGTAGACTTTCTTGTTATATTGTCGGCACATTCGGTCAGCGTAGGCTTTGTGTATTTGCTCGGCATTTAATCTAGCCTCATCAAAACTTTCTAATTACGAGATTCATGCCTCTCTATAGGATTCTTTACCTAAGATCCCTTGTAACGAGATGCGGAGGATAGGTATCTCGACTTCTATTGGAAAAACAGCTCTGGCTCTGAATACCAATGAAAAAGGGGTTGCCCCTATTGGTGTTCTTATTGATGTTTGGTAGGCCCACAAGGTTGGGTATAGGTTTAGGTGCTAGTCTTGTTTTTTCTCCTTAACTATTTTAAGGAGAATTGTTTTCAACATTTTATTTGTGGCCTCAGTCTGTCCATTGGCCCGAGGATAGTAAAGAGAAGTCATGTGATGGTTGATTTTGAATTTACTACATAGTTCACAGACTTAATCATTTTTTAAGGATGTTCCATTATCTGAGCTAATGACTTGTGGGATACCATACCTATAAATGATTTGCTTTAGAATAAACTTAGCTATTATAGAACTTGGTACAGTGGTAAGAGGCATAACTTCTACCCACTTTGTAAAGTATTCTGTGGCCATTATTATGAAGTTATGGCCATCGGTTGATGAGGGAGAGAATTTCCCTGTCAATTCTAGGCTCCACGTGGAAAAGGGAAATGGGGTCATGATTGGTTGTAGAGCTGGTGTAGGCATGTGAATCTCGTGAGAGATATCTTGGCATTTGTGGCATTTACGTACAAATTCTACTTTGTCATGCTCTAAGGTGGGCCAGAAATATTCCATTCGATGTATCTTCTGAGTAATGGTGTGATCACCAAAGTGGCCTCCACATACTCCTCTATGGGATTCGTAAAGAATCCTTACGGATTCTTCCATGTCAATGCATCTTAGTAACATCCCATCGAAGGCTCTGCGATACAACACCTATTCCAAGATGACGTATTTAGCAACAATGATGCGTAACCGCCTTATTTTTTGGGAAGTGGCCCCTTCTAGGTATTTGTGGTCCATGATGTAATTGATTATATCAGTGTACAAAGGGCATGTAGATATGGGGGGTTTGGTTTCGAAAAAGTATATGCATTCGTCAAGAAAATCTATATTTACCAGATTACCTCCATCTAACGGATTGTCAGCTAACCATTCTACAATGATTTGTCCTTTAATGGACTTTTGGTTTACAAATGTTAATTCAAATTCACCCATTAGGGTTATGAAGCATCCTACCTTTTTAGACAAATACCCCTCTATGAGGAATGTTTGTAAGTGATTTGTCTTGATGATTACCCTTGTTTCTTGATTCAGCATGTAATGCCTTGAGCATTTTTTTGCAAAGACTATGGCAAGGCATTCTCTTTCTACATGCGTGTAACGTGTCTCATAGTCGAGCAATGTTCGACTAATGAAGTAAACTACACATTCTCATTTATCATCATCCTCTTGAGCCAACATGCAGGCTAGTGAGACACCAATGGCTCGTGAGTATAAGATCAAAGGATGATCTAGCCTAAGAGGCATTAGCATGGGTGGAGACAACAGAAAGCATTTGACTTCTTTGAAGGCCTCGTTGCATTCACTTGTCCAATCAATTCTATAATCTTTTTTTAAATTTTTTTTGATTGGATGGACAGCAAAACTTAAGTCTGGGATGAATCTTCGAATTGCACTGAGTTTACCAAGAAATGATCTTATGCCATATTCATTTGACAGTGGAATCATTTCAAGAACAGCTCGGATTTTTTCTTGATCAAAATTAATCCCTCATGAGGATATAATGTAACCTAGAATCTTACCTCCCATTACACTGAATACACATTTCTCTGGATTCAATGTGACTCCATATTCGATCAACCGTGAGAGAATGATATTGAGTACTTCTGGGTGATCACAACGCTTTTTGGCCTTGGCCAGCAAGTCATCCACGTAAGATTCTATGATCTTATGGATAAGATCATGGAATATATATGTCATTTCCTGTTGGTATGTAGCGCCAGCATTTTTAAGACAAAATGGCATGACAACATAACAGTAGGTTCCCCAGGGGGTTATATATGTAGTTTTAGCTTGATCTTCCTCAGATATTTTTATCCGATTATACCCTAAGAACCCATCCATGAGGGATAACAGTTCAAACCCATCTATTGGATCAATAATAACGTCAATGGATGGTAACATGAATTCATCTTTGGGAAAAGCTTTGTTAATATCCTGAAAGTCTATACAAATGCATATTTTCCCGTTCTTTTTTAGAATGGGGACAATATTAGATAACCATTATGAATAGTCAATTGGTTTGATGAATCCTACCTGGAGGATTTTCATCACTTCCTCTTTTACCATGAGAGCCACTTTTGGCTTCATTGGTCTTGACGTTTGTTTAATTGGCTTTGCGTCTAGTTTAGTGACAAGATTATGTACTGTGATATGTGGTGAAATTCTTGTCATTTCTTTGTAGTTAAACTTGGAAGCCTTTTGGTGTTCCTTGAGGATTTGGGTGTGTATTTCTACCTCCTCTAGAGTTAACAAGGACCCTAACTTCAAAAATTTTGATTCTTCCTTTCTTCTAATGTTTATGTTGATTGTTTCTTCGATTAAGGAAGTGTTGCCTTCTTCGAATTCATGCGGGGCCAGAGGTAGTTCCAAAATTTATCCGCTCTCTATCTCGTAGATGTCGAGATCCTTTTGTGGAGGAGACTCCATCATAGGATTCCCAAAATAGGAAGAGGAATGTACAATTAGGGAAAGATCGACTAAGTTCTGAGTGAGATGTAGCTCCGCATAGGCGTTTAGATGTTTAAGAGTGACACTATCACTGTCGCAGTGATCTAGAATAGAATAATTATTCCCAACTTCTATATGAGTCAGGAGTGATTTTGTTGGTATTTTACGCACCAATGGTTTAGTACAAAGTGATACCATGAAACTTGTATCTTCCAACTCTCTATTTGGAGTGAAACGAGAAGCTAAGGTTGCTATTGAATCTGCGAGGAGGTTTTGTTCTCGTGGGACTACTTCAATTGATATGAAGTTGAATCCTTTTCTTAGATCCAATACTGTCGTTTTATATAGTTGGAAATGTTCAACCCTAGTCTCATATACTTAAGATACTTGATTTGCAACTAGTTGTGAGTCTCCTAGCACTCTAATGTTATCAACGCCCATTCTTTCGGCTATGATAAGGCCAAGGAGGAGGGCTTCCTACTCCACCTCGTTCACTCAAAGTTTAGTTTAAAGGAAAAAGGTAGGATATTTCCCTCAGGAGAAGTAAAGATCACTCCTACCTCATCTCTAAAATGACATCTAGCTCCATCAAAGTGGAGAGTCCAATATTTACTTGGAAAGATGGATGTTGGGATATCCCTTATGTCTATTTCTTCTACCATACAAAATTTGTCTGATGGAAGAGAACCAATTGCTAGGATGTATCCCATGCCCATGGAATCAAATGGTAGGAGAATGGGTATATATTTTTCTAGTAACTCTACAATTTTTGCTGTAGTCTCTAATGATACTATTTCTATGATGTTAACCTCATTTTTGAGTGCTAGAATGCCCTCGACTAGATTTGTAATTTCCAAGTCTATTGTAGGTATCAAATTTTCTTCTTGTTTTGAACTAATTGGTTTCCTAAGTTGATTCATTGGTAATTCAAACTCGGAGTGAATGCCTGGTCTCTTCTTCAAGTCTGCTAGGTGTATGTTGAAGTGTTTTGGGTCACCTTGTGCCACAAAAAAAATTCCTAGATGTAAAAACCTTACTTCCTGAAATAAGGTAGAAGGGATTGCCTTCATACGGTGTATCCATGATTGACCGAGGATCATATTATAATTAGTTTCCTGATCTATAATATAAAATTCAATGAGGACCATCTTAGGCCCTAAGGTGACTAGAAAGACTATGATTCCAATTTTAGTTTCTTTGAGGCTATCATAACCCCTTAGCGTATTTCATGTTGTGAAACAATTTGTTTCTCCGTATCCGAGTTTTTAAAGAAAGGAAAAGGGGACTATGTTAACCACTGCCCCATCATCAACCATTGTGCGCTTAACATAGCTATTATAAACCCATACCTGTAAATGTAAGGGTGGGTTTCCTCTACGTGTAATTTTAGAATCTGTTGGAATTTTGTTTATATCAAATATAAACTCATTATCCCTATCTGCCTACCGTGGAGAGTAGAAATCAAAGTCTACATGGTTTACCTGTGTTTCCAAAGGAGGGGTCATGTTAATTAAATGACCAAGGCCTAATGCTTTTAAGAGAGCAGCCCTATGGGTGGGAAATTTCTTTAATAAATCCAAAAAGGAAATATGAGAGAAGATCTTTGTTAAGTGATTAATTAAATCATAATCACCTATGGGTTTTACCAATGTTTGTTGAATGTTATTTGGTTCTAACAGATAGTTTGGAACTGGTTGAGAAGAATAATCCCATGTTCTTGGTATGGTTTCTACGGGTAGCTTGATATGTAATTCTACGAAGTGAACTATCTTGGTTTGTGGTCGATTTCCTAATTGGGGTGCAACCATTGGATTTGATGAAGTCAAAGCTTCATGTTCATTGTTTCCTGTCATAACACCCTTGTTCATTCCACTAGGATTTATCTTGCTATTGTTAGAGTGATTTGGGAGTGGATCATTAAGGATCTTGAGGGGTGCATTTTTAGGGGAGACCACCCCTGTGTAAGTGTTTGGCATAGGTACTGCATAATTTTCTAAAAACATATCTATAAAGAGTTATTTTTGGTCTTTTGGTAAACATTGTATGAATTTATTACAATCACAAAAATTTCTAGCATCATGACCTCAGATTCTATGGAACCCACAATATAAATTAGGATTATAATTCTGTGGTCTTTGGTTAAAATTTTGTTGTGGCCCAAAACTTTGATTGGGTTGTTGATTGTTATAATTATAGTTTTGAGGTTGTTGCCTTTGGTTTTGATATCCATCTGGGCCCCGGATAGGGCCTTGTGACTGGATTTGTTGTTGTTGTTGCTACTGTTGTTGTGGGGGATGATTAAAATCCACCACATTGATCGCTGGAGAAAATTTATTATTACGTTGATTATTAGCACGTGCCAGGGTGCTTACAACATTTGGACTTTTGACCTGATCAGTGACTCCATCGCTTGTAACCCCACAGTTTTTGTTAACGATCTTGTGTCCTTGATTGGTACTCCCCGTATGGGGAAAGTTCGTAGTGTTTTGATTAGGAGTGACTAATCTCCCGTTTATTCCATAAGTTTTACAACCACTATCTATCACTACTTGATCTATTCTTAGAGCACCCTCAAGTACTTCATCATAAGTCCTCAAAGGGAACTTATGGACTTCTTCATTATCTCTCTACTGAGAGAATGAAGGAATAAATCACATAGTTCCATCTGATCCATGTTTGGAGCACTTACAAAAGAGTAGAGAACTGTGCACCATCTTTGAATGAAATGGGAAACAGACTCATTATGCTCTTATTTAATTTGTAAGAATTCCCTAATGCCCGTTCATAGTAGTTTGTTCATGTCAAAGGCCTTGATGAATTCTAACACGAGTTGTTTTAATGAGTGTATCGAGGCTTTAGGTATTCTGTAATACCAATTGAGGGCGATGCCTTCTAAGGTGTTGGGAAATATTTTAGTAACAACCGCATCCCAAGGGAGTAGTTCTCGAATGGCCGTGGCATGGACCTTGATGTGAGCTTTTGGATCTCCCTCCCCTTTGTATTTTGGTAAATCGGGAAGGGGTCTTGGAAGCATGATGCTTCGTACAGTAAAATCTAAAGGTTCTTTTAAATATTTGGAGTAAGTCCCAATCGCATAAGTTTTGACCATTGATGGTGCCTATTGAGGGGGTGGAGATGGAACGGGTTGTTGATATGGCATAGCATATGTGTTTGCAGGGGCGTAAGGAAACCCCTGTGGTTGAGAAAACATCCTGAGAGAAGAGAACATATCTCCTTGTGGTGATTTTGAATAGATGTTTAAGTACATGGGAGCATTTCTCTAGTATGGATTGCTTGGTGCTAAGCCAAGAGGTATCATATTTTCAAATGGAGCAACGTTTGAAAACGTGGTTCTAGTTGGTGTTTGTTGCGGATAACTATATGGATGTTGAGGAGTCATGCCTAATGTGCCTATTCTTGTAAGGAGGTCAACCTGGCTAGGATGATGCGGAAGGTTGGGGGATTCCTGCTTGCCCCAGATGTGAAGAATGATTTGCTTGAGCAAGCTCTAGTCCTATAACCCTATCAACTAAAGCTGAGATGATTTTGATTGGTGATGATGTAGTGTTCTATTGTGGTAGTTGTTGCGGCACCTCTTGAGGTTGCTGAGGGGTATGATACCCTATTGTGAATTGATCATTGTCCTACCAAGCATCTCCAAGAGTATTTCCGATAGATGGAGGAATGGAGGCGTTTTCTTGGAGAAAAGTATCGGGCTATGTTTACAAACTCCCTATAGGTGGGTACATGCTTTGGAAGATTTGCTCACTTCTAACATAACATTCTAAGTACTCCTCATCTAAAAATGGGAGTGGATCTGACTGTCTACGGATTTGTGGTTTGAGCAAAACATGAGGAGACAAAATGGATTCTCCAGTAAATGTCATATTATTAGAGCCTAAAGGCTCTGGTTGTTGTGTTTGTGTGAACTGATCCAAATCCTCAATTCGGAATGAAGAACTAGAGCTATTTATTTGAGGGGGAGTTTGTGAAGAGAAGTAGTTGCTTGAGTAATTTTCAGCCCATGTAGAAAGCAATGGTGTATGTGGTCTACTTGTCTGACCATAATATGTTTCGAGACCTAATAGAGGTCTACCATATGCATCATATCCTGACATATTCGGGGGGTATATCAATACCCACATAATAATGGGAAAGAGCGAAGCTAGATGAAAGAAGAGAAAATAAAAGCACAATAATTGTTTGTTTCATGTTGGGTTCACCAATTTTTTACAATAGAAAAGTGACAGGTGAGTGTGAGAATCATCAAGTAGCTATTCTTTGTACCCAACCTCTCGAGGTCATGTCGAGACAGCTGGTGAAAGTGGAATATATGAGAATATGGACAAATTAGTCGGGTAATCCTAAATCCTCTATACGCAATAATGGGAGTTACGAATGTAAAGCGAGAAAAGATCTTCTAACTTGAACTAGTGTTATGGATCGGTTCAACACTATAAGCGTTCAGAGGCTTCAATCGATTTCAAGCTCTACCGAGATTCTGTCTATTGGTTGTTGGACTCTTGGAAAATAACCAGCGGGTGTTTTGTTTATGTTTCCCAATATGATCATGAAAGTGATGGTGAAAGTTATAGAGGATCTATAGAACACTATGGATGATTTTCTGGATTGACCCAGAAAATGTTGGCTTCGTTCGTTTCTAGTCAAAAATAGAAAGCTGTACAATAATATCTTGTGGGAGTGGTGAGGATCTGAACACTAGCATATGTAAGACGGTGTCGATGTTTGATTGGTTTGCAATCCCATTGAGTTGTGGGACCTAGGGATCATAACAGTGAATTTTTTGTTGTTGTGGACCTTTTATGGTCATGTGAAGAGTCAATCCCATCTTCTGACTATCAAGTAGTCGTAAGCTTTCTCATCCTCTATATTCAATATTATGATCTATGTGCTCTTCTCAGAATACCTCACAGGTGTCCTAGCAACTTGTATGTTAAGGCCGTATCTATGTCAGTGAGAAGGTCTCCTGCGTCTGGCTGTGGAACTAATGGGTCACAACCTAATGTTTATTCCCTTTGGGTTCTTGTATGATCATGTAGATTCCCTATCAAGGCAGTCTATAGTTCGGTTGGTTTGACCAGAACTCATGTGCTTTTTCATCTTCAATGTTCAATTCTCTTAACTGTTCACTAATTGTTTGTTGATTTGCAGTCATTTGGAAGATGTGTATCCTAAGTCCTTGATCTATATTAGCTAGTGTCGTGCAGAGATTCGGTTGGGGTATTACTAGCTCGAATACATAATCCATGGGCTCTCTTGGTCCCATGATAGTCATGTAAAATATAAACAAACTTAACGTAATAAAGAAAACTAACTATCAAAATGAATCTACAGTATGCTTGTTTTTGTGCTTTTCTGAGATATAAAATTGAATAAATTCAAAGAGCAACTAATCTAGAAATAAAGCTTAAAACAAGCAAGCTAGATAGATGTAGCTATTTGCTTGTGCATTTTGTGAATTGATGTAAGTAAAAATATTTAACAAATTTGACTGAAAAGACCTTCAATCCTACCTCAGAAGTGAGAAAAAAATCACGGCTTCTTAGAAGCTATCATTCCCCACAGTTTCCCTGACAATATTGAAGGCATGTGTTTACTGAAAAGAAATGATTTACTACTCTAGTTGATACATTGTAAACTACAAATTTGACAAAAAATACCTGGAGCTTTGCAGAACAGTGCCAAATCCAATTCTATCGTAACTTGTCCCCTCAGTGTGATTTCTTCTTTCCTTCGTGTTCTTGTGAATCCAGAAAGGTAAGGATGTGGCAGCAGCAGTGAGAGAAGGTATTTGAACAATGGTATCTTAGAGGTAAACCAAACAGAATGCAAGTAGGAGAGAGATAGTGCAAGAGTATAGAGCTTGGCGATGTGGTTCCTAGCAAGATTGTTGCAGGGATACGGCAAGACTCACCTAAAATTCTAGGACCTAATCTTCCTGTGATGAAACAAAACTATAATCCTAAACAGAACTAAATTGTAAGTGAATTTGATCTAGAATTGATACTGTGATAATATATTTGCTTGGAGAATAACAATGAAATGAATTTAGACTAGAGAGATCAAGTGATCTCTAAACCAAGAAAATAAAGAGCCTTGAACTTAGAGGTTAAGAACATATGCTAAGTCCTAACTTGTAGAGATTTATGGATGAACTTCCAAATACACTGACTGATAAAACATATAATGAGAGGATCCATTTGCTTGTAAACAAGCTGGGTATCTATAGCATTTCCACTTACCATAGGGCAAGCTCAATTTTCCATGCTATCTCATTAAAAATGGAGCACCACCATTACCAAGTGGGTGAATATCTCTCAAAAATGTAGAAGTGGTGGAGAGTTGCAAGCACAACTTGATTTCAGCATTCCTGAGTGTGCCGAAAGCTTCTAGAAAAGTTTAACAGGACCGCCACCCAGGCACGGCGGTGGACCTGTAACTTAAAGGCAAAAAATCAAGAAAAAGGGGGCAAAGGTTGAAATGAAGCATGCAAATCTTGGGTAATTCATTCTAGGATGCAATTGTTCACTTGGCGAGATTTTCTGGACTCCGAACACCTTGCGAAGATATTTGAATCATCATTGGGGTTTTCCATAACCAATTTGTGACTGTACAGCTCATACAATTTTGGGTACGTATAATGGCCATACTGTTGTTCTAATTTGTCTTGGTTTCTGGAGGATAACTCAGCTTCTTCTTTTAGAAAATTGACAATTTGTTGATCATTCTCAAAGACTTGTAAATTTGTCTTATTGTTTGGGACATCTGACCTTACAACCACCTTAATATGGGGTTGAAATTTCTCACTCTTTATACTCTCTACTACATCAAATGCTACCCCGATTGCTACCAATCTATTCGTTTTATCATTCTTTTTCCTAGGTAAGGACACAATGTTAAAAGCTTCGCAGTCTTCGATGAGGTGCCATACCCAGTTTTTATAGCTCCTAATTAGGTCATTCCTTGCAACATGTTGTCCTCTGAATTTTTTCACAATCATCTCACTATCACCAAATATTTATAGATTCCTGATCCCTCTCATTCTTTCCCAATGCATTCCATGGATCAAGGCTTCATACTCTTCTGTGTTGTTTGAGCAAGAAACTTAGAAATGGAAGGCTGAGTAATATGTCAAACCTTGAGGTGAAAAAATCATAGCTCCTCCTCTGGCTCCTTGTCTACTTCTTGAGCCATCAAAGAATAATTATCATACATCATCATCAACCTTGTGGTCTAGCTTAGTGATGTTAGGAAGAGGATGATTCTCCTCATGCAAACAGTAAACTCCTAGCTTAGATTCTTCCATTTCCTTGTAAGGGTCAAAAGCATGCCTCTTGTTCACCCATTCATCAAGATTCAAGTCTTGAATACACCCAACCTTGGTATCTACCTCATAAGTGCTTGGGAGGTCTTCCTGATCAAAGGCTAAACAATTTGCATTGATTGGGCTAGGTACATGAGGCTCAATATGGAAATCTACAATGGGCCCAAATATGATTGTATCCTTATCTCCATACCTTGTTCTAAACAACATGTGTGACCAATGAGTAGACAAATAGCCTCCAATTTTAGCGGTGAAGTCTCTTAACAAACAAAATGCAAAATGTGATGGAAAGTCTATGACTGATGTGTTTTGCAATATGGTCACATTGGGGCATGTGTGTAGTGTGAGGCTCAAATCCTTGATGATTCCAATTGTTGTTATCGTTATCCCATCTAATTGCACTACGCCCTTGGAGATAAATTCATATTGAAGACCCAACTGATCAACTATTTGTTTTAGCATGACTGAGCTACTCAGTCCCGAATCAATCATGCAATTATGTACCAATTTTTCCCCAATGATCAATGAAATGTAGAATGGAGGGGGATTCAGATTCTTACCTCATTTTCCTCCATGATTTCCTTCAAGCTAGGCCACATGGTAAGCGATTTCTCTTGTTGGTTAGGGGGCTGATTTGAGGTTGAGCAATTGGCCATCATAGCCTGCAACAGGTCTCTCTATCCTAGGATAGCCAATGACTCCCACATTGAGATTTTTACATATTTTTTCTTCATCTGTTCAATGATGTTAAATGGGGATGAGCTATCTTTTTTCTATCCCTTTCATAGTACATTCTTCTCTTGCACATGGGTTGTTACAACCAGTGCCTGAGCGGGTTTGGAAGGTGGCTTGGGCTGGCTTTGCACATTGGGAATCACACTTTATGGGGTAACATAGGGTTATGAAGCACTTGAATAAGAGGATTTCCCTTCTCTAATATTCCTCTTTTTGAACCGTGTATTTGCTACCACACTATGAGGAGGTGCTTGATTCATACCACAGAAATCTTTGGCCTTCTAATTGACAAGCATGGTCTCACTTGCAGGTGCCTTCTTCTAGGTTTCTTGCTGCTGATTTTCCTCTTGGCTGGGCTCTTGGGACACACCAATGGTCTGTACCATCAAGGCCTGGTTTAGTGCACCATTGAAACACATTGACTTGTTATGGGGTTGATTTCATGGGAAACACCAATCGTATTCTTGTGTCATGTTGTTTTGTGTTGGAACCAAGGCCCTTAATGTATAAGCTACATTTCGATCATATGATTGGAAAGGCCTAGAAGTTTGAGGTCTTCCTTGGTTTTGGTTTTGATTTATAGCCTGAGCTGGTGGTCTATTTTGTTGATATAGGGGTTTAGCCTAATATTGAGTTTGAGGTTGATACGGCCTAGAAATCTGAGCTTGCTTCCTTTTGATAGTCACTACCTAATTCCCTAGATTCTGTAGTTTTTTCATAACCTCTTGTACCTCTTTTGAAATGCTAGAGGATGAGGTGGAAGCTTCAGCTAAACTCTGATTCCTTGGAATAGGTATGGGGGCTAATGTCGGTGTTTGACTAGTTCTTGAAGCTCCTAGTTTTGGATAGAGGGCGTAGATGGCCTAGGTACGAGTTTACCAGCCTAAATTAAACAATTTTTAGCTCTAATGGAAATGTTATAGGTTGTAGGTAAGGTTACACCTCTCATGGACTAAATAATTAAGGTAATATTAGAATTTGAAGCTCTAAGGAAGTACAGAAAAGCACCTTCATCTGTTGGTCTTACGGCCACTGGAGTCCTATCCCACATCCTTTGAAATCTGAAGTTGAAATTTGTCAATTGTTCGTTAGGAACCCTCTTAATGGTTTTCAATTTTTCTAATAGAGATAGGTTATCCCCCTTTTCTCTAAATTGATTTTAAAGAGCTCTGCACAAATGGTCCCAATTTTGAATAGAGTCTGTTGTTAAACTCCTGAACCATTGCAAATCTTTACCCTTAAATGAAGAGGCTAACATTTTAACTACAATGTCCATCTCAACGATTTTGTGAATTACACAGACACTTGTAATGTCTTAAACATGTTCACTAGGAGTAATGTGGTTCTCTCCAGTGAAATATGGAATGCTATTTAATGCTACAATTCGAACTAGATTTTGTGCATTGAGAGCGAGTGGGCTGCTGCCAGTGAAGTTAACATAGGGATTAGGTTTTGGATGTGCCATTATGATTGGCCTAAGAACCCTTGTCAATCGAATGAAATTCCTACCAGGGGGAGGTGTCGAAAAGGTTCTATTTGGTGGAGATGGAGACCTTTGAGCTCTTCTTCACCTTCTCCCTCTGTATGGGGAAAAGTGCAGATAGAAAAACAATCCTTCTTATATAGTTCTTGATCTAGTCTAGATTATTCTCATGAGTCTGTGAAGACTAGGCTGCTAAAACCAGTGGACTCTGCCTCTTTTGGAGTCACCAGATGTGCAATTTCAAAGCTTCTTAAAATCTGAAAACTTGCAACAAGTGCACAACAGTCTTGTTACAATAAAAATGGAGACCCTTTAGTCCCACCTGGCGTGCCAAAACTGTTAGTGTAGAATCACATCACCCCTAAATGTTTGCAACTATATGGGTTGAGACTCTCAGTGTTATTGCACAACATGGAACATCTCTCAAAGTGTGGGACTTTGAAATCGAGAGTGTTCTCTAGATGAAGGTCAGTTCCTATTCCTCTGTTCAGGTGCACACATAATTTTTATAGAGGATCTATCCTAAAATCTAACTTAACTTGCCAAGGAGACAGGGTTAAGAAGATGCAAGAAATTAAACCTAAACTAACAGAGGTGATGCACCAAAGGAATGCTAGACACCAGCTTTGCTATCAAACACAGACCATTAAAATTTAATAAAACCACTATGTACAGATAACCAATATTGTAATGAATTATCAAATAAAGGTCATGAACACTAGAGAGGGTTGAAATCATCCACAAACATGTATTATTGCTTCACAAACTGATACAAAACATTACAATGACAAAAATGTGAAAACTTGCATTATAGTCTTAATAGAATTTTCGGACTCCACAAATTCGTTTATAGACCAGAGAAGAAGGGAGGGCACAAAACCAAAATGTCCAACACTTTAAAATGAGCCAAGCTCTCACCTTTATAGATTCAACATAGAGAGGAGAAGAAAAGAGGCGTGAAACCTGATTGGGAGCTCATCTACCAGCCATCAATGCCCCTACAAACCCGCCCATAATCTGCCAAGTCCACCTCTCTATATTTGTTCAGAATGTCGAAGAAGGAAGAACGGTGGATAAAATCAAATCTGATCTGGTTGTTGAAGCAATCTGATAGTATATTAATGGAATCAAGACATTTTCCCATTTTTCACTCACCTAACCTCATTAAAATTAAACTTTCAGGTTTTCATGGCATAGATGAGGTCGATACCTTTCCAATGGTGTTGAATTTGTTGAATTTCGAGCATTGGATCGAAAGATATGCCCATTTAAATACTTGAATGGGATCTGTACAAAAATAGTGAAAAACTAGTTTTTCAAAAAGGGTTCGCGGGCCCAAAATTCACTTTGCACATTTTGTACAAAAATTACAAAAGTAAAAAAACTCCCCGCAGCCCCGCAAGTCCGCAATCCCCTATTTCCCCAAGATCATATTCAGGCCCATTGGTCCACATTTTCCATTTGGGTAAAAAGTCTCCCGTAGACCCTCCTTCCAGCATGTAATTTAGGCCTGACAGGTGGCTTCTTTGGGCGTCAATGGACGTGTGGGTTATTTTTGTACTTTACGCCTTTTCGAAACAAAAGCCAAAAAATTCAAACAACCTCCGGTGACCCGCCTTCCCACTTTGACTTGAAACATGGTCACGTGTAGAGTTGGCACGCATTTGGGGACCACTTTTGGACTTTTCTTTTGAAGTTACGTTGAAGAGACACATGGCTCCTTCCACGGATTTGCTCTGTTGCTTTGTGTTTTTGCTAAGTCCCTTTTGTTTGGTCAAGCCATATGTCTGACCCAGATTTTACCTTTGAAGTCACGCAGAGATGACATGTGGAGGCCTCCGTCTTCCCTACCATACTTAGTTGATTTAAGCGGTCGGATCTATCCCCGTTTTTGAATTTTGGACATGTGGAAGCTCCGCACTCACTTGATACTAGCCCTTGGGCCTCCCCCTTTTGAATTTACATCATTGAGGCACATGGCACCCTCCGCTGACTCTCCCCCATCTTGACTTTTGAACTGTTGACTCTATACCTTTTCAGACCTGGGACACGTGAAAGGCCAACGCTAGTTTAGGAGACCCACTTTTAGAATTACCTTTGAAGATGTGCTGAGTCTGACATGATGGCACCTTCTACAAGTCTTTGATACTTAGCTCGATTCAGGTCTGATGCCTTTCTCGAACCCTACACACATGAAATCCTCACACTCCTTTGAGTCTCCACTTTGGATCGCCCCTTTGAATTTGTGACTAATGAGACATGTGGAAACTTCCGCTGGTTTTTTATACTTAGTTGATTAAACGGGCCAGCTCTATCCCTTTTTTCAAACCTGGGACATGCGTTGAGGCTTGGCACTTCTTTGATTATTTGGCTTTGGCTTTAACCCTTGAAGGTGCATCTATTGAGACACTTGGTACCTTCCGCTAACACTCTTACACTTAACTAATTTGGGCCCATTGCTATTTGACTTCTATTGGACCCTAACCATGTGGAGAGATGGTGCTAGTTTGAGTCTTTGCCTTCGGCTCTCACTTTTTAAATTATGTCAAGCTGAACATGTGGTTCCTTCTGCGCATTTGGAATTTTCAATGGCTGACTCTGTCCCTTTTATCACGTGTAGGATATGTGAAAGCTCCACACATATTTGGGGTCTCCATTTTTATGTACCCTTCTGTAAATTCACCAAAGTCTAATGTGTGGCACTTTCCATGCGAGTCTATTGTTCGGCCCCAAGTCTACCCGTATGTGGCTAAGTCTGAAAACTTCCAGCCTTTCCCTTTTTTCCTCCTTTCAGCCTTTGGTTTCTTTGATGATTCTTCCCCCCTTCATCAACCCTGCTCCTTCATCTTCGATTCCTACTACAACCTAACTATTGGATTTGAAAAATGGGCTCGTACGAAAAAACCGACCATTAGATTTCTTCCTGTGCAAGGTCACGTTTGATCAATTTTTCCAGAGGGGAAAAATTGTGATAACACATACATAGCTCTCAAAACATAGTATTTGTCACACATGTGCTCCTAACTATAATTAACTAATAATATAAATGTACTACAACATGAAATTCCTAACATGTACATATACAGGGGTTTCATGTAACTCAAAACCATAACTATAGGTATATAGGGCCAAGATGGAAGTAACATCATACCAAAAATGAGAAGCATCAATCCTCAACATCACCAAACAAAACTAGACTCACAATAGTACACATAAATCATAACACCAACACAATACACCTCCAAAAACATCACAAAACAACTCCATATACCTCCCAAACAATAAAAAACAACTACATATGCCTCCCCAAGCATCAAAAACGTAAAAATGAAACTCTAAGTGAACTAATCACACACACACACACACACAAGTCTCTTATGCCTCCCTCAAGTCTCTTATATCTCCCTCAAGTCTCTTATGTCTCCCTCAAGTATCTTATGTCTCCCTCAAAGAGGTCTATCACCCTATGGCCCTAGGCACATAGAGTCTACACACCCCTAACCCAAGTGACATAATCACTCATGGTTCAACAACTTGCTAGTTATTTGTAACTCAGTGGGGCGTACCCCCATATAAAGAAGTGGGTCCATAGGTTCAACCACTCCATGGTACATCCCATGACCTTATTCCACACATTACAACATTACAACCATCATAACAATCTGTTTCAAACAACAAGTGGAAAAAATCCAAAGCGTTGCGCTAGGCTATAACACCATGAAAAACACATTTAAATATGAGTAAATAAAATGGAAAAATAGCCATTGTTAGTGCAAAAATATACATGTTAGTACAAAAATGAAATAAAATTCCAAAAATTAAGAAAACATCAATCAAGAAAATTGTTGGTTCTTAAAAAGAAAAAGGAAAATTTTCAATTTATGAATAAAATACGTATAGAGAAATAACACATCACAATAGATATGTGGCCTTATACGGTCACAAAAGGGGTACTCAATGAGTTTCTGACACTAAGACATCAAGCCTTAGCTCGTAAAATAACATATAAAATAATAGAAATGTCATCATCTATGTCTCAATCATCCCTCCATACTCCCACAAGGCTCAACATAGTCAAAATCACATTGGATTATTTGATAGAAAATATAATAGGAGAGATCATGGGGCACTAGTTTGCATAATTTTAGCCTAAGGTGGTGTGCATCCATACTATACTGATTAATATCAAAGTATACTAAATAGATAGAAGTGGGTTTTCAGTCTATATAAGACTTCACTTCTTCAAATGTACTTAGCTCAAGATTATGAATACCTGGTTCACACCTCCTCTCTCCACACATAGACTCTTATAGATTTCTCCCATTAGGGTAATAAATAGAAGGTTCAAAACATAACACATAAATACATCACTAATACAATGGTGATTTACAC
This sequence comes from Taxus chinensis, assembly GCA_019776745.2. Classification (NCBI taxonomy): domain Eukaryota; kingdom Viridiplantae; phylum Streptophyta; class Pinopsida; order Cupressales; family Taxaceae; genus Taxus; species Taxus chinensis. The sequence goes on along the minus strand of CM034155.1, from coordinate 327,887,142 downwards.
ACATTAACCATAGTGTCTTACGCATGGTATATATACAGTGTAAAACACAATCATTACTTTCACGGGCTATGATGCATCACGTTTCCACATAATGCACCCAAGGTGCAAGTACTACACAATAGGGGTCACACAATCCCCATATGCCCCTAATTTATGAAATGAATCATCTCATATTTCATAAATTATACGCACGATGAACACAGTGAATAACATTACAACTTAGAATCAATTGCAGGACAACATGGTGACACATAATTCATCACTACATGGTGGCGATATTACTATACAACCCAATCCATTATACACCAATATTTGTCGTACAACAAATCAGCACATCTACATATCACCAAATGATAAGATGCTCAAACACACTGCCATTCATAAAAACATTCTTCTCACACATACCAAGGCATCACATCACACATGGACTCCTCATTGAATCCACAAAAAGGAGACCGAATACTCTCATCACAAGCACATCAACATGATAAAAAAATCGTACTAAGTGATATGCATCACATGTGCGTTCATAATACAAAAATTACAACATTGGTGAACTAACAACATATATAACATTTCTCTTCCAATCTCAACTATCACCATGCAGAATCATCACAACTCCAATCCATCCCAGAGGTTCGATAGCATCATCCTCCGCTCTAATACCAAATGTAATGCCCACATTTTAAACACAAAAATACAACACTAAAAATACCAGAATATTTTTTTTAATGACATTGTAGTATAAATGACACTACAAGAGATCACTCAAGACAACACACAACACGAGATATGTTTTCACATGCAATAACCCACATAGGTAACATAAGCCATGTGATGCATAGCAAGGTCATTTTCTTTTATAACAAGGCATGACATAATGATTCAACTACAAGACATACTTATAGATAGGGTTTTCCCATGACATGATATTTTAGGATTACACATTTGCTATAATCATGTTTTAATCTTTAATTTAAATCTTAGAAAGGCTCATAGTATGTGAATCATACCTTAATTTCTTCCTTTATGCTAGATTTTCTCTATATTGTTTAAAATTTAACTTTTCGAGTATCTCATTGAATAAGGGTCATCTATATTATTGCAATTACTTCCTTAATTCTCTCATTTTTTACTATGGTATTTATTTACACACAAAGCTACTAGGTATTATTCCTAGGATTCACTCCTAAGGGCATGCATCTTGATCTTGCATTATACCTCAGTTGCACAAGGGAACAAGTGTGAGCCCAAACGAGGGAAGGTTCGCATACTTTTCTCAAGGATTTATGATCACATTTCTTTCACTGATTTATAAATTGGTAATTGATCTGATACACAATAAGTATTGTATACAAGGTAGTTTATTTATTCACAATAATAGCATTTAATCATAATTCAAGGAAATCATGTTTTACTTTACCTGTGGAATAACATCGCTCAATTACCCTTCCCAAGGAAAAACATCAATTATAATTTTTACTATAGTTATCCTCTACCAATTAGTTAAGGATTTGAAGACTCATAACATGGAAAAATACTTCCTTATTTTGTGTTTTCTAGACAAAAAAATGGTTATTTTATTGATGAATCATCTGACCCTCACCAATACCGGTGGACACGAGATTCTAATTTCAATACCTTAGATAACAATGTATAAGTTTGTGATAGGAACACATATGACGGTCAAATTGTAGGTCAGTAAGGTGAATCATAAGGAGGGGTTTTTTTTATCACTAATCATCTGATTATAATATCCAATTGTATTGTATCTAATGGTTTCATATTTTTAATTTATTCCAAATGGATAACAAAATTATATGAAAATCATAACAAATTAAGGTAAGGAAGACCATGTTTGGTAGTACTAGCATCCATAGTGCAAGTGGTGCTCCATGTGGGTTAACCAACATTCCACAAAGATCAAACTCTCTCTCTTAGCATTATACCAAATAATACATGTGCGTCCACAACTCCACCACTTTGTATTTTCTTGAAATCTTCAATACCCATTCCACAAAATGATTTGAGCATTCCCCACAACGACCATAGTCTGTGAGACCAAGTCATCTTAACTATCGGTTTGTTATGCTTGGAAATATTTTTCTTTACATTTGGCTTGATGACTTAAAATGCATAGACCATTGATTTTTCACACCTCAGAATATATAGAAAACACAAAAAATAACTACTAAGACATCCTATCCAAGAAGCTCCTAACCTGAAGGTAGAAAAACTTCATAGAAAAAAAATGAATAATATCTTAGAAAAGATAACCTAGAAAATAAGCCTCGTGTGAAATGTTGATCTGGTAGAGGATGGTCAGAGTACACTATAAGACAATAGAAACCCTGCCTTGTCATGAGGTCTTTTTCCAAATCTGGAGGCTCTCCATAAAAACAAACCTACCAAACATAATACATGTCTCAATTTCCTAAATACCAACCGTATTAAGAAATCATAAATGGACGATGAAAATATAATATATTTTGAAAGAATTTCCATCCAACTTCAAGAACTCTAGTGTTAAAATTATGTTTCCCAAGATCGTTGGTATTGATTAAAAATCACATAGGCATCATTCCAACTTCTAGAAATCTTACTATCCAACAAAAAATTCCCTGCAAATCACTTGTCCCTTCACTGAATTGGTTTTTGAGTGTCGCGTACTAGTTTCTCCCTATAACAATAAGGAATTTATAGAGCATTCTGTCGACATCAATTGTAATCCTTTCTCCATTGTATTTTTCCATCTCCTCCTCCTCCAAATATTTAGGGGCATGAATTACAAACAACTTACTCAAACCCTTAATTACCATGTTGAAATTGAGTCTTCTGAGATTTTCTCTGAGAGTTGGGATGCTGTGGAATGGTAATGTGAGGTAAGAGAATTCATGTTTGTAGTGGGATTCTTCAATTTTGCATACAATAAAAAAGAATAGCAACAGGAAGAAGTTTTGTTTCCCCTTGTAGACAATTGAACCTTCTTTAGATACCTATACTGATCTAGGTCAAATCAATTATATATAGACAAGTGTTGAGATATTAGGCACAGGTTTTATTAAACTCACAATGGTAAATTTTTGAACAACAAATGACCAGACCTCTGTTTTTCACCATTCACTCTGATATCCTGTACACGCTGCAACTATGTAATTACAGCAAAATTTACAACGTGAACTAGGTTTTAGCGTGGTTTATGCATCCGCATATCAAATAAAGTTTTTTGTATTATCGTCGAAGGATAATGCAATGTCTGACCTCCTCTAGGTGTCCGCGTGTCTTTACAGGCTTCTCATGCCTTCACGCCACCTCCCATCCACTCCTTCCATCACCAACTGCATCACGTCTCCACGTGACCATCATTTCTAAAACTAAATGCATCCATTTCATTTATTTCTTTTTTATTATTATTCTAGAATTTATTTGATGCACTACATTTCCCTCCCCTTATAAGGGACTCGTCCTCAATTTGACACAATATCGAAGCTCGAAGGGTAAGCAGGGAAGAAATTCAATAATGAAACATGTTGCTTAAATGAAAAACTAGTTGATATAACAGGACCACAATGAAGCAAACTAAATTTAGAAATATCTTAAATTTTAATGTTTTGTAAAGATTGGAAGCTCTCTTTTATTTTATTACTTAGTCTTTTCCTTTAAATTATTTATTAATCTCAACTCTTAGTATTTCATTGTTTAAGATTTTATTTGTCTTATGTTCGTAGGTGCCCAAAAAAACTTACATCATAATACCACATCAAGGACAAAAGCAACACTAATGGTTCACAAGACATATTTAAACATACTTCCACGATTGTATCACATCAGAAGAACTCAAGTAACCCATGGAAAGAACATACATAGCTCTCAAAACATAGTACTTTTAACACATGTGCTCCTGACAAAAATGCACTCATAATATAAACATACTTCAACAACATGGAATTCACAACATCTACACATATAGGGGTTTCACGCAACTCAAAACCATAACTGTAGGTATATAGGGTCAAGATGGAAGTAACATCATACCAACAATGAGAAGCATCAATTCTCAACATCACAAAACACAACTGAACTCACTAGAGTACACATAAATCATAACACCAGCACAATACACCTCCCAAAACATCACAAAAATTTTTTATATATCTCCTACAGCATCACCAATAACTACATATGCCTCCCAAATCATCACAAATATAAAAACAAAACTCTAGGTGCAGTAATATCACACACACACACACACAAGTCTTTTATGCCTCCCAAATCATCACAAACTCCCTCAAGTCTCTTGTATCTCCCTCAAGTATCTTATGCCTCCATCAATTATCTTATGTCTCCCTCTAATATCTTATGTCTACCTCAAACATGTATGTCACCCTATAGCCCTAGGCACATAGAGTCTAGACACCACTAACCCAATTGACACAATAACCCATGGTTCAACAACCCGCTAATTATCTGTAATTCATTGGAGTTTACCCCCATACAATGAAGAGGGTCCATAGGGTCACCACTCCATGGTGCATCCCTTGACCCTATTCCATACATTACGACATTACAGCCAACATAAAAATCCATTCCAAATGCCAAGTGGCAGAAATCTAAAGCCTTGGGCTATGATATAAAACCTTTAAACATGAAAACCAAATTTAAATCTAAGTAAAGTAAATGGCCAAATAGCTATAGTTAGTGGAAAAATCTGCATTCATAGTGCAAAAATGAAATAAAATTCCCAAAATATAATAACACATCAATCACCAAAATTGCTAGTTCTTAGCAAGAAAAAGGAAAATGTTCAATTTATGAATAAAATACGTATAGATAAATAACATGTCACAATAGTTATGTGGCCTTATATGGCCACTAAAGGGGTAGTCAATGAGTTTTTCGAAGTCAGCTATTAAGTCTTAGCTTATAAAATAACATATCAAATAATACAACTATCATCATCTTTGTCTGAATCATCCCTCCATACTCCCACAAGGCTCAACATAGTCAAAATCACATTGGATTTTTCAATGGAAAACCCAATAGGAGATAGCATGGGGCGTTATCTTGCATAAGTTGAGCCTAAGGTAGTGCACATCCAAAATATACTGAGCAAGATCAAAGTATACTAATTAGATATAAGTGGGTTTTCAGTCTATAAAAGACTTTACTTTCTCAGTTGTAATCAGCTCAAGATTATGAATACCTGGTCCACACCTCATCTCTCCACACATACACTCTTAACGATTGCCCCCCTTACGTTCGTAAAGTGTAAGGTTCAAAACATAAAACATAACTACATCACTAACACAATTTTGATTCACACACGTTAACCATAGCATCTTACACATGGTATATATAAAGGGTAAAACACAATCAGTACTTTCACAAGTTACGATACATCATGTTTCCACATAATGCACCCAATGTTAAAGTACTACACAATAGGGATCATACAATCCTCATATGCCTCTAATTCATGATATGAATAATCTCATATTACACAAATTATATGCACGATGAACACAGTGAATAACATTACAACATAGAATCAATTACAAGACAACATGGTGACACACAATTCATCACTACACGGTGGTAATAGTACTATACAATCTAATCCACTATACACCAATATTTTCATACAACACATCAGCACATCTACATATCACCAAATGATAAGATGTTAAAACACACCACCATTCATAAAAACTTTATTCTCACAAATACCAAGGTAGCACATCACATGTGGACTACTCATTGAATCCAAAAAAAAGAGCGAATACTCTCATCACAAGATCATCACCATGATAACAAAATCACACTAAAATACATGCATCACATGTGTGTTCATAACACGACAATTACAAATTTGGTTAAATAACAACATATATCACATTATTATTCCAATCTCCACCATCACCATGCATAATCATCACAACTCTAATCCATACCAGAGGTTTGAGAGCATGATCCTCCGCTCTAATACCAAATGTAACACCCACATTTTAAACACACAAATACAACAATAAAAATACCGGAATAATTTTTTTTGACTCACATTGTACTATACACTACACTACAGGAAATCACTTAGGACAACGCATGACATAAGATATGTTTGCACAAACAATAATCCACATAGGTAATATAAACCACGTGATTCATAGCAAGGTCAATTTTTTTATAAGAAATCATGACATAACGATTCAACTACAAGACACGCTTATAGATAAGGTCTTCCCTTGAAATGATAATTTAGGATTACACATGTATTACAATCATGTTTCAATATTTTAACCTAAGTTCTTAGAAAGACTCATAATATTGGAAATCATACATTCCATTTTCCCTTTTGATTACATTTCCATTTACACAGTTTAACCTTTAAACTTCAGGATGTATCTCATTAAATAAGGATCATCTACCTTATTACAATTACTTTCTTAAATTCACTCATTCGTTAATATGGATATTCATTTACACACAAGTTATTTACATACAAACAAGGCTAGTAGGTGTGATATCTAGGATTCACTCCTCAAGGCATGCATCTTGATCTTATATCATACCTTTGTTATGCATAACAGAACAAGTGCGAGTCCAAAGTAGGAAATGTTTGCATCATTTTTTGAAGGATTGAGGGTCAAGTTTCTTTCTTTCATTTATAAATTGATAATTAAGTTTAATACACAATAAACATTATATACAAGGTAGTTAGGTTCTTCATCCATAACAAGTAGGGTTTATTCACATTACAAGGAAGGTCATGTTTCACTTTCCTTGAGGAATAAAATCCCACGATTACACTTCCCAAGGCCAACCATATCAATTATAAGTTTTATTATAGTTATCGCTCTAACAATTAGTTAAGGATTTATGAAGGCTCATAAACATGGACAACATACTTACATATTTTTTTGTTTTCTAGATTAGGTTTACTTGAGTATCACTTTTTTTTCCAACTTAAGGGGGTTTTCTCTAACTATGTTCATATGCCTTTTTGTATTAAATTGTGTAACCTATTTGTTATTAGGGCATGGGAATCCTCATGAGACCACTAGTCCCTGCCTTAGGGGGGGTTTATATTTAAACCATGATCACAGTTCATCATCATGCACCCATTGCATAATAGGACATGTAGGAGAGCAAGATGGAGTAGTTCATAATTTTAAGGGGGTAAAGGTTCACGTTAGATTTTGCACAACATGGATGAATTTTCTCATCATGAAGATAGTTTAAACACGTTATATGAGTGATCTTATTTTCACCTTTTTTCCAAGCATATCATCCTACAGCTACATTTTCACCAGCTAATCACAAGTTAATGAGTTGCTAAGTTTTATAAATAACTATTAGTATTGCACCATTAAGCCCAACAATAAATGAGATTCAGTACTGAGTTCAATTGTAATCCCAAATATTAAGAGTGACTTTCAAGGCAAGTTGGACGATATTCGCCATTCAACATGTAAGTTGGACCTGAAGAGAACACATTATACTTACTTCACAAATAATAACAAATCCAGTAAGGGAACCACATACTCTAGATAATGATTGACCATGTTCGTTCTTAAACTGATGGGTTCATGACAGTGTCGCTACACATATAGGCTATGGCGATAACTCAACTAGGGATCTTATTTACTTAAGCTAGAAGGTGTTATCAATCGTAAGGATTTAAGGTCATTCTAAGGTATTAATTTTCTATGCTACAAATAATAGCATAGGAAGGTTAGTTATGCATGGATTTTGTACTAGGGTTGACTATTTCGTTATATTTCTTTATTACATTTTCAAAGTAAGAAACACCACACACCAATTATTTAATCATCAATTATACAATGGAATTGCACTACAAGATATTAAATTCAATTTGATTTAACACATTTATCATACTATTACAATATAAATTTTGGAATCAAATAACACCCATGTTTAGATGAACGTTTCCCTTAGACACTAACATATTTATAATGTTACAAAAATTCATTAATAAACCTTTCAATACTTCACAAATGTTGAACTATCCTCTACAACATCACTTAACATATATATCCAACCCCATTTCTACCATATTTAATTTTGAATCAAAAGAACACCCATAGTTAAATGCACAATTCCCGAGCACCCCATAAAACTAGCATCTCATAAATATTACAAAATTTCAACAAGTCTTTATTGTAATATAGGAATTTATGTATATGTATATATGTGTGTGTGTGTGCCTACATAGATACATAATACATACATATACATACATAGTATATGTGCCATACTACTGTACATCATACAAAACCGTGTGTGCATGAAATAAACATATATATGTGCTGATATGGCATCCACCTATTCTGTATGTATATGTGTTTTGTATATTTCTACACACACATATACATGTATATTCCATGTTCATTTTACTGTCATTTGTATTTATATATGATACACACACAGATATGTATATGTATATGTGTATATATATATACATATACATATATATATATATACAGTATAGTATATACATATACATATATATAGGGGGTATACATATACACGGGGGTATACATACATATATACATATACATATACATATGTATAATATATAGACATATACCACTATATGTGTGTGTGTGTATGTGTATGTATATATATACGTATATACATACATACATACACACATATGACATACTTATATACATACATGTATGTATGTATGTATATGTATGTATGTAGCATGTATATATACACACACACACACACACACACATATGTACAGTGTAGCATCACATGTGATGTTTGTATGTGTGTGTGTGTGTGTGTATCCATCCCCTGCCTTTTTGATGTAAGAACATGTAATAACAAGACATATACCTATATATATGGATACATTCTCACACAGTCGACACACAAACTAAATGACAGCACGTCATTCATATTACCACACGGGCTTAAATAATCACAGCCACTGCAACATATGTAATACACACAAATTTCTTTCCATTAAAATACATGAGTTACAATAATATATTTTTGAAACTACAAACAAATGTCGTTTCGCCATACTAGTTGCATCCTGTAAAAACCATGTGAGCATGAAATCAATGATAAATCGTTGGCATGGAATCCACCTAGATCTAGCATAATTAACATTTTTAGTTCCCCATTTACATAATACTAATAATAATAATAATAATAATTTGCATTGGAAAGGAGAGGGTTAGAGACAGGGGAGTACCAATTTTTTTTTCATCATACTTCATTTCTTTACTAAAGAGATAGAAAGTGACTAGGCAAGAGAGAGAAACATTATTTTACCAAAAGTTAAATTTCATACAAAAATTCACAAGATAGAGTTTAGAACGTTTATTTGCAAGTGTCAAAAAGTTTCCACATTGGTTTGGTAACCCGACGGGGTCCTATAATTTTCTTATTTTTTATGTTTTACTACTAGTTAGAAAAAAGGTCAATTTAGGCTCAGAGGCTAAGAAGCCTCTTTCAAACATTTCCTTCCGCTGAGCAAACACACCACGAGTAAATTTCTATGTATCCTCTTATTCACCAAGAATTTGTAGGAAATGAAGGAATTCAGAGCTGGCAAACAGTTTACGATTGGTGGCTAGTTTTCTGAGGCCATTGGTCATAATTGACCTAGTTGCAAATGATCAAAAGTTAGCTTGAGATCTCATAAAAACATGTCCAAAACTAACGTTTGATGGAAAAATGTGCAGCAAGAAATTTCCTTCAAGTTTTCCTATATATGGAGAATTCATCAAAGTTTATGGAAAAGAGATTTGGAAAAAATGTTTCAAACATAATAGGGCTTTCCAGAGCCACCATTGATAATTGGTCCAGTTTGACATAGTCCAAAATGTGACCCGAGGCCTACAAAATGCCTTAGCCAAAATATCAACGAAGAATGTTTTTCACCAAATGCTTGAAGGTTACTCTCCAGAAAATTTCTAATAAATAATACTAGATGTTTGCCAATGTGGATAGGCATTTCCTTTGCTTAGGGTCTTAAAATGCAATGGGTCAAAATGAAAGCCAACATTTTAGTTTTAACAACTTCCTAAAAGTGGAAAGAAGAATAACCGAGCTTCTAGGGGAGTGGTGAAGGGAGTAAAAAAAGTTTTTTGGGACTAATGTAAGTCTTAAATCGACTCACCACATAGAAAGGAACAAGTAATAAACTTCATTTCTCTTTTCAAGGGTCTAGAAAGTATTTTGCAAGTGTAAAAATATTGGGTTTTTTTTTAATTTACAAGGTGGAAAAAATGGTTATTTTATTGATGAATCATCTAAAAAGATCATGAGCCAATAAACTGAGAGACACAAGCGTCTAATTTTGATACCTGGTATAAAACAATGTATAATTTTGTGTTAGGAACACAGATGACCGTCAAATTGTAGGCCAGTAAAATAAATCATAAAGAGGAGTTTTACTATTTCGCGCTAATTGTCTTATTATAATATCCACTTGTATCATATCTAATGGTTTCATATTTTTATTTTATTGTAGATGGATAACCAAATTATATGAAAATTCTAAGAAATTAAGGTAAGGAATACCATGTCTAGCAGTACTAGCATCCATAGTGCATGTGGTGCTCAACGTGGGTTCACCAACATTCCACAAAGATCCAACTCTCTCTCTTAGCATTCTACCTTAACAATAGGTGATTTGCATCCACAACTTGCCAGCACCACTTTTTATTTTTCTGTAAAATCTTCAATACCCATTCCATGGTATATTGATTTCAGCATTCTTGCGCTATAGTGATTGTAGTCAGTGAGACTAAGTCATCTTAACTATCAATTTTTTATACTTGGAAATATGTGTATTTACATCTAGCTTAAAGCCTTGTATTGCATAGACCATGTATTTTTCACACCTCAGAATTATTAAAAACCAAACAAATAACTACTAAGACATCCTATCCAATTCAGTCCTGTAACCTGAAGGTAGAAAAACTTCATAGAAGAAAAAGAATAATATCTTAGAAGAGATAACCTGGAAAAAGAAGCCTCGTGTGAAATTTTTATCTGGTAGAGGATGGTCAGACTACACTTTAAGACAATACAAAACATGCCTTGTCATGAGGTCTTTTTACAGATCTGAAGGATCTCCATAAAAACATACCTACCAAACATAATACATGTCTCAATTTCCTAAATACCAACCGGATTAAGAACTAATAAATGGAGGATAAAAATTATCAATGAATCTCACGAGTTTATAAGAGTTTCCATTCGCAACTTCTAGAACTAACGTGAATGGGTAAAATTATGTTTCCCTAGATTGTTGGTATCTGTTAATCGATTCACATAGGTTTCATTCCAACTTCTAGCACTTCTTACTGTCTGATAAAACTTTTCCCTTTTGCACAAATCACTTGTCCATTCACTACATTGGTTTTTGAGTGTCCCATACTCATTGCTCCCTACAAAAATAAGGAATTTATAGATACTTCTGCCGACGTCAATTGCAATCCTTTCTTCGTTGTATTTGTCCATCTTCTCCTCCTCCAAATATTTAGGGGCGTGATTTGCTAGCATCTTACTCAAACCCTTAATTACCATGTTGAATTTGAGTCTTCTGAGAGTTTATACTGAACTGACAATGGTCTGTTGTGAAGTCCTCTGTATCCATAGAATCCAAGTTTGTAGTGGGATTCTTCACTTTTGCAACTAAAAAAAGAACAACAAAAGGAATAAGTTTTGTTTCTCCTTGTAGACAATTGTACCTTCTTTATATACCTATACCGATCTAGATAAAATCAATTGTATATAGACATGCGAGTGAGATTATAGGAAAAGTTTTGATTAAAATCAGAATAATAAAGATTTGAACAACGAATGACCAGAGGTATCTGTTTTGATAACATTAGCTCTAATACTCCTTACACTCTACAACTATCTAAACATTGCTAAATTTACAACATGAACTTTTTAGGTTTTAACGTGGTTTATGCATTCGGATATCAAATTAAGTGCTTTTTGTATTATTTTGTAAGGAAAATGACAAGTATGACTATCCTCCAGCTGCCCACAGGATCTGATAGAATTCTCGTTTCACGCCATTCCCATCCACTCCTGCCACCAAGTCCATCAGGTCTCCATGCAACCATCACTTCTAAAACCAAATGCATTCATTTCATTTATTTCTTTCTATTATTATTAATTTTGATTTTATGTCAGGAAATACATTTCCCTTCCCTTATAAGAGCACCATCCTTGATGCGACATAATATCAAAGCTTGAAGGGTAAGCAGGAAAGAAATTCAAAAATGACACACGTCGCTTAACAAAACAACTGGTCGATACAACACGACCACAAAGAAGTAAATTAAATTTAGAAATATCTTAAATATTAATGTTCTATGAAGATTGGTAGTTCTCTTTTACTTTATTACTTAGTCTTTTCCTTTAAAGTATTTATTAATCTCAAGATCTTAGTATTTCATTGTTTAAGATTTTAGTTGTCTTATGTTCATAGGTGCCCAACAGAACTGACATCACAATACCGGATGAGGGAAAAACATCACAAAACATATTTCTACATACTTCCATGTCTATATCACATCAGAATAACTCAATTAACCCATGGACATAACATACATAGCCACTCAAAACATAGTACTTGTCACGCACATGCTCCTTCACACAAAATGTACTCATAACATAAACATACTACAACAACATGGAATTCCCAACATGTACACATACAAGGGTTTCACACAACTCAAAACCATGAACTATACAAAGTATATAGGGTCAAGATGGAAGTAATATCATACCAACAATGATAAGCATCAATACTCGACCTCACAAAACACAGCCAGACTCACAAGAGTACACATAAATCATAACACCAACACAATACACCTCCCAAAACATCACAAAACAACTCCATATACCTCCCAAAGAATCACCAACAACTACATATGCCTCAAAAATCATCACAAACATAAAAATAAAACTCCTAAGTCACAAACACAGAAGTATCTTATCACACACATACAAGTCTCTTTTACCTCCCTCAAGTCTCTTATGCCTCCCTCCCTCAGGTCTCTTATGTCTCCCTCAAAGAGGTTTTTCACCCTATGGCCCCAGGCACATAGAGTCCAGACACCCCTAACCCAAGTGACATAATAACTTGTGGTTCAACAACCCACTAGTTATCTGTAACTCCTTGGGGCATACCCCCATACAATGAATTGGGTCCATAGGTTCAACCACTCCATGGTGCATCCCATGACCCTATTCCACACATTACGACATTGCAACCAGCATAACAATCCATTTCAAATGCCAAGTGGTAGAAATAATCCAAAGCCTTGGGATAGGCTATAAAACCTTTAAACATGAAAATAAAGTTTAAATCTATGTAAAGAAAATGGCCAAATAGCCATAGTTAGTGCAAAAATTCACATGTTAGTGCAATAACCAAATAAAATGCCCAAAATATAAGAACACGTCAATCAAGAAAACCACTAGTTCTTAGTAAGAAAAAGGAAAATGTTTCAATTGATGAATAAAATATGTATAGATAAATAGACACATCAAAATAACTATGTGGTCTTATACGGATACCAAAGGGGTACTCAACGAGTTTCTAGTACTAAGACATCGAGCCTTAGGTTGTAAAATAACATATCAAATAATACAACTGTCATCATCTCTGTCTGAATCATCCCTCCATACTCCCACAAGGCTCAACATAGTAAAAATCACATAGGATTGTTCCATATGGACAACCAAATAGGAGAGATCATGGGGCGCTAGTTTGCATCAGTTGATCCTAAGGTGGTGCACATCCACAATATACTGAGCAAGCTTTAAGTATACTAATTGCAAATAGAAGTGGGTTTTCAGTCTATATAAGACTCCACTTCCTCATTTGTACTCGGCTCGAGATTATGAATACCTGGTCCACACCTCCTCTCTCCGCACATACACTCTTAATGACTTTTCTCCTTAGGGTAGTCAATTGTAAGGTTCAAAACATAACACATAATTTCATCACTAACACAATGGTAATTCACATACGTTTACCAAATCATCTTACGCATGGTATATATAAAGGGTAAAATACAATCATTACTTTCATGGGTTACGATACATCATGTTTCCACTTAATGTACCCAAGGTGCAAGTACTACAAATTATGGGTCATACAATCCCCATATTCCCCTAATTCAAGACAAGAATCATCTCATATTACAGAAATTATATGCACAATGAACACAATGAATAACATTCCAACATAGAATCAATTGTAAGACAACATGGTGACACATAATTCAACACTACACGGTGGTGACATTACTATAAAATCCAATTCACTATACACCAATATTTTTAATACAACACTTTAACACATCTACTCATCACCAAATGATAATATGCTCTAACACACCGCCATTCATAAAAACATTCTTCTCACACATATCAAGGCAACACATTACACATGGACTCCTCATTGAATCCACAAAAAGGAGAGTGAATACTCTCATCACAAGCACATCAACCTGATAACAAAATCACACTAAGAAACATGAACCACTTGTGCGTTCATAACATGACAATTACAACATTGGTCAAATAACAACATATATCACATTACTCTTCCAATCTCCACCATCACCATGCAAAATAATCACAACTCCAATCCATCCCAGAGGTTTGAGAGCATGATCCTCCCCTCTAATACCAAATGTAACGCCCACATTTTAAGCACACAAATATAACAATAAAAATACCATAATAATTTTTTTTGGACTCACATTTTACTATACACGACACTATAGTAGATCACTCAGGATGACACACAAAATGAGATATGTTTGCATAGACAATAACCCACATAGGTAACATAAACCATGTGATGCACAGCAAGGTCAATTTTTTTTATAACAAGGGACGACATAAGAATTCAACTACAAGACACACTTATAGATAGGGTCTTCCCACGTAATGATATTTTAGGATTACACATTTATTATAATCATGTTTCAATCTTTAATTTAAGTTGTAGGAAGGCTCATAACATGTGAATCATACATTCAATTTTTCCTTTTTAATATATTTCCTCGATATTGTTTAAAATTTAACTTTTGGACGCATCCAACTCCATGTTACAGTTGGTTCTCATACTATGCTTGTGCCTTTCCTCATTAGAAACATAGTCGATATGTACAACATGCTTCTTGGTCTTAACTAGATACATAAAACTCAATCTATTATCTCTATGAATAATTTGTGACTGAAATTCATCCATAATAATCAATTTATTTCTATTGATGGTGTCCCTCCATTTTCTCCATAGTCATCATCTCCTTGTACATCAGCTAGAACATCACCTACATCGTCTAGCACATTACATTTTATGTTACTTAAAGTTCAATCTACTCCTAGTTCACATAATCACTCATTGACTACAAGATCTGACCACTCTTCTAGTCTGACACATAGACATCGACCAATTCCTAGGACCATTACTACATCTCGATGAAGATCACCACCTCGATTTATTCCAAGTGGGTTTCCATCACCTTCATGCTCGACATCACTTGGATCTCCAACACTGACACATTTCACTCTGCCACAATTTTCATTCTATATTCACCCATTACATGCACATATACTTCATTCACCAGCACAATGCCTATCTCATATACCACCACTATTAGAGAAGGGTCATACGCTTTTGGCACCACATGCATTAGATGGAGGACCTTTATCCTTCACTGTCATTGGATAGTTCATTCATTCATGCAAACGTGGGGGAATTACATCCAACACCGCCCCACCATGTTATCATTAACACATCTTTCATCTTTGCATTATTATAAAATCAATCTCCTAGTTTCGACATATTCATCACACGTTTTAGCATCATCATTATCCAATGACACACTTTGGTGCTTCGGTTCACGCATGACTATTGAGGGCATATTAAACATACACCCCACACACTACACAATAGGAATTACACACTACGTCTCTTCACACATCAGGTATCATATGTCTTACACTTTAGATTATACACTCTATATTTAGCCTATATTGTTTTGAAATTGGTATGTACACATCATACTAGTCGTCATTATACATATATCACATTTTTAGGGTCTACACTATATTCTCCTCATCTTATATGCCACATAACACATAGTTTACACTTTTATTCTACATTACATATTTGCATTATGCATTCAAACACTACACATTGTCTATACACTATACTAATATTCATCATACATGCATCACACTTGTATATTGCATTACATACTACTATCCATACCTACTACATAACACACATATTCACACTTTTATTTTACATACAAACCTTACACTACATATTATAAATCGTACACTACACATTGTATGGTCATCTATTATCATCATGCTATACATCATCTTCTACATGTTGCACTCACTGAACTATGACAAACTTTAGTTCCTCGGTCCATACTTGACTACCGAGGGTTTACAAATCAAATGGACCTTCTCATACACACATCTTCATCAATCAACCTTATATCATATGAAATTACTAGGTTAGTGACATATGGTTTACGCTAAATGGTTACCTATTCATTCATCTTGTAGTGGTATACGCTTTTGGCTACATCACCACCCATTTTATTCATCAAGTAGTGATATACACTTTATTCTGCATCATTAATATTTTGATTATATATTCGTGATATACACTTCAGATATTGGGTCACACAAAAATTCCATTTCTAGGTCACATCACATCAACACACACATACACACTCATCATAGCACATTAGACACAACACACCATTCAACCATTTCTCGATGACGCGCTCTCGATTTTGGTTCATTCTTGACTACTGAAGGGGAAAACCAAATGAACACCATCACATACAATTCCATTCACTCAGAGGCACACATATCCTATCATTCCATCTTACATTCTATTCCACCCATCCAAAGCATATTTCATATCTTGGTTACTTTTAGTCTTTCTTGTATTTTCTTGTATATGGTCGTGTTATTACACATGCTAGTTAGATCTCTTACATATCATTTATCTATACCATACACACATGACTAGTCATGCCTTTTCTTAGTTGTGATCATAGATACAAATCTATTGCACCCAGTACGTATGCTTTCCTTTTACCCATCCTACATTGGTCACTGGGGGCATCCACATTCATCTCTCAAATGTGCTATTGTTTCATTTTTTTAGTTAACACTTTACATTAATTTCTTATACACGGTTTTGACATAGGAGTTATATTTCTAACATACTAATGGGTACTTCATGTGTAACATTTTTTATGCTGGGATATTTTCTTCCATACTTGATTGTTACATTGTTGTTTATTGCTTGTTTTTGTTTACGTGCCTTGCCCTATGTTTGGTGTGTACACTTGTTTGTTGTGTGCATCCATGATGGCCCTCCTTGTTTTGCGACATTGTGAGTGATGACCCATGTTTACATCCGACCTTTTGTGTATTAATTTGTCTTTTTTATGTGTTTACATTACTATCTTTCTTGGTATCTTATACAATATTTACGTAGCTTACACATTGTCTTCTACATGCATGTACTAACACTTTTTTTGGCTAGCATCTTGCTTGTGCATGCATTGGTTTCTACCAAGAGTTTTCCTTTCCCCTATAGGGAATAGTTATAAAGTTCATGCAGTTGGTCTATTTTTGGGGTCCCATTCTCCTATCAATGACATTACATGTGCCCCTAAAGAGGGGGCATAATTTGGGTTTCTACATACTACAAAACGCTTCTACACCAATATAATAAGTTCAGTTACTACCCTAGGGGTACAGTTAGTTCAGTTTCTACCCTTGGCATTGTGGGTACATTCAGTTCAATTTCTTTCCTCAGCATTGTGGAAACAATCAGTTCAATTTCCACCCTTGGCATTATGGGTATAATCAGTTTAGTTTTTTCCCGTGGCATTATGGGTAAAGTCAGTTCAAATTCTACACTTGGCATTGTTTATACAATTTAGTTTAATTTCCACCCTTGGAATTGTGGGATTATATAGTGAGTGGGTTTAGACCATTCTCTGAACCCCGTACATAGAGGATTTTACAATAAATGGTGTCCTTGGCATTCTAGGGAGTAGTTAGAGGCTTGGAGGTTACAGTGGGTGTGCCTCCATACACTACTTTAGCCAATGGAATTGGATCACCCAAAAAGCCAAGCAGTAGAGATATCTCTTCACACATATTTAGGAAAGTAGTTAAAGGTTGGAGGATATAGTGGAATTCCTCCCTATACTTATTTGGCTTATGGTGTCAGATTGCTTAAAAATCTCGGGACAGGATATGCTCTTCTACATTGTTTCTCTTGACATGGATCAGGTGCACATGTTCCATTTTCCTCTTGCATATTTTACATTTTTACATGCTTTTACATTTACAAATATATACATGTGTCTTTTACATTGCGTTTTTACACATATATACAAGCGTATTTGACTACTTCATTGTTTTCTCATTATAGTTCCATTCATATGAGAAATAAGTTGTCAACAACAACAACAACTATAACAAAGGGGGCAACAACAACAACATTTTATGGTAGCACACACCATACTAAGCATGCAGGTACATTACACATATCATAAACTATGTTTCCACCCTAGGTTCACTCTCATCACATTTTTGTATTTTATCATCTTTAGTTTCCAAGCTCCATCATCTTTTTGTTATTCAACACTTTGTCTAGTACTTTGGCGAGTTTTTTACTACAATAGTAATTGGACACCAGGTATGCATCTCTATCAACTTTATGTTATCAAAATTTCAACTCACCAACATACAGTGGGGGAAAATATAGACACAAAATCATGAAATTTAAACATTATTTAGTCTCGGTCTCATACTACTATTCATATTTTTTTTAGTAAAGAAAGTACTAATTAACTCTCGTCTATTGGGCATTTTAATTTTCTTGTTTTTCATCATTTTTGAACTTCATCTCATACTTGGACACTCTATTTTTATCATTTCCTATCATTTTAGCCTTGACTAGGGCCCCCACACTAGTATAATGGTGTCGAAAGGTGTCTGTGTCCTAGTCAAGGCACCCTGATCCTTTTCCCACTTTCCTACCACTTTTTGGGTACATTCTAGCAGTTTGAACAATTTATCATTCTTGTGGTCATCCTTTTTGGGGTTAATTATGAAATTAGAACAAGATAACCATATAAATATAAATTTATGTGACCATTATGAGGTACCAACCACTAAGCACTATTATCATCACCTAAGATTACATCCATCAAAGGCTCCATTTTCATCCATATATCTTCATCACAAGGCACAAGGTTCGTTCATCTGTATCACACAAGCATGGGAGGTAATTTCATTCTATTCCATCCACCATTCTATTATATTTTTTCTACACGTAGTTATTTTTTGTTACTTTCACAAAGTGTGACTAACACAAGAGCACCCATGGCATGATTGCACACACATTCACATAGAACTACATCAGGTATGAGATGTAGCGTAGCACTCGGTTAGTAAGTCCACCATTTTGGTAGCTAAGGTTAGTCTAACCCCTTCGTATGCATATTTTTTAGGGGTTTGATGCTTATTTTGAGGTATTGTTGGTCTCTTCTTCACCATGGATTATCATCAACATACAACTGAGTATAGAGAAGCTAGTGAGAAAGGAATAAAACAAAAGCATTCAATTAACAAAACCATAGAGGGGCGCAAAGTGGGTTTTCAGATCTTTTCCACATACTAGAGCACCCTTACCGTAGAATAGGGCACCTACAAGTGCCTTGATCCTCTCCTAAGTGCCCCAGTCCTACCAAACAATTCAGATCTACTCTTTTTGGAAACTCTGCATGTCCGTTCCTCCTTCCAAAATATCCAGTCTACTTTACAACATAGTCCAAATCAACCTAAAAATAAGCTAATCTCCTTCCAGCCCCTCTTTTAATATTAGATGTTTTACTTTTTGATGCATCCTAGAATTTACCAGTAAAATCCGAGGCATGTTGGCACATCATTCATCCTAGACTGAGTGCTCACCCGAAGTGCAAAAAGGTACCAAGACCCTCTTTAGGATTGTTGTTGTAGGATGGTAGCATGATGAAGACTTAATGCATTCAGATCCATAATTAATACATCATTCTACAGTGTATGTTCTTATCTATATCTAAAGAATAAAATACTTAAATGATAACCATGATGAAATCAAAACATGAAAGAATCAATTATACTCAGGATTAATACTCTGATTCAGCCAATAAATTCCATTATATTAAACATAATAAATACACAGAAGCTCATTACAATGGATAATACCATAGCTTATGCGCGCATTAGATTTGGTGGCATAACTTCACAGTACTTCAGTTCTCACACACCTCTATTATACTACGAAGTTCATTACATATTTATAAGGATGGGTACTTTCCATTCACCACTTGCATAACTCCAAAAATAGGTCATATACTTGAAATATCCATGCACCTTTACAATTACAGTCATACATGCAAGTGCGCTAACAATAGATCTCTCCTAGTTAACTGTCAGTATCAATCCTATCTTTAGCCCACATCCATGGAAAGCACTCCATAACCACTCTTCCAAAAATAGTCAATGTGTGTCATGAAATACTTTTCCCAGTTTATGTGCTCTGCATGCTATCTCCAAAAATAGCCTATACATGTGAAAACGACTAAGTTCCAAATCTACCCTTATATTTCGTGTGCGTGTTCTCCTCTATCATTTTTTTCCTTTGACTACACCCTATTCTCTCACATGAACCTTTTGTGTTCCTTCTGCTAGGTATTCCACTTTTCCAACTCAACATTATCCCACACTAAACTACATTGCCTCCCCGGTAATGGCTACTCCTTGAACAATAAAGAATAAAGTAATGGAAAGAATTCAAAATAATTTCTATACAATAATAGTTATTTTCTCTACATCACCCTCTACTTCAACTGAAAGAATGAGTTTTGGATATTATTCCTTTATTTCTACCTCTAAGGTCTACCATTCACTCAGCACCGCCTCTACCTTTTCTAGGATATTCATTGCAATAGACTCTATCTCATCTTGTGCAATTTCTCCCTTCTCATTTTATAATACTAACATTATGTTAGCCATTGCATAAATTCTCCCTTCTAGTAGATCCATTTTCTACGCTATAAGTTTTCCTAGTTCATCCAACCTATTCTTGTGTGGCACCTGAGCCACTGCAAGGGCCTCACGCTTTTCCTTCACCACTGCCAGTCTCTCTATGCACCCCAATGTTTCATCCTTCATAGGTTTTAGGACTTCGTTGTCTTCTATCATCATCCTTATTCTGATAACTACTTCTGGAGTTGTATAGATATTCAATCCTTGATCTACTTTCTTCAACTCCTTCCGCATATTTTGACGTAACCCCTCGTATGATGAAATTTTTCTAATCACTGCAGATTTTTCCCTTTCTTCCTCCTATTCAGTGTCTTTTGGCAATGACATCCTAACTAGTCCCTCTTCATGCACTAAATCAACCAAAGTACGCACATAGTGCATAGCCAAAGGAAACTTTTTGGGCACCTTGGGCTCTAAGTGTGGTCTTTCTTTGAGGACATGATCCCCGATCTCGTCATCCATGCCAATAAGAACCCCATTCTTTTTCTTCTCCAAGTTCTTTTCTTGTTTTAAGTGTATGATCTCAGCATCCTTAGCCTTAATCTCTTCCCTCAACACCTTGATAGTGGCATATGTTTCTATGTTCCTCCGTGCCACTTCTGTAGATACCTTAACTAAGGCATTGCTTACCTGCCCATCAGACATAATAGTGGGCTTCACTATTATATTTTTGTCATGAGGTGCCTTCTTCAACCTCCTTAACACATAGGATTCTTCACATACTTCAAATTCTGGCTCATCCATGTGTGTGTGCATAGACCAGGATAGTTACTTTCTTGTGTGCATGGTGGCCATGTCCTCATCCATCAGTTCCCATGCATATAACTCCTTAGGCCTCACTGTGCTTTGAAAATGGGTGCGGAAAATTTTTCTTGTGTCATCAGCATAGCCCAAAGATGGAACAATAAACTCTGCAATTGTCCTTTTATTTCTCGGCCCCTTAAGAACTGGCGTGCCAAGATTCAAAGTTGGATCTTCAATGTTTTGAGAGGTATCTTTCTCTGTATCTCCTTCCTTGACTCCTTCTCCTTCTTTATTCACATCTCCATCTTTTATTTCTTCATCCTTTGGATTTTACATGTCCTCTGGTGGTGTAGGATATTTTGGCGTGCTCTCATCAGAATCTTCTGCCTTGTTTTCCAGCTTCAACCTTTTCCTTCTGTTCTTAGTTGTCTCCTTCTATGGACAGATTCATTGTGATCTGTGCATTGATTGGGGAGTAGTGCCTAGAGTCCTTGTTCTCCTGAACACCCTCTTAAATTGGTGTTCCATAGGGTATGCTCCAACCTCTAATTCTTCATCCCCTTCTTCTTATGTCTGGGGTGGAGTGCTTTTGTGCTCAGATTCTACCTTTTCAGAGGGCTGCCTTCATCCCTTATTCACCAAGCCTCCACTATATTTGTGCTTTTCCTCCTTATCATATATTTCTACATTTTTAATTGGCTTTGAGGCTGGTATATTCTCCATTGCATGCTTTCCCTTAGGCGGCCCTAAGAGCACAAACTTGTTCTCCACATTTTTTTTCCCTCCAACTTGGGCTTGAGCTGAAGGTAGATAAGCATGGCCCCACTATCTCTAATTTCCAAACTCACGAGATTCATTTTTATCATGTCTGAAATCATCCTCTCTATATAGGTGGTCTTCCCTGGATAGACATAGGTCTTGCACAGCGTGTGGTAGTCGCAATCTACCTTGTCTGCAAAAAATTTCAAGCGTCACGCATTATTTAACCAATGGACCGATGCCTAAAAGTAACGTGTTGTGAAGGCATATGGCAGCTTAAACCAAGGGCTCCAAGTACCATCCTTCATCAAAAACCGCACGATGCAAAAGTGTTGATACACTACGAACTGGACTGCCTTGCCCACCACCGATGGTAAATCCTTAGGGATGTGCCACTCTTCTTAAAAAGCCACGCGGAGCATGTCATACCACATCTCTGCCCTTTTGTTGAATGGCCCACTCATTGACCCTTCACATGATTAATTTTCAAACCTTTCTACTAGAGACTTTTTCTACATGGGGTATTCCTAGATTTTGTTCTTTGGCCCATCAGGCACCCTGATATCCAAAAATACTAAGGACAATAAGACATCGCCGAAACTGATTCTCTCACCTGTGTGCACCTCCTCAATTATTTTGTCCACAATGTATCCTTCTATGTTGTAGATTTTTCCTTGTGACATTTTCCTTACAATGTGTAGCCACATTTTGTTCACCTAGGACCACCTCTCTTGATCATTTAACTTAGTGACCAGATGTGCAGCTGCATGTATGATGGGAAACTTCTTCATTTCATCTATATATATTATGTGCAGACCTTTGGTGTATCCTAACTCCTTCCGCATCTCCAAGATGATTTCTTTATCTG
The DNA here is from genome assembly GCA_019776745.2 of Taxus chinensis. Lineage (NCBI taxonomy): Eukaryota > Viridiplantae > Streptophyta > Pinopsida > Cupressales > Taxaceae > Taxus > Taxus chinensis. The sequence continues at coordinate 327,863,603 of CM034155.1, read as the reverse complement.
TCAGGTCACCATTCAGGTCTACTCATATGCCCCTTAATCCTATCATAGTGGAAATCAAAGTGGCTGTAATCCTTACCATATGCTTGGAAAAGTAGAAGAAATCCTCATAAACCAGGCTCATCAGCCACTGGTATAAAGGTTCATTATTTCCAAAATAGGGAAGCTCGTATAATTGTAAACTCCAATATGCTTTCGTAGCTTCTCTCCTACATCATCATACACTAGCATATCCTTGGTTGTGCACTTGTTTGTCTTTGTATTTAATAACACATATAATTCCTTTTTTCTCTAATGTGTGGTGGTTGTAGTCACTGATCTTGCATTTACGCATGTGAGAGTCCCATTATCATCCCACTATTACACCTTCGGGGTATTGCATTTCTAAAATGTTTCTCTCGAGAGCATTTTCAACCTCCGCTTCCAACTTCTTCTTCCCTTTTTCTCCCACAGCAGGTGCTTTCTTTGGTGTCATCTGTAAATCACAACGTTCTTTCCTCAAATTCTTGTTTTCAAGGTTCTACAACTTCCAACGAGTTATCATATGTATTTTCACGCATGAAAATGACATGCAACACTATGAGATTGAAGTCCCTCCTCAATGAAGGTGAGGTTGTCTTTATTGAAAACAAGAACTATATTTACACCTGTACATTCAAAATTGTATGTGGGGGGTGTTTTGGAACATTAATGGAAATAAAATTGAATGAGGGAGACATAATGGAATGAAGGAATGGAATGGAAAGGAATGAATGGAAGGAACATGCAAGATTTAGGTAAAATCGGAGCCTAATATTACATGGAGAAGAAAAATAAATAACTAACACAAATAAAACAGAGTTTGCATTAGTTAAATGAGAATGAGTAAAGGTAAAACACATGAGAAAGTAAATAACAAAGCTTGATCACTATGAACAAGAACAAAAACTTAATAACATTGAAAATAAGATCAAAGACAATATTTGCATGCAAGATTTAAACATCTAACATCTAATGAACATAAGAACCTCAAACGTTACAAGAGACAATAAATGAGACACAAAGTTCATATTTCATTAACTCCAAAATGTCTTTGCAAAATAACAAAAAGTTTCTTCAAGAAACAAAGCTTACATACAAAATTATTTTCTTCTCCTCTCTCAAAGTCACCCTTTACAAATGAGCCCCTGAATTTCTTTTATAACCCAAAAGTTGGTTACAAAGTAGTTTGGTTTTTACATGAACATTAAATAGGGCACTTAAGTTACCTTTGAATTTTTCAATCAACTTTATTAAAAGTAACTAAAAACAGAAATCACTTAAGTGATCCACATTTTCCTAAAAGCAAACTAAATAACAACATCCATTTCATAAAACTCCACTTTTAAAACATACAATAATAACCAGTGCCTTATCAATTAAAATGGGGTCTACCTATCTCAAAAATATGAGAAATGGACTCTCTTGTTTCGTTAGATACCAAGAAAACTATCTCCTTGAATCAACAATGAAGTTAGGATCTACAGCTTTCGTCAATTGAAAGGATCTAAACCTTCCCACTGCTTCAAACATATTTTCTTCCTCTGGAGATTCATTTGGTCGAAGAATAGCCTCACAAAATACCTATAATTCCAAAATCCTACCTGGCATATCATTCATATTAACCATATTTTATTGAGTATTCTCAAACAAGTTTTTTAATTTAATACAACACTCCATTCAAGCTGAAGAGATAATTACTGGTGGGAGTATACATGTCCTTAAACAATTTTGAAAATTTCTCTTCCACATGTTCCGATGAACATTGTTTATTATGATCAGCTATGAATTCTTTAATCAAGGTAGTGAAGTGAAGGATTCATTGCATACGCTCTCATAATGGATCTTATAATCCTTGAGAAGCGTCTTCCTTGATTTGAGATGCAGACACCAAAGAAAACATCTCCATCGATGTTCAAATTCAAGAATACCTTCAATGGCTAAAAATGAGGATTCCATACTTGTCATCTCTTGTAAACTGGGAAATATCTCATCCAAATTTGATATGTTAGAAACAAAAGTTTCCTTAAAATAAATAACTAGATCAAGATACGCACTGACATCTTCATGGATCTTAACTATTGTTTTGATCGTCTTTTGGCATAAAATGAGAATATTTGAAAGCCAAGTTTAAGTGACATACCCCAACATGTTTATTTCTTTTAATAAATTGAGAATTTCCTCATTAGGGGCAGCCACTGCATCAGGTACCAGGAAAGTGGATGATATGGGATTTATCAGATGTTGAACATATTCCACCAATTGATTCTTTTCAGCCTTGAGTTGAGAGATCTGAGACTTATATTTGTCAAGCTTCTTTAGCACGATATCGATTGAATATCGAGCCATTTCCATGTCACTTTCCAAAGTGGACCTCCCAAGTACAAGTTTGAAAACTTTATAATCAGCAGATGTCATGGCATCACACTCCTTGTCAACTTGTGGGATGTCAAACTCTATAAATTTGTTCCTGTCACTATCCACCATTATTCAAGAAAGCAATTTAGGCTTCTTTGGAATGACATCATTTGAAATATTGAAACAAGCATCAAAATCAATGTCAATTTCCTTCACAACCCTCTTCCTTTTCTTGACTTCGCAATCAACCTAGAAAGTAGTATCATTCATTATTTCTACATACAAAATCCTAGATATCGAAACAACATTGTCATTGTTCTCGACATCATGAGATTATTAAAGAATCCTTTCCATGACCTCGGTTTCAGGAGAAATAACCTCGATATCCACCTCCTACTCATTTGGGATACTTTGGGAAATCTCTTCATGAACTGTAGGTTCTAAATTGTTTAGTATTTGGACTATCTACACCTGAGTGTACACTTGTGTAAGGCATGTCTGAGGATCATTTGTCACTAGATTCTGAGAACTATTAACAATGTGAGTAGAAGAATCTCTTCTTGAAGTAGAAAATTATGATACACACTCTCTTCCTTCACTAGGTCTAGGACCCTTAGGTTTTTCTCCTCGTGACACATTATTCGTCGAAGTGTATTTTGGTAACCACTCCTTTCTTGCTTTTTTCATATGGTTGGATGGCATGGAGGTCTATTGAGAAGAGGATTTGGTTGAATGGAGACCTCCTCAAGTTGGTAATTTTTGTGATCTTGAATTTATTGTAACTTGACAAGTTCTCTTTCGTACCAAGATATGATTCTTTCAAGGATTGGTTGATTATTGCTATCAAGAGAAAATTCATCTCTTTTGGTCCAGTTAATTCGGGGTACCAGGGTAAAAGCAACTGCATCATATGAAGGATCAATAACATCTTCATCATCATTTATGAATGATTCTAGAGGGCTCTTGATTCGAAAGGCCTTGATCTGAGCAAGGGCTAGGCGAGAAAAATCTTGTCTTCTTACTTCATGCTCATCTGAACAAGCAGCCCATAAACCTTTCATGGTAGGGTTATGTTGATACTTTGCTCCAAGAATCTTTTACATCTATCCATTGATATCAAATTGGGCTCTCTTCACATATGATTGAATCATGATGAGGGAAAATTCTTTTTCCATGAGTTTTACACTGAAGATATTTGGACATTGGTATTCCCTGATTTGGATTGGGAAATTAATTCTTGAATGATGCTTATCACTGAGAAGACAGTGAACTTGGAATGGTTGTCATGCAATCTCCGTCAATTCCCATTTGTCACTGATGTACTTAGGAAGTTTCCATGGAATACCCACAAAGCCACTTACACGAATATAGGAAAAGGATGAAAAATGGATAAATCAAGTTCCCCATTAGGAAATGACATCCATGGCTTCTTTAGAAAAAATTTCCTCTATATTCTGATTCATTTTCCGAATCATGTGGAAGGTGAATGCATCATTGACCCTTCTGAAATGGTGAGAGCTATTTCTGAAACTTAGTTGCAGATAGTAATGGAAGATACTATTTGAAGGACCCATGAATCCTCTTGTTTCAAGTCCTGAAAATGGTTTTCTTCTTGCCACCGCGTAAGTCAGATATGATATCATGTAGAAGGATCCAGTCATCTTAAATTTGATAAATTTTTTGTGAAGGGCATCATTGATGATGGTGGCCTAATCCATAAACTCTCTCTTAGAAAGGATGATACAGATAAACTGATACATCAATGGGTGGAAAATCCTGGTAGAGGGTAAATTGAAAAATTGACTCAAAAGAGTAATCATGTCCCTGATTTCTTCCCTGAATTCAACATGGTACATTTGCTTAGGAATCCGGTCAATTAGAGGTCTCTTGGTCACTAACTAGTTGTTATTAACCATCTTGCTCCACCTAAGGGGTTCTTCATCCAAAAATTCTTGTGCTAACTGTCAAGTGATTTCCGCATTCTTAGGGAATTCAAGTATGCTGAGCAATTCCTCAATGTGCTCTAGTGTGATTAAGAGGAAAGCCTCATGATTATATTTAAAAATTCCTCATCTCTCCAGATCATAATGCTTTGCGCAAGTGATAGCCAACTTTAGACATTGCACCAAGACAATAAATGTTGTCGTTTGGGGTAGACCACTATGGTAAATCCTATCCGAGAATATGGTTTTGCCTTCAGTTTTCACCTGATTGCAGAATTGTTGCACATTGATGTGACCCAGATTCGTATCATTAATAATGTCATATGCCGACTTAATTAAACTAGGAGGGATGATTCCTTGGAATTTTTACTTAAGTGTGGATTTGTTCAATTTCTCCACTGGCTTCCTCGATCTTCTTGTAGATTTATTATATTTTCAGCCATTATGAATTTTACAAAAAAAGACTCAAGCACACAAAACAATGCAAGCGGGGCCGGGTCTCAGTCTTTGAAGCCCCCATCAATTCAAGAATAATATGACTTGTTTTAATATTATTATTATTATTATTATTATTTAAAAATAATAATAATAATAATAATAATAATAATAACGTGATACAGTTACAATTTTTTATTACGATGACAATAATTTATTTGTTTATTTAAAATAAACAAAATCACCTTATTTCTAATATCCCAATTTTTTAATTTAATTTTCCAGAGCAAATTCTCCTTGGTATGCGTGAAAATATCCTAATTTTAATGACTATGTACTTTAAGATTTACTTCTTCCTTGCAATCTTTTGATCGATGTGTGAGTATACTTGCTTAATTATTCTTCAAATACGTGGACACTTCTAGACTGTGCTTTTTTTATATTTTATTCCTGAGTGAATACATGATGATCCTTGGTATTAAAAACAGATTCTTTCTCCTATGCAGCATGATGCTCTTTTGTTAAGGAACTTAAAATTATTCTTTCTCCTCCCTCTGGCTGTGTGTGAAGAATTATTTTGGCTAAAAATGTGTGTACACTTCTCTATTTACCTTCCTTTGGACTATTTTTACTTATTTTCTCTTATGCATGTGTGGGATATTCAAATTGTTCCTTCTTTCGTCCTTAGGAATTAAAACTTGTTGTTTTTATTATGTTGCATGGAGACTTTGGTGGAATACATGGAAAGCTTTGTTATTAGCTTTTCATTGATGCATTAAAAAAAACATGGTCCTCCTGCTTCTTCACACCCCTGCCGCATTGAGAATTTTTAAGAAATTAACTTATTACTTCCCCCCCCCCTCTCTGGTTATGCATGGAAGGAGTTCTTTGTTGTTCTTTTCATTTTTATTTTTCTCCTAAAAATGCATGGAAATTTATTGGTTATTTTGGATCTTATTCAACATGTTGATGCGTAGCTTCTATCCTTCTAGTTTTGGACTATTTTACATGTTAATTTCCCTCACTTTCCACGTGGTCTACCTGGAAACTCTTCTTGGGACTTCCTCTCCATGTTGCATTAAAAATGGACTCCTCTTTTGGCTTATTTTCTTTTCTTTGACTGCATAGAAACTGTAAACTATGAAAAATACACTACTAACAAGGAAATAAAATACCAATAATCATACCTCCTCCTTCGGTTCTGTAGAAAACCTCGGAATGGGCTAGGAAACTTGGATTGAGCCTAGATTTGTGTGATATGTAGGTTCTTTTCTTCAAGACGGAGCAAGACCTTCCTGCAACAACGATCCTCTTACTTTGCACTAGATGGGAAAAAGGATTATGAGGCTATTTTGGCATTAGGACGAGGCAAAAGGATGTTATTTGCTCAAAGGATGCAAGAACTTAGATATGGCATGCAAGCTTATTCTCCATGTGTTTAGAGGGGAGGGGTAAGGTTGTATTTATAGCCTGGGGGAGTGATTAACTTAGATTAATTTAAGGAATCATGGTTTGAAAATGTGGGCAAGATTAGGTGGTTTGAGTGGTTTGAAAATGTGGACAAGATTAGGTGACTAGGGACCATGAAGAATGGGTGAGAATTTGAATTATATTTTTAATTCATAAGTGGAGGATTTTAGGTGAGTAGGGACCACGAATGGTGGGTGAGGATTTGAATTTGAATTTTTAATTCAATAGTAGAAAAACATGGAGAATAATGATATGTGGTGACGATTGGGTTATTTTTTGGATTTTGAAATGGATAATTAATTAAATTATATTTGATTAATTCGAAGTGTATTTTTATGGGAAATGAGGAAGGGGAATTAATTGTTTTAGGACATATGTGAAATTGGGGTGTCTACATTTTCCCCTCTTTGTAAAGGTACTATGAAAGTAGTGTCCTTCCAAAGAAAGTAGATGGTATGGGGGAAGAATTCAATCTACTTTTTAACAGATAGAGCGAATGTTTATTGGGGAGAATAGAAAGTGGTGAGTGACGGATGTCATAGTATCCTCCAAGACAAAAATGTCATGAGAAGATGTGATTATGAATAGATGTGGTGATTCCCCCTCGAGAGGACTGACGAGAATGGAATATATGACAAAACTCTCGAAAAGAAGGGAAATGGATTCAGCAGAGAAGAGGACGATAATGGAGTGGAAGAGACTGGAATGACTACACGACACAAATGGAGAAAGGTTTCAATCGACCTTGAATGCTAGGTGTGAGGGTGTGTGGAAAAGAGAAAAGGGAATGGATAGGATTGGGGGTTGATTATGAGAAGAGTAAGGGAGATAGGGGAGGGGAAAAAAAGGAATGAAAGAGGTAGAAATAAGAGAGAGGGATGATAGGGGAAGAAGGGAATGATGAAGGACAAATAAGGAAAAAAATAGGAAAATGACAGAGTAGAGGGTGAAGGGATGAAATAGAGAGATGTGCAAAATGAAGAAAGAAACAGAGATAATAAAGAGGGATGTGTGGAAGTGAAATAAATGATAGAGATGAGAAAATAAGGAAACAGGAAAGGATAAATAAGAAGGAGAAAACGAGGTGGGAGTAGGGGGTGAAATGGAGGAAAATGAAAAGAGGACGAAAGAAGAAGTAGAATGGAGAAAAAACAGAAAATATGAGGGGTGAGGAAAGTGTGAAAAAGAGGAGATAAAGGAAGAGAAACAGATACATAATGAACGAAAAGGTAGGGGTGGTAGAGAAAAGGTGTAGTCAAAAGAAACGTGAAAATTAGGGGAGAGGAAAGGAAGATAAAACGAATACAAGGAGAAGATTAAAGGAATCGTGTCATTGCAAGGAAGACCAAGGCAAAGAATATGGAACAGACCGTATGGAGATGCATGTGGAGGGTGGTATGATAAAAAAGACAGGACAACGCTGAACAGCCAGGTTATCGATGGGGAAGTAAGGAGGAAATGTGATGGAAAAAGGGGGAAGAAGATGATATACAGGGGAAGGGAAATAAGACGAGGGGTGGGAGAGAGAAGAGGATAACAAAGGAAATGATGGAGAAGGAAGGGAATACAGAAAGGGGGGTAATAAGTGGAAAGGAAATGGATAGAAGGAATGTTCAAAGAAGAAAGAGGGGAGGAATGACATCGATTGTAAAAGATGTGGAGATACATGAAATAAGGATACTAGGATGATGGGAAAATAGAAAAAGGATGGTATGATGAAGACAATAAAGATATTGAAGAGGGCAAAGAGGAGATGGAGAGATGGGTAAGAAAGTGACAAGAAAGGGTGGGGAGTGAGGGAAAATAATAGGAGAGAAAAGAGAATGGGGGATAGAAGAGGCAAATGCCAATGAAAGGAATGTTAGGGAAATCCCCTTGACAATGAGTGGTGGGGAAGGGTGAAAGAAAAAATGAAGAAAAAGGAGAAAGCGAATGAGGACTGGAAAGGGTCACGCCAACAAAGGGACGTTAGGGAAAACCCGTTTAACAATGAGTGGTGGGCTTAGAGGAGGGAAGGAATGAAGGGAAACTCTAGAAGGTCCAAGGGAGTGAATGAGGTCGTGCGGAATGTGGATTGATAATTTTTAGGGAAAACCCGTTGACAATTATGAGCGCGGGAAGAGAAGATGATGATGAAAGAATGATATAGGAGTGTTAACAAGAATGGTGAATATGTGTGTGGGTAGAAATGTGGGGGGAATTTGAGAAGATGAAGTGGAAAGATTGAAGAAGATGGGAGGGATGAGTTGGGACTAAGTGAAAGTAAGGAGAGGATGCGGGTGATGAGGATGAAGAACCAAGACATGAAAATAATGGGAAGAAACAGTATGAAGGATGATGGATCAAGAAGGGGAAAATGGGGGAAAAGAATGTGATTGTAGAAGGAAGAGATTAGATGTATGGTTTAAGAAGATATGTGGAGAAAGGGTAATAGTAGGAGGGAAAAGTGGGTAGTAGGAGATACCAGGTGGAAGAAGCGATCAACAAAGTGAATGAAGAATGAGGCTGGGGAGAATTTCACGATGACAAGTTAATTGTAGGGAGGACCCTGACATAAGATTGTCATGTGACGGAAGTGGTTAAGTAAGATTACCATGTGAGTGAAACTGGAGATGACAAGTGGTCAAGCGAGAAGTGGTGTTTGCGAGAATCAAAAAGGAGGTGAAAGGATGTGATAATGGGGAATGCTGAGAAAAAATGAAGGGTGAAGGGTGCGTAGTGATGGGGAAAGGCAAGGGGACAGATCATCCTTAAGAGGGACTCTTAAGTGAGATCTGCATGCCGGGTGAGTGATTAAGTAAGATTGCCAAGCAGAGGAGGGTGATAGTGGTGGTAAAAAGATGTGATGATGGAGAATGAGGAGGAAATATGGATGGTGAGATTTTAGAGTGATGGGAAAGTGTAAGATGACATGTCATGCTTAAGAGAATCACTTAAGTAAGATCGTCATGTTGCTAGAGAGGTTTCGTATGATCACCCAACCAACAGGGATGATATGCAAAGAGAAAGACAAGATGATATTGGGGATAGGGGTGGAATGGTAGGGTGAAGAAGATGATCACGATGAGAGGTGGGAGAAATAATATGGGGGAAATATGATGGGATGGGGGAAGGCCACAGGGTAGATCAACCTTAAGTGGAAGTCTTAAGTAAGATTGGCATGCGGCTGGAATGGTTAAGTAAGATCGCCAAGCTGAGGAAGAAGAAGGATGATGTTAGAGTTGGTGGGAATAGGGTATGAAAAAATGGACTGAAGGGGAACCCTCAAGTGAATTTTCCATACTACGAGAGCGTGTAAGTAGGATGACTAGGCATAAGGTGGATTTGGGGAAGGATGAGGGAAGAGTGAGTGAGGTATGCCTAAGTGGTATATGATATGAGATGAGGTGATAATAAGAAAGAAAGGAAACAAATGAGTGTAACATGAATGGATGAAGGAATATATGTAGTGGAGGGCGGAGAGTGTGAGGGGAATCCTTAATTTGGATGCCCGCATGGTGAGAGTAATGATGCGAGAATGAGAAGTAGAAGAGGTGGAGTGGGAAGATATGTTTTGTGGTGATGGTTGTTTGATGAGAGGGCAGGTGGTGAAGAAGCTTCTACAGCGGGAAGATCTTAGGGAGAGGGTAAACCTCCACTGAGGATTCCATATAGAAGGGGTTATTAAGTAAGATTGTCAAGCGGGAAGCAAAAGTGTGAAAGGAAAGAATACCAATGGGTGAGAGGGGACAGGAATGGTGAGAAGGGTAATATGGGTATAAGCGGCGGAGGAGTAAAAATGAGGAGTAAGAATGAATAGATCAAATACATGGTGATCATGGTGGGGGAGAAGGAGCTGCTGGTTAGTGAATGCTACTTGAGAAAGATCATCAAGTAGGATTCACAAATTGCAACGGTGATCAAGTAGGATTCCCAAACTGGAGAATGCATTAGTATGGGTGAATGGATGGGATGCAAAGTAAGATGTTGATCATGCAGGAAGATACTCACATAACAAAAAGTATCTTAATTTTAATATAGCATATAACAGGATGCATCGTGATATAAAAGATCAAAATGACTAGACTGTAATATGCGTGATAGCATAGACAAGGGCCATCAAAAAGGTTTGATGCCTCAGTACGATATGTAAATGGAAGAGAGCATAGACAGAGGCCATCAAGAAAGTATGATGCCCTAGTATGACATGCAATCAGATAACGTAAGAATATTAGAGAGAACACTAGGATACATAAAATCAAGATGCCCCCTATAATATATCAAGATGCAAGAAAGCAATTAATAATTTACAACTAATAATGCAACACAAGAACCAATAAACATGTCCCTAACGTGTTCCACAGTGAGGATTGATTGGATGTGCCCCCAAGCAGGGGTACGAGGACATAGTAAAGCATTGGGTCATTGTCCTCAAACAAGGAAACAATGAGGGCCAGATTTGCCCCAAGTGAGGATTCACGCGAGGAGAAGTGTTTTGAATTTGGTAGTCATAAGGTGATTGGATCATTCATTGGAGATAATAGTTCAAAGGTTAAATTGTGTTGGTTATTTTAGAGTTGTTTTTTTTTTGTTTTTTTTTTAAGCGATTTTATGGATTTTTTTAATTTTTATTTTTGTTTATTATATATATATATATATACAGATTTTCTAATGTTTTCTAGGATTTTTGACGATTTTCAAATGTTTTTGACTTTTTTTACGATTTTCAAATGTTTTTGTATTTTTGACGATTCTTGTTAAATGTTTTGGATTTTTGACGATGTTGTGTAATGTCTTTGGATTTTTGACAAGTATTTCTAATATTTTTGGATTTTTGACGAGTTCTAATTTTTTTGTTGGGTTTTGGATGATTGTTTCTAATGTTTTTGGGTTTTTGACAATTTTCAAATGTTTTTGGATTTTCAGATTTTTACACTTTTTTTGGATTTTTGACGATTTTCAAATGTTTTTAGATTTTTGGATTTTTACATTGTTTTAAATTTTTTGACGATTTTCAAATGTTTTTAGATTTTTACATTGTGATTGGCAATTTATGGACCAGAGTGCAAACTTATTTTTGAGAGGCAATAAACATGTATATTATCCATATGTACCATGTTCCGTGTTGTAACTTATGCTCAGAATAACACAAATTCTCTTTCCATTGGCAGGATATGGTGGTGATGATATGATGAAAATAATTCCAGCTCCATTCTTGACTCTGCACAACTAGTAAGATGTGTGGGTTCATCACCGAGAATCAAGAAGGACGCAAGAGGTAGATAATGAATATAGAGACAAATGCTAACGACAATCCCTTTGGGAAATTGTGACTCCATTCTTCATAACGGTACTGAACTAGTTTCAAAAATGGCTTTCACTTTATGAGTCACGTGCTAGACTTAGACAGTTATGTGGCCTGCTGATTGGTAAGATATGAGGTTAAGGGATAGTTCTCTCTTCACTTAGGCATCTAAATTACGTGTTTGGGGATTCTATAATTTGTAAGCACTGTAAGATTTTGTATTTTTTTGTTGAAATGACTCCCTATGCCTTGCCCCATGCTACTAGTGAGAAGCAAGGGCTCATCACTGAAGGCAAAATATAGGTGAGTGAATTCCTTTTTTGTTTTGTTTTTTTGTTTTTTTTTTTAATATTTTGCAATGTTTTTATGCTTGTATGAGAATGACCCTCTACGCTTTGCCCCCTGCCACTTGTAAGAGGCAAGGGTTTTTCACCGAAGACAAGACATAGACAAGTAAGGGCACCTTCCTCCATTCCCAGTCTCATACTACCAGTAAGAAGTGTGGGCTCAACACCAAAGACTATGAAGGATGAAAGATGTGATAATGAATTATTCATAAGTTATTGAATTGATGGATTTTTTTTACTATAGTGCTTTGTATTTGGGAAGAAACGTCTACCTCCAATCTCAGCCCCATACGACTAGTAGGACACGAGGGTTCAACACCGAAGACTGAGATGGATGACCAAATGAATTGGGTAACGAATTTTAGAGCTTTGTTATGAAAGAGAGAATGTATTTGAAGGGAATATATTACCATCAGTAAGCTTCTAGGTATGACCATAGATGAAAGCGACAGAAAATGGAAGAAGTATGACGCTCACAAACTTAATAGGATTTATACTAGCACTTATCTCATGATGATAAATATGAAGATGTGATTTTGATAAAGAAAATATCTACCAATGGAAATGAATAAATTTAAATTATTCAGAGATAAGAAAGAAAAAAGGAACAATGTACATGTTGTATCCTGGAATAGTGAACATCTCAAGGATAAAATTTCTTTAAATGAACTGCATTCATTGGTTCATTAAGATCTTGACCATCTGCAGTGGCCAATTTATAGGCTCCAGAGCCAAATTTAGCTGTGATTACGTAGGGTCCTAACCAATTAGGCTCAAATTTTCCTTGTTTTTCTATCTTTTATGGTATTCTTGGATTTTATTTTACGCGCGACATTGTCCTCTATTGACGCGCGACATTGTCCTCTATGACGCGCGACATTGTCCTCTATTGACGCGCACATTGTCCTCTATTGACGCGCGACATTGTCCTCTATTGACGCGACATTGTCCTCTATTGACGCGCGACACTGTAAACAAATGACGCGCGACACTGTGTAATCAAATGACGCGCGACACATGTCCTCAAAATGACGCGCGACACATTTGACGCGCGACACAATTCTATTCGACGCGCGACATTGTAATCAAATGACGCGCGACACTAAAACAAATGACGCGCGAGACACAAGCCTTCTATTGACGCACGACACTGCTTCCTATTGACGCGCGTCATTTGAAGCAAATGACGCACGTCAATAGGGGACAGTGACGCACATATTTAGGTTATAAATACCCTTATGCCGCTCATTTTCTCGTTTACGTTTTCCCGTTCTTGAATTTTTGCAGGTCTAAATCTTTGACAAAGACGCAATTACAGCTATAATGTCGACTTCACATGCCTCCCAATTGCAAGTTCAGCAAGAAAATGAAGAGAATCCAAGTCAATCGATTTCCAAGATAACCTACAGGAATCCCTTATGCCCTCACATCCATACGGCTTTAAGGATGTCTCCAGAATATCAAGGTATAATGAAGAGTGTGGATTTACAGGGCTCGTTAATATGCCCCATTTCGAAACAGATCCGGATATTTTGAATTACCTTCTGTCATGCTACAATTCAGAGGACGGTATATTTTATGTGACTCTGAACGATGGCCAAATGTTCCAATTCACTATTGAACCGAATGACATACATCGGTTTACGGGCCTTCCTATCAGAAATTTACCAACTGTTACAACCAAGGCAACACTCGTGGAAGAAAACAAGAAATTTCTCGAATCAAAGTACGGTTTCCATGTTGATTGTAAGTATAATTCGTTTTAATTCAAAAAAATTATTCTGTTTTTTATTCTGATACAATTTGCTGTTATAAATTGATAGTAATTTTCACTGTTTCGCATTTGCAGCCCATGTCAATAAATCCAGGCGTGGTGTAGATACACAATCAATTGCACACCACTTTCTTGCTGCACTTATTGCATTTTTTCAAGCCAGAATTGTTATGCAGGGTCGCCAAACAGATATACCAAATTGGGCCATTGCATACATTTGTGCCACTATCTCAAAACAAAAATTCGATTGGTGCACATTTCTATCCAAAAAAATAAGAGACTGACATATCAAATTCGAAAATGTCAGAAAAAACCTTTCATTTATTCAACAAACTATCTCCTCGGCTTCTACTATGAGGCACTTTTAAATTTAAAAGCTAAAGAAATTCCTACTTGCTCTGATGAGGCTTTGAAGAAATTCTCAATTCCATTTGCAGAACAACAGGTATAAACTATTTAGTTTGTAATTGTATTACAATTTTCTTCATTACAGTGCGCAGTTATTAAAACTTAAATTTTAATGTTTTGCAGAGAAGATATCTTGAAGCCATTCCCAAAAAAAAAAAAAGATGTCGAGAGGAAGAGGCCAACTACACGCGGAGGCTTCGGGGGACTCCCATTCTGAAATGGAAGCTCACTCCTCTCCAGACCCTCAACAGTTTGAACCGTTAAACGCCAGAGAAGTAATACATTCTCATATATTAATTACAAATTCCAAAGTTGCAGATTTATTTTTCAATTTAAATTTTACCAAAATGAATTGACAACATTTAATATTGATGAATAGCAGGGACTATGGAACCTTCTTCCCCAACTCACTCAATACAGTCGCATGCATTGATATATCTTCTGAACAGCCACTGAGTACAACTCCTACAAGGCCACCCGTAGCACCGAAAAAAAACAACCCCTCGACAACAAGGTACAACTTTTCTATAGAACGTTTAATTTCGTAGTTTTGACTTTATGAATTGTTTTAATATTTTTCATTTTTTCTTGTACTTTTCAGCACATGTCAGTCATGATCAAGCCACGGCATCGACACCCACCAACCATTAATTTTTAAAATGCCAACCAGAGGAACAGTGAAAAAGAACATTGGTAAACGCATGAGTTTTGCTCCGGCCCCTAGTGGGACACTAAACCTTGACTCCTCGTTTCGAATTCCAAACCTCTCACTTGGTGGCTTGCCCAGCGCAACGGGCATATCTGTTTTGAACAATATAAATTTAGATGAAGATTATTTGGGCATTGATAGCAATGACCCAACTGGTTTTTTCGATACCCGCGAGATGATTCAAGGCCAGCAGGTATACTTCAAATTCAAATTTCAATTTTAATATGCTTTACAATTTTTAATTACATTCTGATTTATCTAAATCTAAATCTTCAGTCTTCAAATTTATTTATCTAAATCTTGATTTATTTTTTCAAAAACAGGATCAGCCCACCCAAAGACAGAAACAAGGAGCAGTTGATCTTGGTCATGGTGAAAGCCCCCACACTTCTCCAGCAAGATCGTCTGCATCAGATTCAGATAGTGAAGAGTTTCCACCTTTTCCTTTGGAGAACTTAATTGGTAATGATTGTCAATCCCATGTCAGTGAGTTTATTATTCCTCAAATCCAAACAGCTTATAGAATGGGAGAGAAAAGGGCTAAAATTCTTATCAATGAGATTATTAGTCGTTATGATGAAATTATTGGCAAAGGGATAGTTTATACGCTGCAGTCCAGAATCAACCTGCGAAGATGGATTCCTTACTTACCCAAGTAAAATGTGGGACTGTCACGTTTAATAACGACTATAAAGATGGCATTTTAGATAAGGCACTAAACAAATTGGAAATATTAGTGGCGAGGCCCAGGCATATTTTAACAAATGGTCAAAGGACAAGGATTTGGTATCAATCGCAAATGCCGAAAGAGGTAGAGCGGTTGTAAGTACTATTACATTCTAACAATCATTTTTGTTAATTTGAAAATTTGAATTTACATTAATATTTTGAATTGACGTTACTCTTTTTGTGCAGTTGAAATATGAAAATTTGAAGAGTCAGGCGAAGGTTTTGCAAGTTCACTTGGAAACAGCAAAGAACAGCTTATCTGCAGCAAAAAAAATTTGAAGCAAAATATTGTTTTGGGTTAACAAACAAAACAATACACTAAACTAAGCGGATCATTAAAGAGCATGGTCTCGACCCTGACATCTTGTTCAAAGCCAAAAAGCAGTTGCTGATCCAAATTTGCTGTCGCATGGAGATGCAACAAATCAAGAAGAAAGAATTATAAAAAATCTGGACAGTGCTGCAGAAGATCTTATAAGTTCAGGGGTTATTTGTGCTGTTGGGGGAAGAGGTGCAGCCAGAGTGGAAGAAGCCGTTGGGGAAGAGGGAGTACAGAGCAGAGAAACTTTTCTAAAGAAAAAAAGAGGGTTGTTCTAAAATTAGAAACTTTTTTTTTGACTAAACTTTTAATATTGAATTTGAAAACTTCAACTATTGAGTTTGTACTATGCTATTTGAATTTAATTATATGGTGATTAGATGGTGATTATCATGAATTATATGTATGTTTCTTGTTTACTTGCATTGTCATGAATAGTATGTGACGTAGATGATGAATGATGATGACAATTGATAATCAATGATAGATGATGATGAAAGACGATGATCGATTTAATGTGTATAATGTAAAATTTAGTGCCTGAATATCTTGAGGGACTTTAATTATCTTGAAAATTATGTCGTGGGACTTTAATTGTATCTGTGGGGTTATACTGTCTATGAAAGTAGACTTAAGGTTGATAGGTTAAGAATCTGTGTTTGTACTATGATTTTTTTCAACGTGTTGAGGACTTCAAAGTGTGTTTGGATTTTATGAATGACCTTTATCAGTCTAAAATAAAGATATCCAAGTCAATGATGCTAAGGTCTAGCAATCTGTCCTGTTATCTAGTTGGTAAAGCTCATCCTTGTTAAGGAATTCATGAATTGAATATTGGAGTGTCAAGTGCAAGTTACTCTGTCAGTGCTTCAAGCTGACTCAGTCCTAGTTGGTGATGAAAATTATCAGTGCTTCATGATGTACAAAGTGAAAGAATTTCATCAAGGAGATTTATAATTCTCTAAAAAAGTGGTATAAGACCATGTCAGGTGTTGATTCATCAATGTCTTGTAGTTCTAAAAGGTGACATATTAAAAGGACCTTGTTTTAAAAAGAAATGTTTTTTCACATCTTTGAGAAAAGCTCAAGGTCTGTCAAGACCCAAATGTCATGTTATATATGTCATTATGTGGTCTATCATGGTGCTGAGACAAGAATGTATTGCTACTACAAGAAGATGTATTGTGTAATAGAGGTTATACTTCTGATTCATGCTCAAAGTTGGGAAAAATGAGTATCTACAAATGTTATAAAGTTGAGAAATCTCATATTGATGTTACCTTGTCATAAGATTTGTGCATAGTAAGGAAGAGTATAACACATTGTTTCTATGTGTCATTATGTGGTCTATCATGGTGTTGAGACAAGAATGTATTGCTACTACAAGAAGATGTATTGTGTAATAGAGGTTATACTTCTGATTCATGCTCAAAGTAGGGAAAAATGAGTATCTACAAATGTTATAAAGTTGAGAAAATCTCATATTGATGTTACCTTGTCATAAGATTTGTGCATAGTAAGGAAGAGTATAACACATTGTTTCTTAAAGGATTCTTAGAGGTCAATGCAAGGTTTGACAGTGGCTCCAGGAATGCGTTGATTCAAATGCTCATCTATCTTTGCATCACAAGGTTATTGCCTATAAAGGTTGTGAGTTAATGAAAGTGTGAAAGATGATGTGATATGTGTAAGGTAATTGGAAACAGTCTCTTCCAGTACAAGAAGATTCATGGTGTATGGTCAGGTTATCTAAGATGAGCTTTGTAACTTTGTTTGACCTGATGAGTGCAGTGGAAAAGTTTAAACAAAAAAAAAAGATCTTAAGAAAACTGATGGAACCAAGAAGGGGAAATTAATTGATGTTCCCAAACTTGATGCAAATCAAGCAGGAGGGAAGAATTCTGATCAATGTACTTTAATATTAACGGAGGGTGACTCAGCCAAGGCTCTTGTGTTTGAATCAGGGAAATGTGAATATTGAATTTGGTAGTATTGTGACATGTTTCGACATCATCACTTTCCAATTTAATTTTTTTGTTATTTTAGTTATCTTTGATCATGTGGCAGGAATATCTATTTTTTTTGGGAAGCTACCACTCACCAACAAATGGAGAATAAAGAGATAGTAAATAGAAAAAAAATCCTTGGTCTACAGGAGATAAAATATATTAAAAATAAATTAATATAATTCTAAGAAATCAAGAAAGAAAGAATCATCACTGGTAAGAAATTAAACATAATTGCAAATATGCTAGGGTTTAGCTTACCTCTTGCGTATTAGATTGCTGTGAAATCATCAAGGGTAACGTGCTAGATCTTTGTTTCACATGACATTGTAGATGGAGGGGTGAGTTGCTTGACATTGTCAGTCCTGAGAAGTGCCAGCAACATCCAAATATAGCAACAATATCTTTAAATATCAAGTAAATATAAAGAATTAGACTTGTAATGTCTTTAATGATAACAAGAGCTGAAAAATGTAAGGTAACAAACAATAAGATTATGTTGAAGAATACCTATTTAAAATTGAAATCATCACCGGTAATGTGCTAGATCTTTGTCTTAAAAAAAAATCAACACAAAAAAATTGATTAGTAGATAGATGGGTGAGTTGCCTGACGTTGTCAGTCCCGAGAAGTAAAAGCTTCCTCGGAGGGATGTCAACCCACGTTTTCAAAAAAAAAAATTTTGTATTTAACTAAATGTAAATACATACACCTGTAACATCTTTAATTATAACCAGAGCTGAAAAAATGAATAGTAACAAACAATAAGATTAAGGGGAAAAAGATACCTGCTTAAAGTTGAAATCATCACTGCCACTGGTAATGATATAGATCTTTGTTTTAAAAAAATCCAACACGAGAAATGGATTAGTAGATAGATGGGTGAATTGCCTGACATTTTTAGTATATACCTAGTAACCTGTAACATCTTTAATGATAAAGATAAAAGATAGATAAAGAAGATACCTACTTAAAGTTGAAACAATCCATTATCAATAGCTTCATCAAAGTCGATGATGTCTTCTGTAGAATGTGACGAAGAGCCAATTACACTCTCAAGGTTGGGAATATTTGTACTTGTAGCTGTATTATTTACATCTCTTTTTTCGCAAAGGGAATTCCAGTGAGCAATTGCTCTGTCAAAAAATGAATAGTAACAAACAATAAGATTAAGGGGAAAAAGATACCTGCTTAAAGTTGAAATCATCACTGCCACTGGTAATGAGCTAGATCTGTGTTTTAAAAAAAATCCCAACACGAGAAATGGATTAGTAGATAGATGGGTGAATCGCCTGACATTTTTAGTATATAGACCTGTAACATCTTTAATGATAAAGATAAAAGATAGATAAAGAAGATACCTACTAAAGTTGAAACAATCCATTATCAATAGCTTCATCAAAGTCGATGTTGTTCTGTAGAATGTGTGACGAAGAGCCAATTACACTCTCAAGGTTGGGAATATTTGTACTTGTAGCTGTATTATTTACACCTCTTCTTTCGCAAAGGGAATTCCAGTGCGCAATTGCTCTGTCAAACGGAAAGGTTTCGAGGGAGTATCGTGAAACGTAACACCTCATGCAACTTTCCAGATTTTTATCCAACCTGTTTCTCAGTTTTGATTTTATAAATGACAATGCACTGAAAACTCTTTCATCCTCCACAGACCCCAAAATCATTGTCTGGCATAATTCATATAGTCTGAAATACTCACTGATATCTTCTTGTAAGATAGAACTTTGATAGATTCCTCTCCACAGCCTTGTAATAGCACCACTTTCAGAAGGTTGATCTAAATTCTTATATTGGTTCCTCATTGTTGTTGCAAAATTGGTTGACTGAAACTTTAATAAATCGGCATTCAGTATACCTTTGATTTCCGTACCCTTGAGCTCTGACGTCTTTGTAAATTGTTCCATTATTGTACCCATTGATTTATGGAAATGCTTACTGACAAAGTCTGCACGGCCCGTCCTGGTATTCCAAAAATTTGGATTCATCACACCCATGGCTTCTAGATTTTTATCTTTACAGAAACGTTCCCTAATTTTTGATGACAAGGTTTCTGAAATTTTTTTAAGCTTTATTCTTGTTTCAACTATCACAGACTCAAACAAATTACGTGTCACGGGAACATCTTCTCATTCTGATCCTGTAATATCTTGACGTCTTTGCAAAATGTGCATTGGTATTTCCCTCCCATTAACAAAGATGCATAGGTGATCGTGGATATTAAATCTCAAAAAGGTGTTAGGATTTTAAGATCTAATAAATCTCTCCAATTTTCAAAAATAGGTGCATCAAAACTATCCTGGGAAACAGTACAATATATCAAGACTTTGACATACCATTTTCCTCATCCGTATAAAATCCACAATATAGATTAATCTTTCCTGTGCATGCTTCATCAGTGTATTGATCTCCTTTAACATTGGAAGAATACCAACCAATGTAAGCAATGTCTCCAAATCAGTTAAGCGGAACAACAGGTCCCTTGCCCTATCAACTTCATGATGCTATTTGTGCATGAAACCAACCAATGAAGGATACTCCTCATGAACTCTGCATGCTGGTTCATACAAAGAGATCCATCTAGTCTCCACATCCTTCAGAAGTTTTTTGTCGTTTGTAATTCCAATTGCAAATTTTTGGAACTCGAGAAAACGCTTTGGGCTGCTTGACATATAGGCATGAAGTTCTCTTATGAGGTCTTCTAATTTAGCAACATTTTCGTGGTTGTTTACCATTTTATACGCTAAATTCATTCTGTGAGCCATACAGTGAATTGGTAGCATATATGGGGCCACTGTTGTTTGTAATCTAACACACAGCCCTGTTCCGTGACCCTGCATGACAAATGCACCATCTGCTCCAACGCATACCAACTTCGTAGCAATTTCATAATCAGTCATACCAGCAACATATTTCAAATGAGAAACAACTATTTTATATAGGTTTTCAGCATTGCAGTTTTCAACCATTTTCATAACACCCAACAGATGAGGAGTCCTTATATGATTTTCTAAAGTATATATGTGGATACATACCCGTGCGGTTTTGTCGACTGCTGTCACTTCATCAATTGAAAGAGAGATAAAGTTTACTTTTTTTACATTCTCTTTCAAATCTTCCTTCTCTATCATCGAGAGGCATTTTGCCATTTCCCATCCACTACGCTCAGACCAATGAGACTGAGGTACATTCAGCATTCCGTTAAATTGATAAAAAACTTTGAAATCGAGGAAATCCGACATCACCCTTCCTTTTTTAAGTATTTGAAAAAGAGTAGAGAATTGTATGAATTTTGCATGTAGATTTGTTTCTTTCATCTTACCAATATGCGATGTGATCGTTCCTCCCTTTTCCAACAGATGTCTGTGTTTTTCCTACTCTGCCTCATATTCCACTGTGTATCTGACATGCATGCACTCCTTTTCAATTTTCCACCTATGTGTTTTGATTTTCTGGCCATCCGCCCCTGTTACAGTTAAATATTGTTTTCCATAATGTTTTTCTATAGTGTCTAGCTTTAGTTGCATTTTTTGTTGCTTTCCCAATTTCCACGTACATATTGTACATGTACATTCACATGGGATTTCTTCAGAATTAGATAATTGTACAGGTTCAATAAATGGAAATTTAGCTGCCCAATCAAACTTGTATGTCCTGCCAATGGTCCACATATTCTTGTTCGTTTTCAATGCTTTACTTTTTTGAGTAGAATTTTGAGAAATATTGCAATCACCTGGTTTCCTCTTTCTTAGACCAGAGTTTGATATTGATTTCTGTCTTCCATTTTGCTGAGTGTTTGTATCTGTGATATCTAGCTGCACTTCTGGTTGCACCCCAACAGGAACAATATCTTCAAGATCTGGCATATTATCGCAGGTTTCATTTGTTTGACTGTGATACTGTGCAGAATGCATGTCCACCTCAATAATACCTTCCACACAGTCAGTATTCTGATTCTTTTTGGTGGCATCTATATGATTGGTATTTACAATATCTGTATCCGCAGAGTTTCCAAAATACTTGAAGAGTGATTTCTGAGATTTCTTACTTACTTTTAGGTTATTCGTATTCTTTGATCTGGCACCTCCATTATTCTAAAAAGAGTCCTACGTCAGTAAAAGAACCAAGAAGTGACTTTGTCCAGTCTCTGAGGTCTTGTCACACGTGAACTGTCTGAGGTCGTGCATGAACACTGCCCAAGTCGCGTGTCAACACTTCCTCTATCGCGCGTCAACCCTTCCTCTGTCGCGCGTCACTTCTTAGCCCAAGTCGCGCGTCAGTATAGCTCTTGTCGCGCGTCAATACAGCTCTTGTCGTGCGTCAGTACAGCTCTTGTCATGCGTCAGTACAGCTCTTATCGCGCGTCAGTATAGCTCTTGTCGCGCGTCAATATTGACCTTGTCACGCGTCAACACTGCATTTGTCAGGCACCAACAATCACAGGATAACAGTAATATGAATCTCTGGTGCTCAAGGGTATGCGAGTTCAAATTTCACAGTATTGGTAATTTGGTAAGCTACTTAAGGTATACTACCCGACGAATCACATAGGTTTTTATAGGAGATGTTTTCAAATGAAGGCGAAGCCAACCCCCCCCAAAAAATATACTATATATTTTAGGCAAACAGGACACCGACCCACTCCGAATAATTCGTCTTTTCAAATTTTCCTAAAATGAAAATTTCGCCATATTACGAATATTCGCCGCTAAAATTATCCCTGAGTGGACCTAACTAAGGGGGTGTATTATAGTTCTATTATGTTTGGAGTTTCAACAATTAATTAATTTCATCTAGTTTGTATCTATGTGTGTTGTTACAAAATGTAACACCTCACATGAACTGCCATTCCATGTTCAGTTTCAACAAGGGAAAAACAAAAATCCTCGAAGGAATAATGTATTAACTTGATGAAGGCATGAATCATAGTTTAGGGAAATGCTAAATTTGGGAACAATAAATAGAGTTTTAGTTTACAAGAAATAGATTTCATTATTAAAGTTACTAGTATTTCAAAACTCATTATTTCTGCATGTAAATACATTTAATTATGTGATTGAGTTGTTTATTTCATTATACAGTCAATATAAACGTCATAAAGCTTAAAGAAGAAAGAATTATACAACTCAAGTAAAGAAATTAAAAGTTATTTATTCATGAAGAAGTACAATATTTCCCACACTAGCCATGGGATGTAACTCATAACTACTGAAGAAAGAAGTACATATGCATGAAGTTAAAAGTAAAAGAGAACAAAAGAAACACATCATTTCCTTAGGTTATCTTCTACCCTTATTCACTTCATCTCCAACTCCATCTTGTATCCATCTCTCCTAGTAGTCAAAATGTACCCGACGAATAAAAAAAGGGGCATCAATATTGAGCTCAGGTTTTAATCTGTACCCTTGTACTATCTAACTACATGCAAATGGATTTCTATAAAGTAGAAGCATAAGGTACAACATATATAGATACACAATTGATAAGAGTAGTATTCTACATTAGCACATATGATTCCCAGAATCATTTTGGAAAAGAAAGAAAAGAAAACTATGGATCATAAGAGAGGCCAAAAGGCCTAAATATTTTCAAACTATTTTCTTAAGTGTGTAGGTGCAGGTAACAGAGAAAAAGCAAAAATATTTTGATTTAATGATTACTGTACATAAAGTAAATACTTTCTGAAGAGATATAAATGATACAAGCTATAATATGTTTTAAAAAAAAAGAGAAAAATGGAAATAGAAGATGTATAAAATAAAGGAATTGGGAAACTGAATTAGAAGTGAGGAAAGTAGGATACAAGTAATAGTTCTTTTGGAACAATTTTTCATCAAAACACAAAAAATTAGCGAGGGTATCTGCCACATTTAAGTGAAAAACCTCTACAAGAACCCATGAAGAGGATAGTTACACGAGAGACCAAAAATGAGAAAAATCTAAGGTTTGTATGAAAATTACAAGTTTTAAATAACAGTTAAAAACAAATAATATATATACAACAAGGAATATGATATATCATTCAAGTACAATTTCATGTAGAAGCTATTATGAAGAACAAGATGACATTTCAAGCTTAGCTACAAAACTAATGAGTATTAGTAAAAACTTAGATACAAGTTCACGTTGAAAAGACAAAATTTAAAGCACATGATCATGATTTTCAATTCAAAAGTACTTACCAAGCTTCAGATATAAGTAAAGGTTAAACATATCTTTAGATAGAGTAAAGAATATTGCTAGAGTGAAAAAAAGTTAGAATTGAAGGAGTAGTGAGGTTGAAAATGAACCAGATCCAAAACGTATAAGTACGGATTCAAGAAAAATAAGATGAGCTACAAGTAATTTTTCTATTAGATATAATTTACAAATGATTCTTATAAACTGTCAAAGTTAAGGACATCATTACAGAAGAAGAAAATAAAAGTGTTAAAAAGGATCATCATCCATAATAGTTTTGCAAACGAAAGTAGATTGTATATAAAATAAACTTCGACAAGATGATAATCGATGTTGACACAACAAGAACCATGATCTAAAAGAGGTAACTGGGTCTCTAAGATCTAGGAATATGATTTGGATATCAAGCCTACCAAGTTAGTTCGAGAAAGAGGACTCTGCCAACTCATTGCAGATAATGAACCATAAGATGAATCTAACACATAACTAGTTGAAGAAGGTTTACCACTAGTATTTTTCATCAGTACCACTGATGAATGGTATTCCAATATAGCCTACTTTCTCACATATGGAGAATGTCCTGAAAATATGACAACTAAGGAAAAATGAGCTATCAAACTAAGAGTTGTCAGGTACATCATTTGGGACAACAATTTGTTTAAGAAAGGAATTGAAAACATGTTCCTCAGATGTGTTGATAAAGAACAACAACCTAGGTTGTTGGAAGCCTATCACAATCATGCTTACGGTGGTCATTTCTATATCCTGGTGACGGCTCATAAAATTTTGTGAGCATATTATTATTGGCCTACTATGTTTTCCAATGCTCAGAAATGGGTAACAAACTACAAAGCTTGTCACCAATTTGTTGGAAGATCTAAATTGGAAGCTTTTCCTTTGAAGCCAGTTGTCATTGAAGAACCCTTTCAATAATGGAGTTTAGATTTCATCGGAGTTATGAGTCCAAACTCCAGTGCTGGTCATACTCAGATGCTCACTGCAACTCACTACTTTACGAAGTGGGTATAAGCTATTCCAGTGAAACAAATAGCTACTGCTGTAATTTGGGACTTCATCAAAGAGAATATTTTGGTTCGTTACAGAATTTCACACAAGATTTAGATGGACAATGCCTCCAATTTTTCTTCTGTAGATATGATAGGTTTTTGTTATGGGTATGGGATATCTTTGTCTCATTCATCAAATTATTACCCACAGGGAAATGGTCAGGAAGAATCCAGTAACAAAAAAATCATTACTATTGTGCACAACTTAGTATAAGAAAAATCAAAGAACTTGGCACAAAAAGTTAAATGATGCATTGTGGGCTGACCGCACAACTTCCAAAAAAGGAAATCAGGAGTATCCACCCCATGTCAAATTCTTGTATGGGAGGCGGACGCGAATCGGCCGAAACAGGAGACTTTCGTCTGAGACAGTTTGGGACATCCGGGCCAAAAGTACGCGTGGGACGTGAAAAGCCGAAGAGCCGAAAGTGAATGGAATCTCGCCACGTGTCTTCACCGTAAACAGGAACAAGGAAGCCCAAATTAGCTGAAGCAAGATTTTTTCATCCGGGATAGCCGGGACAAAGGTATGTGCGGGATGCAAGGGACACGAAAAGCCGAAGCGGTCGACAACAAAGAAGAAAAGTCAATGTTTGACCTGTGAAATTTCAAACGGCCATAACTTTTGACTCTGAGCTTCGATTTTCACAAAATTGGACTTTCTGGAATGAGCACGACGCCCTCTGCGCCACAAAAATTGGATTTATTATTTTTAATGAGGGTAGATATATTTAAATAATAGAAACATATTCGGCTCCAGTCAGTTAATGCTCATTCCCGTCAAATTACAGAAAATGCCTGCCAGACCCAAAATAGCTGCCCGTACTCAGAAGGCCATAACTTTTGCATTTCTCAACAAAATCACACAAAATTGGTACCATTGGAATTGTGGCTCTGAGCCCGATGCACATCAATCAAGAAATTATAGATTTGATGAAATATTTATCAAGATTTTTAGGAAAACGTGGCCGGGTTTATAACAATATTTTATTTGGTAGCTGGGAGTGCAATTAAGAGGCATGGTCATCATTCTTTCTCTGCTGCAGCACATGGGACAGTATGGGGAGCCTTTTGCAAGTAATATATAATCATTTTACTCCATTTAATGCCTCTTACAAGTGGTTGAAGGACAGATTTCAGGATTTTCATTTTTCCCTTCTCTTTCTCTTCTCATTTTTTCTATAAATTGGAGTGTTGGGCTCATTGTAACAGGAGGTAGTTCTTTGTAGCAAAGCTCTATCAAAATTGCTTTGTGAAGCCATGTACTGCAGGCCCTTGTAGTGGACTCCTTGCATGGTGATCCAGGCCCCTTTATCTTGTAATAGATTGAACTGTGCATATCATGAAGCAATAAAATATCAGTTTGTCGATATATCTTCCCCTGCTGTGTTTTCTTGCATTCTTCTTTCCCCTTTAATCTTTCTACAAGAATATTGTGTCTATTTTTATGCTCTTGCAGGGATCCCACTATCATTGTGCATGTTTGAGATATTTTTGTGAATGTATTTTGCTAGATTGTGGAGAACTGTCATCACGCCCTCTAGTGTGCACTTTGCTTCTATATTTCCCGCATTTGGAGACTACTCTCACACCCTCCTTTTCTGGTGTATCACTGCTTTAGTGTAGGCTTTCATTTTATGCATTCTCTCTCTCTGGTCCCTTGGAAATTTAGATTAGAATAGTTAGTTTCCCCTGCATTAGAGTAGATTGTGGCAGGTAGTTTAGGAGCAAGAACCAACTTTCTCTAGAGGTCTATCTCAAGTAGCAAGTCCCACAACTTGGAGATAGTACCCATGTTATCAATCACACTGTGAGTTCAAGTATATGCACTTATATAAACATAGGGGTGCTATGATTCATTGATAACAGTACCAAGGATAAATCTCACCTGGTCAACATCAGAAAGTGTTTCTCACTTGAGGAGCGCAAGAAATTCATAAGATTCCTTACCAAATATTCTAACATCTTGGCTTACTCATATGAAGACTTGAAGTCTTTCCAACATAGGGAAATGAAGCATGCCATACCCTTGAAACCTAGTGCAGTTCCATTTAGGAAGAAGCAATGACAATATAATCCCAAGATTTCAGGGACAATATTTCATGAGGTTCAAAAGATGTTAGATGCACGGATAGTGTTTCCTATTCGACATTCGACTTGGATAGCTAATATTTTACCTATTCGTAAGAAAATGGAGAAGAAATTAGGATTTGTGTGGATTTACGTAATCTTAATCAAGATTACTTAAAGGATAATTATCCACTTCCAGTCATGGACCATATTTTGTAGGCAGTAACTAGATTGGAAATGCTATCCATGCTAGATGGTTTCTGTAGTTATACTCAGATTGAAGTGGCTAGAGAAGATAAACATAAACCATGTTCACCACCCCTTGGGGTATGTTCGTGTATAGGAGAATTCATTTTTATTGATCACTGCCGACATAAATTTTCAAAGGGCAATGGATATGGCAATCATAGATTATAAAGACAAGATCATCGTAATATACCTAGATGAATTGATAGTGTTCTCAAAGAAATGAGAAGATCACCTAAGAGATTTGGAGAAAATATTGCAAAGGTGCAGAATTCATAAGATCTCCTTGAATCCAAAGAATTCTGTGTTTGGATTTATGGAAGGTAAACTCCTAGGTCATATTATTTCTAAAGAAGGAACTAAAATCGATCTTGAGCATGTTCAAGCTATCAAGAATCTTTCCTTTCTTAAAACTAAGCATGGAGTTCACTCATTCTTTGGGAAGGTGAATTTTTTGAGAAGGTTTATGCCATATTTCTCTGAGCTTACCAAAGAAATTGCTGATACAATGAAAGGAAAAGAATATTTCAAATGGTCAAAGGAAGGTAGAGAATAATTGGAACAAATCAAGGGTGTTATTGCAAAATCTCCAACAGTGGTGTGTCCCAATTTTAAAAAGGATTTTATAATCTATTTCTATGCTTCACCTCACAATATCTCCACCATCTTGACTCAAAAAAATCAAGAGGGAATCAAATATGCTATTGAATTCATGAGTTTTGGATTCAAGAAACATGAACTCAATTACACTTCCATTGAGAGGCATGCATACATGGTGGTGAAAGCCTTGAAATATTTCCGGTATTATGTGTCAAAGTCACACACCAAAGTCTTAGTACCAGACAACATCGTTAAATCGATGTTGACACAACAAGAACCATGATCTAAAAGAGGTAACTGGGTCTCTAAGATCTAGGAATATGATTTGGATATCAAGCCTACCAAGTTAGTTCGAGAAAGAGGACTCTGCCAACTCATTGCAGATAATGAACCATAAGATGAATCTAACACATAACTAGTTGAAGAAGGTTTACCACTAGTATTTTTCATCAGTACCACTGATGAATGGTATTCCAATATAGCCTACTTTCTCACATATGGAGAATGTCTGAAAATATGACAACTAAGGAAAATGAGCTATCAAACTAAGAGTTGTCAGGTACATCATTTGGGACAACAATTTGTTTAAGAAAGGAATTGAAAACATGTTCCTCAGATGTGTTGATAAGAACAACAACCTAGGTTGTTGGAAGCCTATCACAATCATGCTTACGGTGGTCATTTCTATATCCTGGTGACGGCTCATAAAATTTTGTGAGCATATTATTTATTGGCCTACTATGTTTTCCAATGCTCAGAAATGGGTAACAAACTACAAAGCTTGTCACCAATTGTTGGAAGATCTAAATTGGAAGCTTTTCCTTTGAAGCCAGTTGTCATTGAAGAACCCTTTCAATAATGGAGTTTAGATTTCATCGGAGTTATGAGTCCAAACTCCAGTGCTGGTCATACTCAGATGCTCACTGCAACTCACTACTTTACGAAGTGGGTATAAGCTATTCCAGTGAAACAAATAGCTACTGCTGTAATTTGGGACTTCATCAAAGAGAATATTTTGGTTCGTTACAGAATTTCACACAAGATTTAGATGGACAATGCCTCCAATTTTTCTTCTGTAGATATGATAGGTTTTTGTTATGGGTATGGGATATCTTTGTCTCATTCATCAAATTATTACCCACAGGGAAATGGTCAGGAAGAATCCAGTAACAAAAAAATCATTACTATTGTGCACAACTTAGTATAAGAAAATCAAAGAACTTGGCACAAAAAGTTAAATGATGCATTGTGGGCTGACCGCATAACTCCAAAAAAGGAAATCAGGATGTCTCCATTTCAAATCTTGTATGGAGCGGATGCTCAAATTCCCATCACATTAGAGTTACCAACATTACAATTAGCTCAAGGAGTTGATGATGAATGCTTTCCCAATGCATTTGATAAAAGGGTCATGTTCCTAAGCAAGCTTGAAGAACAAAGAAGTCAAGTGGAAAATAGGATCGAGGAACATCAGTCCAAAGTGAATAGGTTATTCGACATGAAAACTAAGGAGAGGTAATTCCAAATCAATGACTTAGTTCTTCTCTAGGATAAGAGACACGAAATGAAAGGAAAACATGGGAATTTTGATTTGCTATGGCTAGGTCCTTTCAAGATCAAACATTTTTGTGGGTATAATAACTATTACTTGGCATATCTTGAAGGAACTCATTTTATTTTTCCCTATAGTGGGAAATATCTCAAATATTATCAAAATTGAAAATGGGTTGTCCCCCGTATGTACATAGGTAATTAGGATTTTAGTTTGTTTCTTTTCCCCGTCTTTTTTTCTCCTCTCTTGTATCATCCAATTTTTTTCCCCATCATTTTTGGGATCATGTTTATTAATAGTTTGGTCTGGGTCCATTGATGCGTCCATGAAGTCCTTGTCCCCAATTAGAGCCAGCTGTTATCAGCCAATTTTGACTGTGCAAAATTAATAAAAAATGGAAATTTTGAAAAGTTTTACATTGTGTGATCTATCACTCTCATCATGATTGTCTCATTTTTGTGATTGTTTTGGTCCTCGTTTCATCATTTCGGGCAAGAACTCCTCCTGTCATGTCTTAAACTATGTTAAATATTAATTAATTACTATTTAATTAATTAATTACTCTTTGATTGATAACATCAATTTTTAATAACATTAGGGTTTTTAATTAAATAAATATTAATTAAAATTCATTCGACAAGATTTATTTTAATTCTTGGGAGAAAAATAAGCTTCCGCTTCCCATTTATAGGATGCCAAATCAGCTTCTTGGACCTGGATTTACTTTTCTTGGAAAATTTATTTTAATTCCCCGCTTGTGGGATTTCTTCTCCCGATTTCCAAATCAATGAATTGGAAAACGGGCCAAAAATATATTGATTTCCCACATGGGGAAATAAAATGGGGATCACCATCCCGCATTGCCTTTTCCGCTGGAAATTGGCTATTTATTTCCCCACTTCCCCTTGGAAATTAATGCCACTACTTGGGAAAGAGGGAAGTTGTTTTAACGAGAGGAATACGAAACATTTGTGAGAAAGCTTCCTAAATCCTCATAAAAATCCTTCTGTCAAACTTGTTGGAAGAAGTCATGCGAAGCTTTCCAATTTCTTCGTATTTCTTCTAAAGGAATGTCTTAGAGTAATATTTTATCACATCCCTCAATAAAATCCCACATAGCCAAGATTACAGAAAGCCACACATTTACCAGGAGATAGTTCCCACAAATGTTTTTCAAAGAATATACATTCCAGCAAAGAGAATAGGTGATACCAAAGAAGATCATCACACATTCATTAAGGATGCCAAAGAACACTCCAAGGCAGTCTTCAACGCAGGATTTACCAAAGAAACTTCCCACTTACAACCAAAGTAAAAGTCAGTCCAAGGAAAAAATAAACGGATAAACAAAGCCACAACTGTAAGATCCACACGCATTAGTTAATACACTTGAGTTATGCATTTCAAAGCTAGTATTTTCACGCATTTTTAAATAAATATACAGCTCACACCAAAGAAATTGTAGTTTCTGTAGACACCCCAATTTCACATCTGTCCTAAAACAATTAATTCCCCTTCCTCATTTCCCACAAAAATACACTTCAAATTAATCAAATATAATTTGATTAATTATCCATTTCAAAATCCAAAAAATAACCCAATTCTTACCACATGTCATTATTCTCCATGTTTTTCTACTATTGAATTAAAAATTCAAATTCAAATCCTCACCCACCATTCGTGGTCCCCACTCACGTAAAATCCTCCACTTATGAATTAAAAATATAATTCAAATCCTCATCCATTCTTCATGGTCCCCGCTCACATAATATTTCCCACATTTTCAAACCACTCACCTAATCTTGCCCACATTTTCAAACCATGATTACTTAAATTAATCTAAGTTAATCACTCCCCCGGGCTATAAATACAACCTTACCCCTCCCCTCTAAACACACGGAGAATAAGCTTGCATGCCATATCTAAGTTCTTGCATCCTTTGAGAAAAGAACATCCTTTTGCCTCGTCTTAATGCCAAAATAGCCTCATAATCATTTTTCCCATCTAGTGCAAAGTAAGAGGATCATTATTGCAGGAAGGTCTTGCTACGTATTGAAGAAAAGCACCTACATATCACACAAATTTGGGCTCAGTCCAAGTTTCCTAGCCCATTCCGAGGTTTTATACGGAACGTGAAGGAGGAGGTATGATTATTGGTATTTTATTTCCTTATTAGTAGTGTATTTTTCCTAGCTTACATCCTGGCACGCCCGGTGGCTTTCGATCTGTTACCATTAATTTCCCAATTAGTGGTTTTATCAGTTCTTTGTTTATTATTGTTCATTATTATTTCCTTTTCTGTTCCTTATGGTCTTCTTTGGTTAACCTTCACGCTTTGGGTAGTGTTTTTGTTGTGTGGTGTCTTGTGGTGTATCTGTAGGTTATAGCAACAATGAAACTATGCAGCTCATCCTGTCTTTGATCTCCTCAGTGCTTGGTGTTCTGTTCCCAGTTTTTATTTTTCTATTTACTCGTCATCAATAGAAACACATGAACTATCCATTATTTTATCATCTTACTGTCATGGGACAACCAATCCGGAAAATGCATTTATTTATATACTTTTGCTAAAATAACTACTTTGTAGGAAGTTAATCATTTTTTTTCTTTTATTTTAATCAATCATTTTGTGATCTAACTCTTTATTTCTATTTATTATTCTTTTTTAACCTTTTTGTCAAAATTTTAGCTTCTTAGGTGAAGTACAGAAGTCAGAAAATAAAAAAACTAGCTCCCGGGACGTTTTTCTCGTGTTCAAAATTTTCATTTAGAGTGCTACCGTAGCCCATCTTCCAGACGCCATAACTTTTACTCCCAAACTCAGAATGAATTCATTTTTTTAATAGAAAGGTATTGAAAAGATATATGCAATGAAAAAATAATTTTTAGATTTAGACTTACAAAAAAAAATTGGTTTCATTTCTTCTAACACCTTTCTTTTTAACAAAAAACAACAAAATTATAGTTTTTTTTAAATTATTATTTTTATTTTATTTCACGTAACAACCTCACATGTATGCTCTTTCCTTGCACTTCAAAAGTGATCTTGAAAATCAAAAATGTGAGGCCACTTGGGCTCTGCACAATAATTTTTTTTTAATTTTTAATTTTCTGCCTTACATTTCAATTTTCCACGACAACACTTCTAGGTAACGTTTTCACCCTCTTCTTTCACTATTTTTTCTTTTTTGTGAAAATAATCATTATCGCTATTTTGCAATCATGATTAATTGCAATAATTATTAACATTTTAAAAAAAACAAACTATTCCAATTGTATCTGTGTATGCTCTTTTCTTGCGCCTTCGAGCGATCTGGAAAATCAGAAACGATCACAATTTTTTTTAGTTTCTTGTTCTAACATTGCAGGATTCTCTAGCTTTGTTTTCCAACTGTCATTTTAATAATTATTTTCCTTTTTCATATTCTTAATATTTTTTTGGTCGTTGGTTGTGTATGCTCTTTTCCTGCGCCTTTGAGTGATCTGGCGAATCAAAAACAACCACGATCACTTTTCTAACATTTCATTTGCAGGATAACTACGAATTTATTTTCTGTAGAACCGCGTTACTGGAATATTGTCAAAAACAAAAACAAAACAAAAACAACAAAAATCTCGTAAAAATACCACCATTAAAAGACAATTGCTGAAACAAAAAAAATGTACGCTCAGGTACGCAATTATTTTGTGCTAGTGATTTATTTCAAGTTAGAAAGAACTCTGTGTTTAATCAATTTATCATATTGTTTTTGCACGTAGATGAGGTGGATTTCATCACCACCAAAGCTACACCGGTGACGTGGAATTGAATACTACACACCAACAACATTTGCATCTGCATTGCACTTTGAGACCTAGTCTCATCACAACGTTCGGTATTTACCTCACCGCTGCTCTTCACTTATAGGTAATGCTGTTGTGCAGCACATGTGAGTCACACCTAAATAGTTGTAACAACGAATCCTAAGCATCGTCCCTGTAAATCTTTGGGGAGTTATAAGGAAACCATACACATTCATCCCTCCATCACCTTCCACATTTTCACAAAACCTGTTCTGGACGTGGTGATTCACTCCGAAATAGGAAAGTAAGAATTGGTGAGTCTCCTCCAGTGCTCTAAGGGTTCCCCATACCAATTCTTTCCCCTTACAAAATTAGGTATATCAGGACTAGGGTATATTGGAGGACGTATCTTCTTGGAGTAATAAGATCCTGCATCCACCATTTCACAACATACTTGTATGATTGCATGAAACAATGATCATTCCTGAAGAAGTTACCTCATAAGCCAAAACAATTGAATCCACATGATTGCTTGCTATTTGAAAACAAAATAGTTTAGCATTGTTTTATCATAAAACTTGGCTGATATCAATGTGTTCATTGTAAAAGTTCAGACCCTAGTTGTGTTCCACAAAAAAATCAGTTCTCAACCAATTCAATACCAAGTGAAAACATCCAAACAATCCAACAACATAGATCAAACCATCACACCAATTTCATTAGCTTACCTCATCCAACAATACATTTGTCATAGATTGTCTTTGGCTATATCCAACTCATATATTGAGTGACTAGCATTCACTCCCCATATTGTCAATTGTCAAAACATCCTTCATAGCTTGTTTCCAGCTATATCAAACTAATCTTGGGTGACTTGTTTGAGTTCACTCATTATTCTTTCCACAATCGCATTTATCCAAATCATAGCCAACACAAATCCTTTCACAACCATATCACGATTAACCTATTCAGGTTACTCTCCCTGTCAATAGTCTAGAGCTTGTTTAAGCCAAATCTATACAACGTGCAAAAAATCCTCTAATAACTCGTCTCGAGTTACATCATCATCATATTGAGATAACTTGTTTGAGTTACTCTCCTTATCAGTCATCACAAGCTTATTCGCGATAAATCCAAAGTAATCAAGCTCTCATTTCCTCACACCTGTTCAAAATTCCTACCCATTTTTTCAGCTTAATCAGACACATTTCATCATGGTATTCACTCGTAGTCACAATCATGAAAATGAAGATGAAGAAGTTGCACAACCAGAACTCACCATTGAAGAACAAGAACAAGTCAATAGGGTGATAGAACAAAATAAAAATGAATATCTGTTACGCATCCTAGCCATGGGAGCAAAACTACCCCCTAACTTCAGGACGAAAATTTAAACAAACTCATCGACAATGGTAAATCAAGTTATCACAACGAAATACCAAACAATCCAAATAGTTCTTCGGTTGAAGAATTATTCACTAAAATCCAAGATTTAACAAAGAAACTTGAGGAAGCAACGACTAGAGCTGAAAGATTAAAAGACCTCAATCTAGATTCCAATACTCATGACATGTTTGATAAACCATCCCCTGCTTCTCCATTTTCACAAGAATGGAAACTTATGAAAGACACAATTCAGGGACTGCAAAAACAATCAAAACAATTCAACTTTGAAGAATTGTGTCCTTATCCATTTGATACAGAGATATCACGATTACCATTTCCGTCATCCTTCAAAATCCCTAAGTTTGATAAATACAAAAGCAAAGGTGACCCCTTTGAACATGTCAAGAAATTTTACATGCAATTTCAGGAAGTTGTATATCGAGACACGTACCTTTTACGATTATTCCCCCGAAGTTTAGGAGGACAAGCTTTAGACTGGTTTTTCCATCTACCCAAAGGGTCGGTCACGACATTTACAGACTTATCGAAGAAATTTGTCAAACATTTTTCCTATAACCTAGACTTAGAAATAACCATGCTTGATCTTTGCAACACTAGGCAAAAGGCAAACAAAAATTTTGCTTCCTTTTTACAACAATGGCGCGGAATCGCAAGCTGATTTCCCTGCTTAGTACCTGAGAGACAACTAGTTAGCATTTTTGTCCCTAATCTCAATGCCGAATTATCATTCCACATGCAAATGCATTATCTGAATAGTTTCAAAGAAGTCATTGAAAAGGGGACACAAATCGAAAAAGCCCTCATTTCTAAGGGCTTACTTAAAGCACCCTTTAGAGACCAACCTTATTGAGACACTCCTCAGAACCAGGACAAATCTAAATTCTTTAACCAAAATAGAAATATCATCAACGATGGCATTACTGATTCCCACCATGTCTGAAATGTCCAAAACCATCCCACCAACACATTAAAATATAAACAACCCATCATTATCCCTAGAAAGGAAGTTCCTTCTAGGGATCGACGAAGAGAGTTCACTCCTCTCAGAGAAAGTCTATCTAGTGTCTTTCGTCATTTGGAAAATGCTAATATGATTACATATGCCATTGCCAGACCCTTCGAAGAAGGACAACCCAAACCAAATTGGTATAAAGACAATGAATATTGTGATTACCATCACATAAAAGGGCACTCCACAGATAGATGCATGTAACTCCGCCATTACATCCAAGACCTGATTGAACGTGGAGACATAGAAGTTGAAAATACTTCTGAGACAAAAACACCTAATGAAAAACTTCACATGTTCAAAAATCCGTTCCCGAATCATGATAACAATTCAAAAGATAAGGGTCAATCGTTAAGTAATTTCGAGTTTGACTCAGTCATCTCGACCATAGATTATGACCAAGACTTAGTGGAAACTATAAAGATCAGAACTAACTGTGTGATTACCACTAGACAGAAAAAAATGTGGGTCCCTACAACAAAAAAATCTACCACTTCTTCCCCGGCATCACCTCCTAATCCACCATCTAATTCCGCCACAAATTCCTCTCCACAACCTACACCGTCATTTAATATTGTCAAACAATTAGAGAAGACTCCCACACAAATTTCAATCATGGAACTACTTAATTCTTCTCCCACACTACAACGCATCCTTATGCAAACATTGAATAATGCTCGTGTCCCTGAAGACATCAATTCATAACAATTCTAGGCTTTAATTGCACATCTTACGGTCCCCAATCATATTTTATCTTTTGGTCCTGCTGACCTGCTTAATCCCAACATCACTAATAATCATTCTTTATAGGTCGAGGGTTATGTAACTCATCGTAAAATCAAGCGCGTCTTAATCGAAAATGGATCGGCATTAAATATTTGTTCCATGAAACTTTTACGTTGTCTAGGCTACAATGAAAATGATTTACAAAACAATATCATAACCATTCGTGGGTATGATAATAGCGAAAGAAAATCTGAAGGCACAATCATGTTGCCTCTCTAAGTTGGACCCATTACCTTAGACATGGTCTGTCATGTGGTAGATGTAGAAGTTGCATATAACATTCTTGTCGGTTGACCATGGATTCATGCCATGAAATTTGTCCCATCAACATTCCACCAATGCATTAAGTTTCCTCATTTGGACAAGGAATTTACATTACGTGCAGATCCCCAACCTTTTAAGTATTGTAGATTCCTCGAAAGATGGTATCGACATGATCACTATTGTCCATCAATAGATAAATACGCTCCACCTTGGATAATCCCTAATAAAAAACGCATTGATCTTGATACACTCCCTAACAATAATCTGAAACCATCATCTCATAACCAAAACACATTTTCCAATCCATTATCATCCGCTAGTCAACCACCTTCCACCAATCCTCCTCCCACTAATCAATCATCTTCTTCCACTAATCAAGCTTCTTCTTCCAACAACAATTATTCTTCCACCACACCATCTTCTTCTTCACTTAGCGAATCTTCTTTATCCAACCACACCTCCTCTATTAATACACCTCCTCCTGTGAACAACCAACCTTCATCCTTCAATCCACCCCATTCTTCTTATAACCCATTCTCTTCATCTTTTAAGACTACAAAACTAACTTCCCCACCACATGAGGTACCTATTGGTCCCCCATCTCACACATTTAAAATCATTGACACAGGATGTGGTGAATATCAATTTCAAAAGATGGCAGACTCTTTTTATATCACCAAATCCCCACATAGCTATGGAAAACCTAACGCTCCACATCTGAGAATCCATCCCACTTACCAAATGGGTCGGTTAGTTTGGAAAAAGTTTGGTCATCTTGACAAAGAACATATGCCAAGTTCTTCAAGATCTTGGTTATATAATGACGACTTTGCTTCATGTTATGAGTCCCCTCAATTTACCAAAGCTCACCGAATAATGAAAATCATGCGATGACAGGGTAAAGGACTCGATCCAAATGAACAAGGTCTTTTAGACCCTATAAATTACACACACCATCACGGTAAACATGGTCTAGGTTTCAAGGTGTTTGATGTCGCTCCCATAATAATTTCGAGTGACAATGATGACACTAGTTATGATAATGACATTAGGTATCCATGCAGTCTTTTTGAGGACCTCGCTGAAACACATCTTTCCTTTGAACATTTATCTGTTAATGTCATCAATTTTGAGCCTACACATCCGAGTCTCATAGACCATGGCCAACCACATCATGCAGTCATGGAAATGTTCCAAAATGATGAAGCCATCAAATAATTCCTTGGAAATCGTGACCAAATACCTACTTCTGACCATAGAAAAGGATTTGAAATCAATCTAAATGAATCGGCCTTTTTTGGCGAAGAGATAAAATATTCAGATCCTTCACCCTCAGAAAATTGGGATCAAAAGCGCAAACAGAGGATTTAGGATAGTCAAAACCTCACCACCACCTTATCCAATAAACATGTCAAAAAATTCCAACAAACACCCGACACTGATGACCTACATCAACCATTAGCATCATTCTCTGAAAAGGATACAACTAAAATGCTTGTAGAAGAAAAAAAAGACATAAACATTGGCACCACTGAACAACCAAAAATTTTACAACTTGGCATTAGTATGTCTGACCAAGAATGCATGGAATTCACAACAATCCTTATTGAATTCCAAGATATATTTGCATGGAAATATAAGGACATGCCAGGCCTGGACCCATCTCTTGTAGTACACCATTTTGTGGTACATCTGGATGCAAAACCTGTAAAGCAAAAACTACGCAAAATGCATCCCCAAGTTGCATTACTTGTTAAAGTTGAACTCGAGAAACTCTTGGAAGCTGACTTCATCAAACCTATTTATTATTCAACATGGATATCTAACATAGTTCCTGTTGCTAAGAAAACTCTCGGCATCAAAATATGCATAGACTTCCGTGACATCAACAAGGCTTGTCCCAAAGATGACTTTCCCTTGCCAAATATAGACATGATTGTTGATTCTACGTCAGGCCATAAAATGCTCTCCTTAATGGATGGATTCTTTGGTTACAATCAAGTATGTATTGTTGAAGGAGATCAACATCAAACGACATTTACTACACCATGGGGCACCTTCAGTTATAAGGTCATGCCTTTCAGCTTGAAAAATACTAGTGCCACCTATCAATGAGCAATGAGCAATGACTGTCATCTTCCATGACATGTTACATGATATCATGGAAGATTATGTTGATGATATATTAGCAAAATCTAAGACACAAATAGGGCATCCAAGTGTGTTGAGACAGATTTTCGTTAGATTACGCGAGTATAAGGTTCGTCTTAACCCAAAGAAATGTGTGTTCAAAGTAACCTTTGGTAAATTATTAGGGTTTATTGTCTCACGAAGAGGCATAGAAGTGGATCCTGCCAAAGTCAAAGCCATTATGGAAATGCCTCCTCCTCAAAACCTAAAACAATTACGCAGTCTTCAAGGAAAGATACAATCTATTCGGTGTTTCATATCACAGTTGGCTGACAAGTGCCATCACTTTAATCAGTTACTCAAGAAAGATGTCCACTTTCACTAGAACCACGATTTCCAAGACTCTTTTGCCAAGTTAAAAGAATACCTCTCTAGTCCACCTGTTCTTATGTCACCAGTTGCTGATAAACCTATGTTAATTTATACATCTGCCACTGAACATGCCATAGGACCTCTACTAGCACAACATAACGATCAAGGAAAAGAACATGTTGTTTATTCCCAAATTGAAAAAGTATGCTTAGCAGTTGCCTTTGTATTCCATAAGTTACGTCATTACTTACTCAATCACACAACTAAGTTGATTGCCAAAATTGATCCTCTCAAGTATTTTTTATCCAGACCCATTCTCACGGGAAGAATGTCTAGTTGGGTCATATTACTTAGTGAATTCGATGTCAAATTTGTTCCACAAAAAATAATTAAAGGACAAGCCCTTGCAGACCAACTTGCTGAGGCACCTCTTCCTGGCATAGAACCACTTCAGTTCTCTTTTCCTGATGAAGATATTCTACACATAGACATCATGCCAGCTTGGACTCTATTTTTTGATGGATCTTGTAATCTCCATGGCTCAGGGGCTGGTATTTTGCTTATCACACCTAGTGGACATGTTATCCCCAAATCATTTCGCTTAGCATTCCCATGTACCAACAATATCACAGAATATGAAGCTCTCATCGTAGGATTAAAACTGACTATATCTTGGAATCTTACAGAATTATCTGTATTTGGTGATTCTTTACTTATCATCAAGCAAGTTACCGATGAATACCAGGTCAAGGATGAAAAATTTATCCCATATAAATGCATGGTGGATAGTCTTTGAAGCTATTTTCGATTAATTAGCTTTGATCAAATTCCCAGAATTCATAATAAATCTGCCGACGCTATGGTAACCATCGGATCCCTATTAGAAATCACATCTAGTCAACCCCAGGCACATTTTATCGTTGAACATCTCTTAATGCCTACCTATGATCTTCCTGAAAACACTATGGTATGTGAGATCGTGGGTCCGAATAACCCTTGGTACCAAAATCTTTATACCTTCATTCATGATAAAACATTTCCTGCCGACATGCATAAACGTGCTTTAGCACAGAACATTTACCTTTTGAGAAAAAAGAGTTAAAATCAAAAGGGGAAGTGTAGTTCTACTGGGACCCACGTTGGGACACGTGTCAAAAGTATTTCTCAAGGGTGGAGCTGTGGGGAAAACTTGGAAAATTTTCCTTTTTCCAAAAGAGAGTCAAATGGCAGAATTTCTCCACGTTTCTTTTGGGGCCCACCTCAGGACACGTGTCAGGCCCATTTTCAGAAGCAGAGGTGCGGAGAAAAATGGGAAATTTTTCTGTTTTCTCAAAAGGGTCAGAAAAGGTGAAAGGAAGCCCCCGAGCTTGTTTCTGCATCTTCCACGTGGATGGCCCACATTCAAAAGTCAAAGATC
Organism: Taxus chinensis; assembly: GCA_019776745.2. Classification (NCBI taxonomy): domain Eukaryota; kingdom Viridiplantae; phylum Streptophyta; class Pinopsida; order Cupressales; family Taxaceae; genus Taxus; species Taxus chinensis. The sequence continues at coordinate 327,822,911 of CM034155.1, read as the reverse complement.
AACGACTGCTGATCATGTCTAAATATGATTTTCCCCCATTTTTCTCTAAAAATCCTGGGAGTGTGAATCTTCATGATTTCTTGCTATTTTCTACATGCCAAATAGAGGAGTGAGTTAATTTTGATATCTAGAGTTTGGTGGGAGAGATCTAGAGACGTCTTTCACCATTAAAGTAGTTTGACTTTCGGGCCTAATCTGGTTTTCTATTTTTCTTCTCCTGAACATGCAAGGGGCTAGATTTTATTGATATGGGGTAGAAGTGGTTTTCAAATGGATGGAGGCATGTTTTTCCTGAGAAAAGAATTGAATGCGGGAAGAAATCGAAGAGATTTTCCCTCGAACACCTAGAGACTTTTGTAGATCTGATTCTGTGAATCACGAAAGAATCATGGCGAGCACTGGTGCATTTAAAGTTTTTGTCTTTTTGGAGGAAGGGGCTCTATTGGAAATGCTATAAATGGCATGAATTCATCATGAAAATGGTTGGGAGTTTTTGGAAAGATCAGGACTGATTTTCTCCAGCAGAAAAAGCTTGACAGAGCCCATCCATTTTGAGAAGCCATCTAGAGAAGCCTATATATCTCTCTTTGTGTCAAATTTGATCATGTGTCAAGGTGGTTGCAAGTGTACAGCCATTGAAAAGCTTTGAGATTTTTCTGGAAAATTTCCCTTGCTGATAAATTTGATCAAAATTTGAGTTATTCTATGTCAATCTTGAGTAAAGTGTATTTATTTCATCTCTGAATGCATACAAGTAGTTTTTCTTGTTTCTGTTGCAATCTTGTACCAAAATATAGTCCAATCACACAGGTCTCAGTCCTTGTGATAGTTTAGTGGCATCTGCAATTTCATTTCTCAGAAGAGCCTTCATCTGGGAATGGGATAAACGGTTTAAAATCACTTTTCTTTCATTTTGTTGATAAAGATTCTCTGTAAGCCTTTGGGTGTACCTCAGGCATGACTTGGTTTAAATATTGGTGCTTTATTGGGTCCTCTAACTTGAGCCTTCGTGATAGAATCCCACAGGTTGTGTGAAAGAGTGTTGATCTGGGCCTCCATTGAAGCACATATTCTAGTTGAGGAAACAATTTAACTTTTTGTGGCATTTTGTTGATTGAATCTTTCCATTTTGCATAAGCTCTCAAGGATCTGGTGAGTCAAGTTCATCCTGTCTCCCCTCCCACCAAAATTCATTTAACAACAACCAATCCTACCCATACTACTACCCTTGTTTTTGCTCTGTATACCCACACAAGACCAAAATCCTTTTACTAAAGTATGCAGAACAGATCAGGGTCTCAAATGTCTTTAGTAACCTTTGCCTTGTTGTGAAGATATCTCCATGATCTGGAAGTGACAACTCATGAGAGTCAGATCTGGTGTGTTGATCATATTTTCCCCAAGGTATTCTTTACAAAATTTATGCAAAAGAAAGGTACTTGTATCTCCTTTCAAATGACAGAGGTTACACAATAGGTTCTCTTACCTTGGTTGAAAGGCACAACCTAAAATAGTTAGGATAAGATCATATCCTTTTGAGGTGCTATCCATCTCTCCACAAATCCAAGTAACAAAGGGACAGCTAGATTTCTCCCTGGCTACAAAATGACATACATTTATGATCTATCTGCCTCTAAGCTCCCTATTGAATCTGTGTTACTGCTTGGCTTGAAAAGGAGAACAAATTTGGGTACCAACACTAGTGGCGCCGTTGCCGGGGATTTTTTTTGAATTCCTTGGAAATAATTTGCATTATTGAGATTGATTTGCTGACTCACTACTAGTTCACATCTATTTAGCCCGTCAATAACACTAACACTATGGCGCCATTGCCGGGGATATTTTAAAAGTTGTTGAGAACTGATTTATTCATTAAGTTTACAGTTCACATTCAAACCCTAGTAAAGCACTTCTTGTATGTTGTAGGTGCTATATGCAACTTCTCTAGTTTTCAACAATTTTTGCAATGGTATTTATTGATAAATTTTGGTAAAGAAAGGTCAGATTTTTTTCATTTCTAGTTTCTAGTGCTGACAGACACTTGACAGAACATTTTTAGTGCATTTGCACAACTAAGGTGAAAATCCTTAGTGGTGACTCCCTGTTGATTTGATTCTAATAAGGATCCAGTGTCTTAAATCTCTATCAAGTAAGATTTGTTACTAACATTTGCAAAGCTGGAAGGAAGAAGATCTTTCTTTGCTAGGGATCCTGCTAGGACATTGTTTCAAGAGTTAGGAAAAGCAAAGTCAGAAGGAAGAAAATTCTGGAGAGTTGTGGGAGATCAGCAGATAAGAAGAGGGATCTCCATTGATGAAAGTGAATGTCCTATCATTGAAGACTACCATTCAAGTGACTCTGAATCAGGTAGCCTCTTTGTGGAACTGAATTCTCCAGCTGGAGAATGTCCTTCATTTTATTTTCAAAGATTTGCTTCACATTCTGCACTTGTCTTTTCAGAAGTTGATACAGAATTCCAAGAAGCAAGGCCTTTTGGGGATCTCCATTTATAAAACTACACTCCTGTGTTCCAAGGACCTTTTGCCCCTCATCAATTTGTATCACCCCTCCAGGATCACCTACTCGAATCAATATGGCTCAACCTAGACCCCCTTTTGTTGTAAACATTTTTGAACCTATAAATTTTGTGGGGATGACTAGTGGTTATCCAAATGCAGTGCCTCAAGATGTAAGGAACATAATTCCAAAGTTCCATGGAAACAATGCTATTATTGGTGACCAACATCTAAAGCTCCTCCTCAATATGATGGAATATTTTGAGATTGAGCATGAAGATGTATACATCAAATTATTTGTTCACACTCTAGAGGAGGATGCAAGGGACTAGTATAGAGCATTACCAGATAAATCTATTGATTCTTGGGCTGAGATGAGCAATGCATTCAGATTACAATATGTTGATAGGATTGACCATAGGTTTCTTCTATAAGAATTTGAAAACATCAAGAAGAATCCCAATGAGTCAGTACATGACTTCAATACAAGGTTCAATAAGACCTTGAGGAGATTTCCTATTAGGATAAGGCCATGTGATGAGTCATGTTTGATCAAATATACTGATGCATTTGATAAAAAGGTTTCTTACTACTTGAGAGAAAAAACCCCACAAACTTTGAGGTAAGCCTCACCATGGATTTACAAATAGAGAAAAAATATCAAGGCAATTGGAAAACCTCCAAAGAGGGAATACATGTAAGTTGGTTAACCCTGTAAAAACCTCAGACAAGCAAGGCTACTGATTTGGAAGAAGTGGTGAAAACTTTGGAAGGGGCTATCAAGGAGATCTCCTATAAGCTAGCCCGAGATGTGAAAAGGAGTTGGGCAGAGCTCACAAGGACAACACAAGCAACAAAGCCAAGAAAGATTTACAAATCATCAAATAATTGATGAAAAAGGAAAAGGAGATGTTGGATTTGGGAATAGGCAGCCTTAAGGTAGAGAAAATAGAATGGTGCCTGATCCTTTCGCTACTAGAGTTGCTGTTGTGGAAGAAACATAAGTCATTGATTGGTGTGACAAATGTTTCATGCCCCATGCTCCTTGTGAAGAAGATCAGTAGGAAGAAGAAGAAGCTGATGAAAATGATGATGATGTTTGCATAATGGGTTGCTCCACTAGTTCACAACAAGGGGAAACTTCGACTGAGGTGATAAGTGCCAAAACTGCTGCCACCTTTTGGGACTGCATTCATATAGTATATATTCTCCCTCCCTCTCATACTTTAGAAGTAGATAATGTACAAGATTTTGAATTGACCAATAATGAATTTGAGTATTTAAGGACTTTAATGATAACAAAGTATGATGGAGGAATCCCATATGAGGATGACATGTAATTATTAATGAATGCTATTTTGGCTCAAGAGAAGGAATAAAACACAAGAAGTAAGGTTGCTCATAGGGGTAGGGCCTGCAAGTCACAAGGATCCAAAATCTCCCTTAGTTTCTAGCATTCCTAAATGAGGCTACTAGGAAAGATCCATTCAAGATAGTAAATCCTATTGAACTCGATGATCAATCTCAGTAATATGGGTGAAATCAGCACTTGGGATTGGGAACTCAAATATTAAGGCTTTCACCACCATGTATGCATGCCTCTCAATGGAAGTGTAATTGAGTTCATGTTTCTTGAATCCAAAACTCATGAATTCAATAGCATATTTGATTCCCTCTTGATTTTTTGAGTCAAGATGGTGGAGATATTGTGAGGTGAAGCATAGAAATAGATTATAAAATCCTTTTTAAAATTGGGACACACCACTGTTGGAGATTTTGCAATAACACCCTTGATTTGTTCCAATTATTCTCTACCTTCCTTTGACCATTTGAAATATTCTTTTCCTTTCATTGTATCAGCAATTTCTTTGGTAAGCTCAGAGAAATATGGCATAAACCTTCTCAAAAAATTCACCTTCCCAAAGAATGAGTGAACTCCATGCTTAGTTTTAAGAAAGGAAAGATTCTTGATAGCTTGAACATGCTCAAGATCGATTTTAGTTCCTTCTTTAGAAATAATATGACCTAGGAGTTTACCTTCCATAAATCCAAACACAGAATTCTTGGATTCAAGGAGATCTTATGAATTCTGCACCTTTGCAATATTTCTCCAAATCTCTTAGGTGATCTTCTCATTTCTTTGAGAACACTATCAATTCATCTAGGTATATTACGATGATCTTGTCTTTATAATCTATGATTGCCATATCCATTGCCCTTTGAAAATTTATGTCGGCAGTGATCAAATAAAAATGAATTCTCCTATACACGAACATACCCCAAGGGGTGGTGAACATGGTTTTATGTTTATCTTCTCTAGCCACTTCAATCTGAGTATAACTACAGAAACCATCTAGCATGGATAGCATTTCCAATCTAGTTACTGCCTACAAAATATGGTCCATGACTGGAAGTGGATAATTATCCTTTAAGTAATCTTGATTAAGATTACGTAAATCCACACAAATCCTAATTTCTCCATTTTCTTACGAATAGGTAAAATATTAGCTATCCAAGTCGAATGTCGAATAGGAAACACTATCCGTGCATCTAACATCTTTTGAACCTCATGAAATATTGTCCCTGAAATCTTGGGATTATATTGTCATTGCTTCTTCCTAAATGGAACCTGCACTAGGTTTTCAAGGGTATGGCATGCTTCATTTCCCTATGTTGGAAAGACTTCAAGTCTTCATATGAGTAAGGCCAAGATGTTAGAATATTTGGTAAGGAATCTTATGAATTTCTTGCGCTCCTCAAGTGAGAAACACTTTCTGATGTTGACCAGGTGAGATTTATCCTTGGTACTGTTATCACTGAATCATATCACCCCTGTGTTTATACAAGTGCATATACTTGAACTCACAGTGTGATTGGATAACATGGGTACTATCTCCAAGTTGTGGGACTTGCTACTTGAGATAGACCTCTAGAGAAAGTTGGTTCTTGCTCCTAAACTACCTGCCACAATCTACTCTAATGCAGGGGGAAACTAACTATTCTAATCTAAATTTCCAAGGGACCAGAGAGAGAGAATGCATAAATGAAAGCCTACACTAAAGCAGTGATACACCAGAAAAGGAGGGTGTGAGAGTAGTCTCCAAATGCGGGAAATATAGAAGCAAAGTGCACACTAGAGGGCGTGATGACAGTTCTCCACAATCTAGCAAAATACATTCACAAAAATATCTCAAACATGCACAATGATAGTGGATCCCTGCAAGAGCATAAAAATAGACACAATATTCTTGTAGAAAGATTAAAGGGGAAAGAAGAATGCAAGAAAACACAGCAGGGGAAGATATATCGACAAACTGATATTTTATTGCTTCATGATATGCACAGTTCAATCTATTACAAGATAAGGGCCTGGATCACCATGCAAGGAGTCCACTACAAGGGCCTGCAGTACATTGGCTTCACAAAGCAATTTTGATAGAGCTTTGCTACAAAGAACTACCTCCTGTTACAATGAGCCCAACACTCCAATTTATAGAAAAAATGAGAAGAGAAAGAGAAGGGAAAAATGAAAATCCTGAAATCTGTCCTTCAACCACTTGTAAGAGGCATTAAATGGACTAAAATGATTGTATATTACTTGCAAAAGGATCCCCATACTGTCCGAGGTGTTTGCAGTAGAGAAATAATGGTGACCATGCCTCTTAATTGCACTCCCAACTACCAAATAAAACATTGTTATGAACCCGGCCACGTTTTATGAAAAATCCCCACCTATTTCTCATCAATTCCAGAATTTATTGATTTTTGTGTGTTGGGCTTGGATCCAGGATTCCAATGGTACCAATTTTGTGTGATTTTGTTGAGAAATACAAAATTTATGGCCTTCTGAGTGCGGGCAGCTATTTTGGGTCTGGCAGGCATTTTCTGTCATTTGATGGGAATAAGCATTAACTGAATGGAGCTGAATATGTTTCTCTTATTTAAATATATATATCATCATTAAAAATAAGAAATTCAGTTTTTGTGGCATAGAGGGTGTCGTGCTCATTCCAGAAAGTCCAATTTTGTGAAAATCGAGAGCTTGGAGGTCAAAAGTTATGGCCGTTTGAAACTTCACGGGTCAAACGTTGACTTTTCTTCTTTGCCTTCGGCCGTTTTGGCTTTCCGTGTCCCTCGCGTCCCACGCGTACCTTTGTCCCGGCTGTCCCGGATGAAAAACTCTTGCTTCGGCCGATTCGGGCTTCCTTGTTCCTGTTTGCGGTGAAGACACGTGGCGAGATTCCATTCACTTTCGGCTCTTCGGCTTTTCACGTCCCACGCGTACTTTTGGCCCGGATGTCCCAAACTGTCTCGGATGAAAGTCTCCTGTTTCGGCCGATTCAGCCGGTTCGCGTCCTCCGCGTACTTTTGTCCCAACTGTCCCGAGCTGCCTGGGACAAATATTTCCGAACCGCCCGAAATGGACTGTCCTTCGGATTTTCGGCCGGTTTGCGTCCCGCGCGTACCTTTGGCCAAGATGTCCCAAACCGCGTGATAACAAAACTTGGCAATTTTTTCCATTTTCAGCAGGTTCACCTTTTCGCGTCCCGTGCGTCCCGACATCCCAACTGCTACGCGGACTGCCTGGTGGATTTTCGGCCGGTTCGCGCCCCAACATCCCAACTATCCCAACTGCTCGCGGACTAGGACTTAGCTGATTTTCTTCATTTTTTCGGCCCCAGACTTGGTTTTTGCAATTTTTTCACATTTTTGAAACTTGTTCGATTTTCTTCTTGGATAGGAGATTTAGAAAGAAGCCGAGGGGGCCCCAAAAAACATGATTTTGGGCCTTAAATCAATCTATTTGCTTGGGACTAAAGAATTTGATGCATGTTATCAAAATTACCTCGAGGGGGTGAGTTTTGGATAACAGGTACCAATGTTAACTTGCTCATAGTTAGCAGAATTCACAGGTCATGCCTGCTCTTTCTCTTTAATAAACCAATCATGTTTATCAAAAATTTCTTCAATTGAAACCAATCCTTTTAGATTTTTATTTCCTTTGAGTTGAATGATGCCATAACCACGATCTTTATTCTCAAATCCTTCTTGAATGGGTGAGGTTTTTGATTCATGAAATGTAGAATCACTTCCTTCAAAGTACAATTGTTCAAAATTATCTCTTTTTTCCAAGAAGGTAATAATTTTTTTATCATAGTTGAATACTTGCCAATTTTCTGAATTGTCAGGAACACTTGGCCTAAAAACCATCTCAATGGTGTATTTGTCTTTATCAAAATCTAAATGAGGAATCATTAATGAAGTTGAGACTGCTAGAGAATCTAATTTTTCATTATATTAACAAGGGATAGATTTTATGGAAAAATCATCGAAGGCTTCTATTGTGTCCCACATGTTATTTCTATAGTGTCTCAAACGGTCATTCTTTACTTGGAACTAATTTTTAACTTGTTTCACAATGAACTCTTCATTTCCAAAGACTTTAAAATTATTGATCCCTTTCTTTTCTGCATCTTAGAGGCCAAGGATTAAAGCCTTGTACTCTACAGTGTTATTAGTATTTGAAAATTAGAGTTTGTAAGAAAAAGGAAATATTTTACCATTCTGAGATATGAGCACAACTCCTGCACCAGAACCTATTGAGCAACAACTTCCATCGAAATCAAGATTCCATACCTCATTAGAGTCTTCACAAGTGACCTCAGGTGCGTGAACCTCTATAGTCATCACATAATTACCCATACTTGAGTTTTGAAACAAGACCTGTGAATCGGGATCATCAGTTTTCATCACTGTGAATTTTTCCTGAGTTTCTTGAATTAACTTCTTCATTTCTCCATTGATAGGGATCATAGTATGAGACTAGTCCATTTGAATCTCGCCACCCATATCTCTGTAAAATTTCCTGCTTAGAAACATACCATATGAAGCAGGAATATCAATAACTAGAATGGTTACCTTAACTCGCTTCTGAGGAAATTAGGCTAAACCCATCTGAGCATCTTTAATCTTCCAAATCAAAGTAACTTGTCTTGTCTCCATAGAGTAACAAGATCCGAATGTTATCATACAAGTCAACCCAAGATCATGTATTAATTTTTCAGGCATCACATTATCTGAGGCTCCAGAATATATAATGAAATTACTTAATTTGCATCCATTGATCAGAAAGGACACAAAAGAAGGTTCAATATTTTCATTCAAAGGTGTAGTGGCTGCCACAATATTTTGAGTCTTCCCATCTTTCAGATTTTTCATAATTCCTTTGGAGGAATGACCAGTAGAGTCATCTTTGATAAACTGGACCAATTTCTCGAGTTGATCCTTATTCGACTTCAAGTTCCTTGCATGTGACATGGAATTTTTTTTTTATTGATATGACCAATGATATAAAATTTGGGAAAAGTAACCATACTTGATATCTCAGATACTAGTTCTTTCAAACTTGATGATGACACACTTTTGACCTTTGCTTCGGGCTTGGTTGATACTCATGTGGAAGAATAAACTTTCTTTGTAGCTGATTTATCAACTGATTCACTTGAAAATGGCCCTCCTTTATTTAAGATAGTTTTGACCTTGGAAACCTCGGTTGCCATGGACTCTTTAGGAGTCTCATTTGTCTTGTATTCTTTAGAATTTTCCTTAGTCTTAGATTCTTTCGTTACTTCCTTGGAGCTCTTTTTATCTTCCGCCTTAGTGGTAATCTACTCCTTTTTCTGAGAGCGTGTGAAGACAGCGAAGGATTGACTATTCATATCTTCTATAATTTATTTGTATTCATCTTGTTATTCTGAACAATACTTGAATAGATGATTATTAGGTTCACCTTCAGGCTCTTCAACTTCAAGTTCAGATGCTCTAGAATCTATCTCTTCTTTGTCAACCTCAAAGACTTCAACTTCATCATCACTTTCTTCAATGACATCACACTTTCAGTTAGTTGTGAGATCCATGATTCAATAGCGAGCCTCGTCAAAGCACCTACAATCCTAGATTTTTTGGGAACGTATCCTTTTCTTGGGATGCCTTTGTAAGGAGAAAGTTTACTACTTTGAGAAACTTGATTTTTCTAAGCTAGCACATCATTATCCAGCTTAGTGAGCATAGCTTCTGAAGCATTGGGGGTTTCTTGACTCTTTACCTTAAGGGAGGTTTTCTTCAATTTTCCTGCCATGATTAATTCATCCTCAATATCTATGGCCAAGGATTGAGCAAGTTCCAAAGTAGCCACTCTAGCCCTTATCCACTGATAGCACACTTCTTGTTGTTGTGCATTAATAAAGAAACATTTTTTCCATCAAGGTTTGGATGAATCCTGGCAGGAAATTTTTTCACCATTTTCTTGAACTTAGCCAGGAAATTCCTAATGGGCTTTGTTGGATCTTTCTTTTCCTGAGATAGTTGGGCAAGAAGAGCATGTTCATCTTCTACCATCTTGAATCGATCTTCAAACTTATTTTTCATATCAGTCCAGTTTGTAATGCATCCATTTGGAAGATGATGAAACCAATCTGTGACAACATCATACAATGTTTCAACAAATAGGTGAATAAAAACATCTTCATATTCCACTGAAAAAATTACACATGCTGTAAAGAAGGTAGAAATGTGGTCATCTAGTGATGTCTTCCCATCTCCATCAAACTTGGGAAGAATCTTCCTCGATCCTCGTGGGAGTTCATGTTGAGTTAGTAAGGCCAATGGGCCTATGGCATATCCCCATAGTACATGAATTTCCATCTTGGGAAAGGTGGTATGCGAAGAAAAAACAATAGGAGAAAGAACAAGTGCTTGACTTATAGTGATTCCTTCCTTGTTTGTTCTTTTAGGACTTGATGCAAGGCTTGCATATCTATGAGGCATGTTCTTTTTTGGAGGAGATAAATTGAAACCAAACTTTCCATAGAAATCAAAAATGAGATCAGATCTACCTTTAGCTTTTTCTCCCCACGTAAACCTCTTTCCTTCTAGTTTGAAATCTTTACTGTGAAGGGATCACTGACATGTTCTGATCAACTCTAGCCTTTTCTCTTCACTCTCTTTCTTGAGCTATTTTTGCCTAAATAACTCTAACAACTCTCACGGATTGATCTTCTTCGGGTAAGTGCAGGAAGTTGATGGACAAATATAGGGTCATCCGTGGACATCATATTGCAAATAACAACATAATATAAATGTAGGGATTATTAGCAATACATACACTCAAAATTAGACAAAATTATATTAATATGAATCGTAGCATCTAGAATCTATTTTCTAAAATACTAATTTTTGTAAAAAATGGACAAGATTAGCTATATTAAACACTCAAAATTAATGACTTGGTTTTTTTTTTTAAAAACGCCGATAATATTATAGTCCGTTTGCCCACAATTTTGGATGACCAAAAATTGATATATATATTTTTCCTTTGGTGAGAAGTTATATGCCACTATCTATCTTGGGATGGATTTTATTTTGTATTTTTATTTTAGTAATATTTTATTTTTTATGATTTTTTCCGTGAAAGTGGTATGAAAACATAAAGAAAACAGAGCTCTTTCCGTTTGCCCGCCATAACTTCATCAAAAAATATTGAAATCAAATAATTTTTTTTTTGAAAATGTATATAATTTCTCTATGTTTGGGATGGTATAAGTTTTATCACATTCTGATAAGTGAAACAAATTTTGTAGTCTTAAACGTAGACATAAACATTCACAGGAAAAAGTGTCTTAAAGACCTACTATAGTAAAAAATTATAAAATGATATTTATCCTCTTCTATTCATTTTAAATCAGTATTTCTACAAAGCTAATAGTCTCCCCTACGCATTGGTACCATTTTTATGACATAGTTTTTACTTTTCAGCATGGTTCAAGTCCGCAGAAGACTAAATTTGATGTTTTGCTGTTTTTAATGTAAAATTCAGGATTTGATGTCCACTTAATTGTCCCCCAACTTGGTGCACTTACCCATTCATTATTTAGTACTAATGTGGTGAGATGAAAAGGATAGTTTCTCATGTGCTTTTCCCAAATAGCTCGCCTTAGATCTGATGATATATCTTCTTGAGTGTTCACGAAAAGAAGATTCAGTTGAAAGATAGGTGGGTTAGCTGTAATGGTCATAAAAATTATTACCTTGGTGGAAGAAGGCCATGTTGATGAACAATGATCAACACGTGTCCAAGAGGTCTTCTAGACACAAGTACGAGTGCTCTTCTTCTAAGGTCTTCAATGTAGATTTCTCAGTCAATGGCTCTATTAACAACCACAAATTGTTGTAAACTTTGACATTTTTCCCAAGCTACTATTTGAATGTTGGTAACAATGTCTCCTTGAAAATATTCGTCGGGCACAAGGTTCGGTTTAAGAACTAAAGCTTTTATAGAGGGGATAGTCATAAATATTTAACCAAGAAATGTTTAACGATTCTAGAATCCCCATTAGAGTTGCCAAAAACTGTTAGCATATGGATTTGCACGTATGAAAATGACATGAAACAGTGTGGGAATGAAGTCCCTCCTTAATGAAGGTGAGGCTACCTTTATTGAAAACCAAAACTATACTTACACATATCCATTCAAAATTATATGTGGGGTGGTGTTTTGGAACATCAATGGAAAGAAAATTGAATGAGGGAGATGGAATGGAATGAAGGAATGGAATGGACAGGAATTAATGGAAGGAACATGAAAGAGCTAGGTAAAATAAGATCCTAATATTACATGGAGAAGAATAATAAATTACTAACACAAATAAAACGGAGTTTTCATTAGTTAAACGAGAATCAGTAAAGGGACCACACATGAGCAAGTAAATAACAGAGCTTGATAACTGTGAACAAGAAGAACAACTTAATAGCATTGACAATAAGATGAAAGAAAATATTTGCATGCAAGATTTAAACATCTAACATGTAATGAACATAAGAACCTCAAACATTACAAGAGACAATGAATGAGACACAAATTTCATATTTCATTAACTCCAAAATGACTTCGAAAAAGAACACAAAGTTTCTTCCTGAAACAAAGCTTACATACAAAAGTATTTTCTTCTCCTCTCTTAAATTCACCCTTTACAAATGAGCCCCTCACTACCTTTTATAACCCAAAATTTGGTTATAAAGTTTTACATGAACATTAAATAGGGAACTTAAGTGACCTTTGACTTTTTCAACCAACTTTATTAAAAGTAACTAAAAATAGAAATCACTTAAGTGATCCACAGTTTTCTGAAAGTAAACTAAAGAACAACATCCATTTCTTAAAATTCCACTTTTAAAACATACAATATTAACCAGTGCCTTATCCATTGAAATGGGGTCTACCTATCTCAAACATACAAGAAATGGGCTCTCCCATTTCGTTAGATACCAAGAAAACTATCTCCTTGAATCATCGGTGAAGTTAGGATCTGCCGCTTTCGCCAATTGAAAGGATCTGAACCTTCCCAATGCTTCAAACATATTTTCTTCTTTTGGAGGTTCATTTGGTCGAAGAATAGCCTCAGAAAATACCTGGAATTCCAAAATCCTACTTGGCATATCATTTAGATTAACCATCATTGATTGAGTATTATCAAACAAGTTTTTAAATTTGATACAACGCTTCGCTAAAGCTGAAGAGAAATTATTGACGGGAGTATACATGTCCTTAAACAATTGTGAAAATTGTTCTTCCACATGTTTTGATGAACACTTTTGATTATTCTCATTTACAAGATTACAAGGCATCTCAGCTATGAATTCTTGAATCAAGGTGAGTGAAGTGAAGGATTCATTGCATACACTCTCATAATGGATCATAGAATCCTCGAGAAGTTTCTTCTTTGATTTGAGGTGCAGACACCAAAGGAAACGTGTCCCTAGATGTTCAAATTAGATAATTCCTTCAATGGCTAAAAACGAGGATTCCATACTCATCATGTCCTATAAACTGGGAAATATCTTATCCAAATTTGATATGCTAGAAACAAAATTTTCCTTGAATGAAAGAACTGGATCAATATATGCACTGAAATCTTCATAGAGCTTAACCTCTGTTTTGATTGTCTCTTGGCTTAAAACAAGAATCTCTGAAAGCCAAGTTTTAGTGACATGGCCCAACGTGTTTATTTATTTTGATAAGTTGAGAATTTCCTCATCATGGGCAGCCACCGCATCAGGTACTGGGGAAGTGGATGATATGGGATTTATTATATATTGAACATATTCCACCAATTGAATGTTTTCATCCTTGAGATGAGAGTTCTGAGACTTATATTTCTCAAGTCTCTTTATCATGATATAAATTGAATCTCAAGCCATTTCCATGCCACTTTCCAATGTGGACCTCCCAAGTCCAAGTATAGAAACTTTGTAATCAGCAGATGTCATGGAATCACACTCCTTGTCAACTTGTGGGATGGAAAGATCCGTAAATCTGTTCCCGTCACTATCCATCATTATTCGAGAAAGCACTTTAGGCTTCTTAGGAATGACGCCATTTGAAAGTTTTAAAAGAGCATCAAAATCAATGTCAATTACCTTGACAACACTCTTCCTTTTCTTGACTTCGTAATCAACCCAGAATGGAGTATCATTCACTATTTCTGCATACACAATCCTCAATCTCGAAAAAACATTCTCATTGTTCTTGATATCATGATATTCTACAATAATCCTTTCCACAACCTCGATTTCAAGAGAAATACCCTTGATATCCACCTCCTGCTCATTTGGGATACTTTGGGAAATCTCTATGTGAATTGTAGGTTCTGACATGTTCAATATTTGGACTACCTTCACCTAATTGGATGCTTGTGCAAGGCATGGTTGATGATCGTTTGTCACTAGCTTCTGAGAAATATTAACAATGCGAGTAGAAGAATATCTACTTGAAGTAAAAAATTCTTATACATGCTCCCTTCCTTCACTGCGGCTAGGACCCTTAGATTTTTCACCTTGTAACACATTATTCGGTCAAGTGGATTTTGGTAACCACTTCTTTCTTGCTTGTTGCATATGATTTGATGACAAAGAGGTTGATTGAGAAGAGGCTTTGGTTGAATGGATACCTTCTCGAGTTGGAAATTTGTTTGATCCTAAAGTATGATCTTGAATTGATTGTAACTTTGCAAGTTCTCTTTTCTACCAATATATTCTTCTTTCAAGGATCGGTTGATTCTTGCTATCAAGAGAAAATTCATCTCTTTTGGTCTAGTCAATTTGGGGCAATGGGGTAAAAGTAACTGCATCGTATGAAGGATCAATAACATATTCATTGTTAGGAATTATAGTATTTACATGAGTGTTTGGTAAATTAGTTGGGTAAAATAATTGTGGTTAATTGTTAAGAGTTATATTGTTATGTGATAACAATATAATGTATATAGTCTAATATTTGTGGTTGTTAAAACCACTCACGGAGTTAGGCAAAGTTGTTAGGAAGGTTTCCTATTTTAAAGGAGATGTAATTGCCTATATAATGGCATGCTTGTTTATTGAATATCAAATCTTGAATATATTAGTATTTTGTGTTAATATTGTTGCTTTGTATTTACCTTCGGTTGTTCAAATCCCTAGATTTGGTATCAGAGTAGGTGAATCTGCTGACAGAAATCAGATCCGATTGCTTCATGGAGTGCTAAAGCTATTTAAGGGCTTCTCCAAATTTGTGGTTTCCCTGGTAATGTGATAATTAAGTGAGAAATTGATGTAGATTAGTTTTATAGAAGCACCTGTTCATTTCCAACTTAATCCATATCAATGCATTGATAAGATTGTCCATACGACTCTGTCAATTATTTATCATTGTTCTATTCCTTTGGTGATTCAAGCTAGAGTCTTCTTCTCTGTGATAGTGACATATATATCTGATGCAGTCTATATTGTTTCAGCATAGATATTTTTGAAAGTGTATATCGACTCAGTATCTTTGTTTATAGATGTGTGTTGTGCTTCATTGGTCTCTGCATTGAGCTAAATGACAAAGAGTGGAGGGGAAAGAATAAATCCTGATAAGCAATCAGGTGCATCAAACTCATTGCATGATTGTAAACAGATAATGTTTATTACAGAATATTCTGGTAAATTCACATGCACAGATCCGCACGCATGTGGAGATTAGTTTGCAATTGATTGTTGATTTCTGTGAGCTTGTTATCCACAACTTTTACATCTAACTACCCCCTGCTTCAGGTGTAAAAGCTGACAGTCCAAGTGGTGGATGGTATAGTTTGATTCCTACACACGTATGCAACATGTTCCAAGCTTGAGGCAAACATGTCAACAAATCTGGAAATAAAACAAAAGTATACATTACATGTGCAACAATAAATCCAGTCGTGAATATTGGGGTATTGGATATTTTTTTATGTGTTTTCATTCTTTATCCATGCAATATATTTGGATCTAATTTTTATTGGAGACTTCTGCCATGGTATCAGTTTGACATCTGTTACAATTTAAGTTGTAGAAGAGTGTATTTCTGACTGCTTGATGTTTGTTCCACATTAAGAGCATTTGATTCCCATACTGAAATTCAACTATTGGATGTATTTGGTAAAGGAGGGTTGTGTTTGTAGTTCAGGCATGAAGAACAACTCCAAATTCAAGTAAAACTCAGTCATGAACAACTTTTAGTTCAAGTGATAAAATCAAATTTTGTTGGTACCATTGCAAAGGTATTGAAAACACCTTTCCAAAGCATTTTTCGGTTTATAAAATGGAGTTCTAGTTGTCTAATTAACAAATCATTATGTCACTTCAATGAAGCCGTGAACTTTTGCAGCCATTTCTGATTGGCTATTTTTTTTAATTGTTAGCAAATACTATAGTTCGAATAATTTAATTTTACTATAGTTTTGTTTAATAACTGCAATTTAAGGGCAATTATTACGTTTTTTAGCCAAATTAATATTTTTCCAACACCATTTTTTTGGGCCTTTGACATTTTTGGAATCCTTATTTCCTTCCAGTTCCAATGAGTGATGACACGATAAATTTTCTTTTCATCCGGAGCAATTTTTTAATCGTTGATCCAATTTTAATTCAAATTGGACCTTTTTTTATAGGAAATTAAAACATTAATAACTTTTTCTTGGTACCTCGAATTGAGTGTCATTTTTGGAAAAAGTGTTTTTTTTTCTATCCTCTTTACATTGATTTAAATTTTGTTGAAAAATATGATGTTTGAAAAAATACATTACGGACGCATTTTTTGTGTTACCCAACGTCTGGAAAAATAAAGTGTTTCACATTGTGGGAGGGAAGATATAATAAACAATGTGGAAACAATTGAGCTTCATATCCAAATCTGGCTGAGTTAGTAGCTTAAAACTGGAGGATGGAGGCATCGGAGGCTGGAGTTCAGACAATGACTTCTCGTTAGTCAATAATGATGAGGCCGCCTGAACCTGTGGTGGCATATATATAGTTTGAGTATATGTTTTTTAGTGTGATTTTTCTTTCAGTTGTGTGCTTCAGTTTTTACAATTTGCAGTTTTCAATAAGTGGAAATTTCACATTAAGGGGGAAACATGATCATCATGATCCAATATTCCATTTCCAGTGTTTCAGTTATGTATGTGATTATTCCTATTTCCCCTATGCAAAAACATAGTAAAGAACAAATAGCATAGTAAAAGGAAGCATCATGAGTCTTGATGAGGTAGAAACGTCAGATGTGTTCCTGTTCATACCTAGGTTTGTGGTTAGCCTCCTAAAAACCATTAAAGGATGTTTAGATGTGTTCCTACTTGAGTTCCCACACTACTAGGTTAGATGTGTTCCCTAGAGTGACTGGTTGATAAGCAGATGATTCCTGAGCATGTTCCCATCCTCGTCAGTCAGATGTGTTCCCGAAAGTGCATGGTCGATAAGAAGTTGATGTGTTCCTTCTTCTACCTTCAGTTCAAGTGTTGTACCAAGATCATGAGCAAGCACGGGCGACAGGCTGCAAAGGAAGTGTGAAAGTTCTATTGCTACCATGTAAACACTAAGGGGGGAATGTTAGGAATTATAGTATTTACATGAGTGTTTGGTAAATTAGTTGGGTAAAATACTTGTGGTTAATTGTTAAGAGTTATATTATTATGTGATAACAATATAACATATATATTCTACTATTTGTGGTTGTTAAAACCACTCATAGAGTTAGGTAAAGTTGTTAGGAAGGTTTCCTATTTTAAAGGAGATGTAATTTCCTATATAATGACATGAGTTTTTATTGAATATAAAATGTTGAATATATTAGTCTTTTGTGTTAGTATTGTTGCTTTGTATTTACCTTTGGTTGTTCAAATCCCAAGATTCATCATCATTTATGAATGAGTCTAGAGGGCTCTAGATGCGAAATGCCTTGATCTGAGCAAGGGTTAGGCGAGAAAACTCTCGTCTTCTTACTTCATGCTCGCCTGAACAAGAAGCATAGAAATATTCCATGGTACGGTTATGTTGATACTTTACTCCAAGAATATTTTGCATATATCCATTGATATCAAACTGGGATCTCTTCACATATGGATGAATTGTGATGAGGGAAAACTCTTTTTCCATGAGTTGTGCACTGAAGAGATTCGGACATTGGTATTCCCCAATTTTGATTGGGAAAATAATTCCTTAATGATGCTTGTCACTAAGAAGACAATGAACTTGTAATATTTTTTGCACAAGCTCCATCAATGCTCATTTGTCACTGACGTACTTAGGAAGTTTCCATGGAGTACCCACAAATACACTTATGCAAATATAGGAAAAGGATGAGAATTGGATAAAGTAGGTTCCCCATTGGGAAATGAAATCCATGGCTTCTTTAGAAAAAAATTCCTCTATATTCCAATTCAGGTTTTGAATCACGCGTAAGGTGAATGCATCATTGAACCTTCTGAAATGGTGAGAGATATTTCTAAAAATTAGTTGTGGATAGTAATAGAAGACATTATTCAATGGACCCATGACTCCTCTTGTTTCGAGTACTAAAAATAGATTTCTTCTTACCACCGCGTAAGTCAAATATGATGCCATGTAAAAGCATCCAGTCATCTTAACTTTGATCAATTGTTTGTGAAGGGTATCACTGATGGTGGTGGCTCAATCCAAAACATATCTCTTGGCAAGGATGATACAGATAAACTGATATATCCATGGGTGGAAAATACTGGCTGAGGGTAAACCAAAAACTTGACTCAAAAGAGTAATCATGTCCCTGATTTCTTCCACGAACTTAACACAGTACATTTCTTTAGGAATCCAGTCAATTCAAGGTCTCTTGGTCACTAACTAGTTGTTATTAACTATCTTTCTCCACATGAGGGGTTCTTCATCCCAAAATTCTTGTTATGATGGTTGAGTGATATCCACATTTTCAGGGAAGTCAAGTATGTTGAGAAATTCCTTAATTTCCTCTGTTGTGATTAAGATGAAAGGCTCGTGATTCTCTATAAAAATTACTCATCTCTCTGGATCATAATTCTCCGCACAAGCAATAACCAGCTCCAGAAACTGCACCGAAATAGGAAATGTTGTCACTTGGGGTAGGCCACTATGGTAGAGCCTATCCTAGGATATGGTTTTACCTTTAGTTTTCACCCGATCGCAGAATTGTTTCACATTGATGTGACCCAGATTCGTATCAGTGATATTGTCATATGCCGACTTAATGGAACTGGGAGGGATGATTCCTTGGAATTCATACTTGAGCAAGTATTTCTTTGATTTCTCCAGTTTCTTCCTCGATCTTCCTACAAATTTATTAGCTTTTTCAGTAATTATGAATTTTATAGAAAAATGACTCAAGCACGTAAAACAATGCAAGTGGGGCCGAATCTCAGTCTCTGAAACCCCCGTCAATGCAAGAATAATATGACTTGTTTTAATATTATTACTATTATTATTATTATTATTATTATTATTATTATTTTAAAAATATTAATAATAATAACCTGATCTAGGTACAATTTTTGATTCCGCTGACAATAATTTATTTATTTATTTAAAATAAACAAAATCACCCAATTTCTAATATCCCAATTTTTTATTTAATTTACCAAAGAAAAGTATCCTTGGTATGCATGAAAATTTCCTGATTTTAATGACCGCATACTTTGAGATTTACTTCTTGTTATCACTGAATCACAACACCCTCATGTTTACACAAGTGCATACACTTGAGCTCACAGTGTGATTGGATAACATGGGTACTATCTCCAAGTTGTGGGACTTGCTACTTGAGAGAGACCTCCAGAGAAATATGGTTCTTTCTCCTAAACTACCTACCACAATCTACTCTAATGCAGGAAAAAATAACTGTCCTAATCTAACTTTCTAAGGGACCAAGGAGAGAGAATGCATAAAAATGAAAGCCTACACTACAACCGTGATACACCAGAAAATGAGGGGTTGGGAGAGTAGTCTTCCAATGCGTGAGATATAGAAGCAAAGTGCACACTAGAAGGGGTGATGACAACTCTCCACAATCTAGCAAAATGCATTCACAACAACATCTCAAACATACACAATGATAATGGATCCCTGGAAGAGCATAAAAATAGACACATTATTCTTGTAATCAATATTGAAAGGGGCAAGGAGAATGCAAGAAAACATAGCAGGGGAAGATATATCCACAAACTTATATTTTATTGCTTCATGATATGCACAATTCAATCTATTACAAGATAAGGGCCTGGATCACCATGCAAGGAGTCCACTACAAGGGCCTTTAGCACATTGGCTTCACAAATTAATTTTGATAGAGCTTTGCTATCTGAAAATTCCCCCCTTTACAATGATCCCAACACTCCAATTTATAGAAAAAATAAGAAGAGAGAGAGAAGGGAAAAATGAAATCCCAAAATCCATCCTTCAACCACTTGTAAGAGGCATTAAATGGAGTAAAATGATTGTATATTACTTGTAAAAGGCTCCCCATACTGTCCCAGGTGCTGCAGCAGAGAAATAATGGTGACCATGCCTCTTAATTGCACTCCCAACTACCAAATAAAACACTGTTATGAACCCGGCCACGTTCTATAAAAAATCCCCACTGATTTCTCATCAAATCTAGAATTTATTGATTCCTATATGTTGGGCTTAGAGCCACGATTCCAACGGTACCAATTTTGTGTGATTTCATTGAGAAATGCAAAAGTTATGGCCTTCTGAGTGCGGGTAGCTATTTTGGGTCTGGCAGGCGTTTTCTGTCATTTGACGGGAATGAGCATTAAATGACTTAGCTGAATATGTTTCTTTTATTTATATATATCTACCCTCATCTAAAAATAATAAATCCAGTTTTTGTGGCGTAGAGGATGTCGTGCTCGTTCCAGAAATTCCAATTTTGTGAAAATCGGAGCTTGGAGTCAAAAGTTATCGCCGTTTGAAATTCACGAGGTCAAACATTGACTTTTCTCTCTTACTGCGGCTATTTCGGCAAAATCGTTTCAGATTTTTCACGTCTGTGCCAAACATACTTTTGTCCACATCGGCTGATCCTAGATTCACATGTCTTTTCACGTTCATCGTTGACTGGGCTATGAGGATCATTTACTTCTGCATTCACCGCATCATATCATCCCTTTTGCGGCTTTTTCACCTTTTCGTGTCCCGCGCGTACTTTTGTCTCAACTGTCCCGGACAAAAATCTCCGAACTACCCGCGATAGACCATCTTGCGGCAAATTGGCCGATTCACATCCCACGCGTAATTTTGTCCCGGCTGTCCCAAACCATGTGCAAAACAAAAGACTTCCGCGATTTGTCAATTTTCACTGCCTACAGCTATTTCGGCTTTTTGCACGTACTTCGCGTCCTTGACGTCCCAACTGTCCCGCGGACCGCCTGGGACAAAAAATGTCTAACTTAGCCGATTTTCTTTGTATTTCAACCCCAAACCTGGTACGACGAACCTCGGTACGACCCACACTGGTATGACCCATGCCCTTCAGACCCGAAATGCTTCAAAACAATCCTATAACCTTATTTTTTGCATTTTTTCCACTTTTTGCTAACTCGTTGGGATTTCTTCCTTGGATGGGGAGAGTTAGAGAGATAGCCGAGGGGGCCCCAAAACACGATTTTTGGCCTTGAATCAATCTACTTGCTCAGGAATGAATAATTTGATGCATGTTATCAAAATTACCTTGAGGGGTGAATTTTGGATAACAGGTTCTCTTCCATGCTTTCCCAAATGGGGGAGTTTTATATGCTCTGGCTCCATGTTCTCTACGTGAGCTCCAAATCCTTCACAAGGCATCTTCCTTTGCAACACCATTCTTTTCATGATATCTCACTGCTTCTCCAAGTCCCTCTCGCATGCTTCATTAATCTTACGATACCTTTCTTATCCTCATCTCTTTGCCACTAGATCTTCCATCCTTCACCACACCTGCTCCTGCCCCTATGAATGGTGGGGTTTAGCTAGCCATAGGTTTCTCTTGGCTAAAAATGCTAGGGTACACAATCAAGATCTTAATTACCGAGGGAATGTTTTTACAAATATGATCCTCTGGGTTCATGCATGCGTGGGATCTAAAACTCAGTAACTTCTATGGACCTTAGAGTAAGTGAGAAACTTGTTGTTTCTCTAAAATATATTGTATTTAGAACTTTGGTGGAACTAATGATGGAAATATTTATTATTATCCATGTCATTGATCTGTATTCATACAAAGCTTGGTCCTCCTACTTCTTCACATCCCTAAATAAACATGTGAAAGCTCCAATTCCTCTTAGACATGTAAGCAACCAACTACTCATATAGCTTTATAGGAAATATGGTGAATAAAGTCTCATACAGCTCGTCGTATATATTCTGTTTAACCCACACATGTGCATTAAATTTAGGTCTAGTGCTGAATCTACAAGTATACTCTTCCTCCAAATTGTATAACCACTCTTCAATATTGGCCAAAGTTAACTAGTACATCTTCATCATGCAACATTTTGCTAAACAACTGAAAAAGAGGTCTCGACAACGGAACCAAAATGTAGCCTAGACTTTTATCACCAATAGCCCAAGGCATGCTGGCACATCACTCAGCCTGAACTGAGTGCTCACCTGAAGCGCGTAAGGGTACCAAGTCCCTCTCTTTTGACAACTTGTTCAAGGTGTTAGCATGATTGAATGTATATTTCAGATCCATAACAGATAATCAAATATTCCATAGTGCATAAACTAGATCTAGTTCTTAACCATGTAAAGCTGTGGCTTAAGCAATTATCCGTATAATAATATTTACCATACAAGATCCATGGCTCAGTTACATTGGCTGTGCATGGAAAGTATCTATCTAATAAGATCCATTATATTAAATACTACAACACATAGAAGCTTCTTAGATACATAAAAATGTCACCATAGTCATGCACGGAAACAAACCAATAACATAACTCTACAAAACATCGATTCTCTAAACTGCGCAAATTAATAAATATTTATAGGGGTGGGGAAGTTCCCTTCACCTCCCATACACCTTCAAAAATAAGCTACATGCTAATAATAGCCATGCACCCTTACATGAGAATACAAAAGCATGTAAGCGCTAATAATAGATCACCTAATAATACAACTATAGTACAATCCTATTATTAGCTCCAAAACTCTACATGGTGATTGATCTTATACTAATCCCAAAATAGCCTTTGTGTATCATCAAATTCTTTGAAAAATGTTCTCTTCACTCCATGTCCAAAATTATTCCCAATCTACAAAATGAATGAGTCTTGATTTCAAACTGTTCTCAGCATGCCCTATTTTTCTATACTTCTGCGCACTCCTACGTGCCCTGTTTTCATGCACCTAATCCTTTCACAATTTCATACTTAAGTTGTATTTCATCAGCTTAATAAACTCTAAGTGGACTTTAACCACGTCTATCTCTAAAAATTCTCATTTAGGCTTCTTGGGCTCAAGAATCAGTCTTGAGACCAACTTGCTCCATCACCTCCAAAATCACTTCCAAGATTAATAAAAGAATGGAAAACCCTTATAAATGTTGACTAAGAACTCAAAAACCTTCAACGAGCATGAAGAAAACCAGAACAATCACCAACCTCATGAAGCTACTCAAGACTATGCTGAACCAAGCATCTTCCAAAATTGACCTTTAAAGATCAGGTCATACATTGCTCATCCCTTATCAAAAAATCAAGTTTGATATGCCATTGGAAATATCTTGGAACCATGATCACAAAAAAATGCGAACCAAGTCTTAACTCCACATATAGCTCCTGCAAATATATTTTTACCATAAACTACTCCAAACTGACCCAAAAACTAGTCCTCATAAATAAGGAACAATTTTTACTTTAACACCTTAACCATGATCTAAAAATATCAAGGAAATGTAGTACAACTCCCAAGATAAAAAAGTCAATTTATTCAATACCTTCTTTGGACAACTTTACTAAAAACTAAACATCTTCAAAAACATGCATTTTTTAGTGGGGTCCACATATTTTCACAAGCTCTATCTTACCTTTTTGTAAATATGGAGGATTCCTATACAATCTCCAATCATCATGTTTTCAAAAGGAACTAAAAAAGACTTAAAATAATCCTTTTTATCCAAGTCGCTTTGAACTAGGGTTTCAAAGCAACTTATCTTCTTAAGGATCATTCATAAAAATGTGACATGTAAACTTCACCTACGCATTATTCTTCTGTCTAAACCTTCTTAGTTTCATGGAAAAACATCACACCTCAACACTCTATGGGTCTCATGCACAGTCGCACTTAGCAATTCACAAATTTTTATGATTTACATCAGTAAGAATAAACTCTTAGCACCAAAACACACTCTAGAAAACCTGGTTTTATCAAAAACTTCATGTATTGCAATGGCTTGAAAATTTTGACTTGAAACGTGTCATGGAGCATCATGAAAACATCCTCTAATTGTTCATACTCACCATCTAGCTCAAATATTCCTGGAACTCTTTAACCGCATTGACTTACATGTGCTTACTTAGCCTATCTTCACCTTCCTGCTTCCCAAGGAGCATGAAACACTATCAAACCTCTGATAACTAACTCGAAACTCATCATACACCTTCTATATAATGTTACACCACCTTTCCCATGCTTGGATATGAATTATCAGCTCCATTTATCAAGTTACCATGCCAAACCACAATCTCCAAAACTGGGAATAAGACTAGAACGAATTTACTCAAAACATATATCCCATGAACTTGTTGGAAGCACAATGGATTGAGAGGGGGGTGGATAAATTTTTACTTAAAATTTGTACCCATTTCTCAATTTCATATCACTCCACATAAACCAATATGTACAATTCCTCTACTCCATTAGTGTACTGCATAACAACATACAACATTCATTCAATTATGGCATGAACAACGAGCTTATTTCAGCAACACCATAACAAAATATGATAAGTGGGAATACCCTCGAAGAAGGAAGAAACCCATTGAATTGTTTACATGATATTGTAGACCTAATCTAAATGGATCAATACTGACCTTATTACACATCACCAAGAAGATTTCTTTAGTATTAGGGCTTCAGCATACTCTCCAAGGAACACCAACCGGGTAAACCCTTGTTGATATTACTCACAACAAGAGAATTGTAACTGAATATGACACTATCACAAAGGATTTTGAGTGATAACAGATAGCACTGAAGAAATGTACTGTAACAACTCAGCTATATGGCACATAAAATTAGAATTCAGCTTCAGAAGCACCTTCAAACCCTATCTCAAATCCTTTTGTCTTCAAACGTACACAAACTCATGCACATGATTTCTACTTTAAGACATTTACTAAACTTGTAAAACCACACGTATCAACCCTCAACACATGCCTTTGAACTTGTGAATCAACTTGTCACATAGGTAAAAATTTTCTACACACTTACTCAACTAGCTAGCAACTTTAGCACCTAAAACTTCACTTTTATATGCTCTTCTTGATTCAAATTCATAGGAAGAACTGCTTCAGTTTCAAACACTCATTTGTTCCAACCATTAGGAGTCACTAATACAGGTAGACATTCTTACCCATGTAGGTCAGCGATGTAGCGTAGAATTCACCAGATAACACCCTAGATGTGCACTAACAGATCACTCATCCTAGACTGAGCGCTCACTCGAAGTGCACAAAGGTACCATGTCCCTCTTTAGGGTTGTTGTAGTAGAATGTTAACATGATGAAGACTTAAAGCATATAGATCCATAACTAATACATCATTATACAGTGCATGACAGATCTAGATCTAGGAAAGAATAGGTTTAAACAATAATCATGATAGAAATAAGAACATGCACTACCTAATTACACAAAGGAATGACACTTGGGTTTAGTCAATATCTTCCATCTATTAATTATCATAATCACACAGAAGCTTCTTACAATACTGGCAATCTATGCTGAGGCACGCATGGATCTGATACGGTAATCTAGAAACATGCACATGTCTCTGTATACTTATCCCACACACACACACACACACACACACTATGTTATCTATTTCTCTATATCCATCATCTCCCTACCAGGTAATTCACTACATATATATAGGGTGGGAACTTTCCCTTCACCACTTATCTATTCCAAAAATAGGCCACATGCTATTAATAGCCACACGCCATTTTCATGCATAGCCACACATGCAAGTGTGTTATCTATAGACTACTGATAGTTAACTGAGGTGAAAATCCTATTCTTAGACTGTCTCCATGAAAAAGCACTCTGAATCTGATCCTCCAGAAATAGACAATGCGTGGCACGCACGTCTCTACATCATTGGTGTGTTTTGCACGCTATCTTCTAAAAATAGATCTTCATGCCCAAAAATAGCTAAGTCCTGAATGTTGACTTGTCCTTTCATGCGTGGGTTCTTCCTATCCCTTCATGCCCTTGAACCTTCCATATTTTCCCGCATGAAATTCTTGTGTGAGTTATGTCAAGTGTTCTCTGATCAACATTACCCCACACTAATCTCATTATTGCACCCCGACAATGGGTATCTCCAAAAAAAATGTTAAAAAAAATGTTGAATAGAAAGAATCAGAAATAATTTGAATGAATAAAGAATGATTTTATGTGGTAGCCTCCTTTGTATCATCTTGAAGGATCAACTCAGGATACTTCTCCTTTATTTTAGCCTCTAAGGCCTACCACTCGGTGAGAGCCTTCTCTGACTTTCTATGGAATGTCCACAACGATGGAATTCAAGCTTCATCCTTCGTTAATTTCCCCTTTTTCATTTGTACAGACCAACATAATGCTTGAAATTGCAGTCCATCCTTCCCTCCAGTAAATCCATTTTCTATGTAATGAGTTTCCCAAGCTCATTTAATCTTTCCTTGTGTGGATCTTGTGCTATTGCCAGGGCCTCGTGCTTTTGTTTTACAATAGTTAACCTCTTCTATGCGGCCCAAGGTATCATCCCTCATAGCCTTTCTAGACTTCATTATCTTCTTCCAGAGTCTTTACCTTGATCAACGCCTCTAGAGCTGTGCATATATTTAAGGCATGATCCACTTCTTCAATTCTTCTTGCAGCGCTTGCAGAAGTCCCTCATGGGATGCAATCTTCTGCATCACTGAAGCCTTTTCTCATTCTACTTCTTGTGCTGGATCCTTTGGTGCTGGCATATGTAAAGGTTCATCTTCAAGCACTAGGTCTACTAAGGTACTTACATAGTGTATCACCGAAGGAAACATCTTTGGTACCTTTGGTTCTAGGTATGGCCTAGCCTTCATAACAGTGATCACCAATTTCCTCTGTGAGGCTGATAAATACCACATTTTTCTTCTACACCAAGTGTCTTTCCTGTGTTAGGCATGTTATTTCCCCATCCTTAGTTTTAATCTCTTTCTTGAGCACCCTAATTGTTGGTAGCTTTGTCCATGTTTCTGCCTGCAACTTCTATTAGATACTTTCACCAATGCATTGCTCACCTATTCATCTGACATGACAGTAGGCTTTACTGTCATATGTCTAGCTTGGGGTGCCTTCTTCAGCCATCTCGACACACATGACTCCTCACATACATCAAATTCAGGCTCATCCATGTGGGTGTGCATTGACCATGATAGCTACTTTTGAGTGCGCACATGGTCACCATATCCTCATCCATTAGCTCCCAGCAAAATAAATCCTTCTGTGCTATCGTGCTCTAGAAGTGGGTGTAGACAATATTTCATGAGTCCTCAGTGTATCCCATGAGTGGTGCACTATGTTCTCCACTCATCCTCTTTTTCCTTGGCCCTTTTGGAACTTGAGCTTCAAGGTTAGGAGTCTGCGTAGTATCTTGAGTAGTCTCATGTGTGGTTTCAGATGTTTCCTTCTCTCCTTCTTCTCCATCTTTCATCTCTTCATCTTTTGGCTCTTCTTCTTTCTCAAGTGGAGTAGGAGATCCTGGCGCTCTCCTCCAATCCTTTATCCTCTTCATCTAACTTCAACTTCCTTCTCCTTTTTAGCTCAATGGAATCCTTGTGTGGAGAGAGACGAGGTGATCTCCTTACCATTTGTGGGGTTCCACCTTGAGTCCTTGTGCATCTAAATACTTTCTTGAACCTATTCTCTCCCTGTTCTACCCCCGTATCATCTTCTTCATCCTGCCCCTATGGTGGAGTAGTGGCGCACTATGATTCCTTCCTATCTGAAGGTTTCCTCCTTCTATGCTCCAAGCCACCACTATCTTCACACTCTTCTTCTTCATCTTCTACGTCAATGGTTTATGTGGGCTTTGGCGCCGGTATGTTCTCCATTGTATGTTTACCCTTCGGCGGCCCTGGGAGCGCAAAATCATTCTCCACGTACTTATTGTTTTCCATCTTGGGCTTCAGCTGAAGGTATACTAGTGCTGCCCTAATATCTCTGACAGCTAGACTCATGGGCTTGATGCTCAATACTTTTGAAATGAGCCTCTCGATATACGTGCTTCACCCTAGATACACATATTTATTTCTCAGGGTGTGGTAGTCACAGTCTACCTTCTCTGCATTGAAGGCTAGGTGACGCATGTCTGTGAATCTGTGGACTGATGTTTGAAAGTACCTTGCTGTGAAGGTGTAAGGAAATTTACACCAAGGGCTCCAGGATCCATATTTCATTGGGAAGCACGTGATGCAAAAATGTTGATATACAACAAACTAGACTTGTTTCCCTATTATCAAAGGTAGGTCCTTCAGGATGTGCCACTCTTCTTCAAAGGCCGCACAGAGCCTGTCGTACCATTTCTCTACTCTTTTCTTGACATCGTCTGTCATGGACCCTTTACATAGGTACTTGTTGAACCTTTCAGCTGGTGACTTATTCTCCATGGGGTATTCCCATATCTTCTCCTTCGGTCCGTCTGGTACTCCAATCTCCATGAATACTAGTGACAATAGAACAAATCCAAAGCTTATTTTTCCTCCTGTGCACACTTCCTTGACTATCTGTTCTATAATGTAGCCTGCAATATTGTAGAATACTCCTTCTGACATTCACTTCACAACATGCAACCACATGGTGTTCACCTGTGACCACCTCTCCTGGTCATTCAACTTTGTAACAAGATGTGTTACTTCTTGTACAACTAGACAATTGTTTATTTTATCAATTTCCATACCACAAGGACTCTTCAAGTATCCCAACTCCTTCTAGGTTTCTAGAATCATGGCCTTATCTATTAGATCAGTCTTTATATCCTCTCTTGTGGCCTTCAAACCTGTCACTATGGAGATCAGTGTGGATGAGATTCTGACTCTGTGTCCTACAAAGTAGAAAAATTCCTCATGTACTCTACTCATGAGCCATCAGTATAAAGGCTCATACTTCCCAAAATATGGAAGCTCATATAATTGGTAGACTCCAATTCTTTTCAGAAGTTTCTCACCTGCATCATCATAAACCGACATGTCATCTGTCGTGCATTTGTTTGTCTTCGTGTTGAGTAGGGCATCGAGTTCCTTTTTGTTCTCTTGTGGTCCTGTGGTTATACTAGATCACTTTTCTTTTTCTTATATGCAAATCCCACTCCTGGCTGACTATGATGCCCTCTAGATATTGCATTTATGAAAAACTAATTTTAGGTGCCATCTCTTCCTCCTCTATAACTACCTTCTTCTTCCCCTTTTTTCATGCTATAACTGCTTTCTTAGGTTCCATTTTTACCTTGCAATCCTTCTGTAGACACTTACCTCTTCAACTCTGTAATGCCCTGACTCAAACCCTAGCTTGAGTTAGCATGCCCTAGCTCCTCTCTGTCATCTTGCATCGCTCAAACCCTTCACCACCAGGGACGCAAGCTTCTTCTACGCACAAATCTACTTGTCACATCTAGTTTCACACCCTTCACACCTCAAATTGATTACTCAGCTCTTTGCACTTAGCTCTTTCTCAAATAATCTTAATCGCAATGGTAAAAATGAACTCGCATCCCATCCTTATATAGATTTTCAAATTTTGATGCATTTATTTCTTCTCCACCTACCAAATATCCTCTCATTCATTGACCAAATTTGTTCTTTCAGTGTGGTACATATTCGCGCCCCAGCTATAACCTTCTAGCATGCCTTCCTACCCTCTGGTCACAGACTTATCTTCAGCGTGCACCCCATGTGCCCGAGTACCTCATCACTGTACCTTATCCTGGTAGTTATCATGGCCTCTACTTACCTCATGTTATAATGTTCCTTCATTCATCTCCATCCTTGGTCACTTTTGAGAAGTAATCTTTTTACTTTGACAAACACCCGTAGCAACTTATTCCTTTCCACCTTTCAGTTCCAATAGTCTTGTACCTTGATATCAATAACCACACCCCACACTAAAAGTATGTGTAGTCCATTGCACAGCAACATGCTCCATATTGTAGTTAGCTTCATGCGCGCAAGCATGATTATTACACAAGAACAAAAACTAAAGTGAAAAAGCATAGCGACAATGAAGGAAATACATTAAGGAAATACATAATGGAAACCTAATCTAATTGGAAATACTACCTTATTACAAATGCCAAGAAGACTTATTTATAGTAGGGCTTCAGCCTACTCCCATTAAAGTAACTGGGTAGTCATGTTCCATCTAGTGCTTCTAACTAGCAAGCACCTATTTCAAGGATGTAAGTAATAACATACGGCCCTAACCAATGTACCTTAAGTTTTCCTGGATGGCGCAAGAACTTAGAGTCATAGAGAAGTACCATTTGTCCAATCTCAAACTTCTTATCCCTTATGTTTCTGTCATGCCATGCTTTCTACCTGGCCTTTTCCTACTTCTGACTCCATCGTGCTATGGCTCATCACTCATCCAGTTGAATCATCTTCTCAATACACTCTTCTAAAGCCTGCTCATCAGCTAGACCTCCAGCACATGCAATGCACAAAGAAGGTAACATAAATTCTATAGGGAAGAATGGCTTCTGTGCCAAACACCAACTGAAATGGTGTGGCTTTGTTCAATCTCTTATAAAAGAACAGCTGACACTTTATCATCCCAATCCTTTCTTCCAACATCACAAATTTTTGTCAATGTCTGGCTCAAAATCTTGTTGAAAGCCTCAGCAGTTCCATTTTCCTGAGGATGATAGGGTGTAGTCTTATGGTGTGCAACCATAAACTCATCTAATAGGATCTTGATTGTCTCATTCAAAAAGTGTGTACCCCTATCACTTGTCAAGCTTAAAGGACATCCATATCTTGTAAGAACATTCTCCCATAGAAACCTAGCTATTGTAGCCATTGTACAATCCTTCGTAGGTGTTGCTTCTGCCCACCTTGTGAGATAATATATACAAGTAATGATATAGCGTGACCCAGTCCTACACGTGGCTGGCGAAATAGGTCCTACAAAATTGATGGCCCATTTCTCAAATGGTTCAGCACTAGTAATAGGTCTCAAAGGCATCTCATCTCTTTTCCCTAGTTTACCTAGACACTGACAATGGTCACACGCTTTGCAATACGCTTTACAATCTTTATACAGTGTCTCCCACCATAATCCAACAAGTAGGATCTTTCAGGCAGTTACATCACCTGCATAGTGGCCACCTGCAATACCACCATGTGCCTCCTCCATTATATCCTTGCACTCATGCTCTAATACACAACGGTGTAATACTTCATCTCTGCCTAACTTGTAGAGGTCACCACTGATTAACATAAATGGTGTCACGCATATAGCAAGTTGTTTCTTTTCTAATGCCTTCATTCCTTCTGGTGCCACACTAGTCCGTAGAAAGACAACAATGTCTTCTAATTCTGATGGTGTGCATGTGTAACCTATATAACTATACATCTGGCATGGTTTCTTCAATTATTTTTGCTTCTTCTCCTGAGTGAATTCTAGACAAGTGGTCTGGTCTAGAGTTACTTTTCCCTGGCTTCACCACAACTGTGAAGTCAAACTCTTGAAATAGGAGTACCCATCTGCATATGCACCCTTGTAAGATGGGTTTTTTCACCAAATACTTCAATGCCATGTGATCTGTATAAAACACAAATGGTGTTGCTAATAAGTACTATCGAAACTTGTGCAATGCATAGATCATTGACAAAGCTTCACGCTCTGTAGTTGTATAATTCTATTCAGTAGGAGTCAACTTCCTACTAGCAAAGAAAATTGGATGATCTACAATACCTTCACCAGGTTGAGCTAACACAGTGCCAATGGCCATGCCAAAGGTGTCCACATGCACATGAAATGGTTTATCCCATGAGGGAAAGTGCAGAATGGGCACGGTAGTAAGTTTCACCTTTAATATCTCAAACACGCATTGTTGTTGTTCTCCCTAATAAAATGTACCTTTTCCTTTTAGTAACTCTTCCAAGGGTGTAACAACTTTGGCATACCCTTTGATGAACTTCCGATAATATCCTGTGTGACCCAAAAATCCACGCACCTCACTTTGACTGGT
The DNA here is from genome assembly GCA_019776745.2 of Taxus chinensis. NCBI lineage: Eukaryota > Viridiplantae > Streptophyta > Pinopsida > Cupressales > Taxaceae > Taxus > Taxus chinensis. Next base: position 327,790,590 of record CM034155.1, on the reverse strand, counting down.
AGGCGCTTCCAGGCCTAGAATGACTGCAACCTTAGCTGGATCAACCAGCAAACCTTCCTTGCAGATTATATGTCCTAACAGTATTCCAAAAGGTGTAGAAAATATGCACTTCTTGATGTTCAAAGAGATACTCAATTTTCTGCATCATTCAAACATTAAGCGCAGATTGTCACAATGATCTTTCACAAGCCCATATATTGTCCAATCATCTAGATAAACCTGTAAGAAGTTGTGAATAAAATATTTGAATTCCTGAACAACTATCCATGAGAATACAACAAGCATGTTTTTCAGTCCAAAAGGCATCACAGTATAGGAAAAACTGCCCCATTCAATAGTAAAAGTTGTCTTTTCTTGATCCTCCTGAGCAATCCTAACCTGATGATACCCAAAAAACCCATCTGTGAATGAATATATTTCATGCCCTACCACTCCTTCCAGTATTTTCTCAGTGAATGGTGTAGGAAAAGAGTTTGTGACACATGCAACATTCAAATCCCTATAATCTACACAGATTTGAATCCTACCATCATTCTTGATACTTATCGCCATAGAACTAACCCATTATGACTCATCCAAGGGTCGAATAATCCCAGATTTCAGCATCTTATCAATCTCTTCCTTCACCTTTTCACGTAAATTGGGATTCATTCTATAAGGTCACTTTCTAACTGGGCGTGCACCATCCTTAAGCTTTATCTTCATTTCCCCAAGTGATTCATGCATGCCTTTAAGTTCATGATACCCTCGAGGGAATAAGTCCTAATAATCCCTGAGTAACTCAATGATCTTTGCCACTTCCGATTCTGACCAATAGTCTCCAATTATGACCTCCTTTGGCTCAGCCTCCAAACCTATATTCACCTTCTTTGTCTTCATGGGTTCGTGATAGGCATGCATATCCTTGTCTGCACTGTCCAAGACCTCGCGCACCCCTTGTGAATGTTCAATATCTAGGTTCTCAACTTCCTCATCATCCACTATGTAAACCATCTTTCCTTTCTCTTTCTCAAGGCAAGTGTGTTCAAGTAGTATGGATTCCATTTCTTCTTCCTTTTCAAAATGTGCTTCGGACTCTGTCTCACCAAATATTTCCTGAATAAGCTCTTCTGCCTTTGCACTATCTCCCATAGTTAAGCACTTGACAAATTTTAATGCTTCTTCTACTGGAGGTTTAGTCGAGAAGTAGTCAAAGGTCTGGATCATTCATGCAGTCAAATTCTACCAATTCCCAGTCTCTCTATGTAGTTCTACATATACATACCAGGCACGTGTGCATCCTTGTAGAGTAGAATACAATCTATGCACCCAGAGTGAAGGTGGTAATGCTTCCTGTCCCGCTATCCAGAGTCTCTCACACTGCTGAATGTGATGCTGAACAAGTTGATCACCATTATAAGTGCAGATCTGTGTAGGTGCATTGCTCCTTAAAAACCTAGTAGATAGGGTGATTCCAATCTCCTCCCATTCTATAAGATTATCTCTGTGGACTACCCACCAACGCACTGTTGTCCTGTGCAAGGTATACACTAACATATCTCTTCTCTTAATTTGATCTATCCACTATGCTTCCATGGATTTCAAAAATACAGGAAGATCTTCTGCCCCTGTATACCAAGGTACTACACTACCTATCCATCAAACAGAACGAAGTCCATTCTTGCATGCAACCACACTTTTTACCTCGTGCCCTACTAGTTCATATGTACCATGAGCCCAATTTTCACAAGAAATACTCATAGTATCACTAATAGAATGAGAATATTCCCACTATAGGATGCCTTCCTTTGATGGCTCATTGACCTCTGGGTCCTGAATAACACGTACATAGATTCTGTTTAAGTCCTCCTCACTTAGAGGCTCAACATATGGTGTAGACTTCCCATCTGTCAAAGGTATTACAACCCTTTCCTCCTTGTTCTCAAAGCTGATATACCCCTTATTGAATCTCAAGTTAGCATTATTCGCATAACACCAAGGGCATCCAAGCAAGGCTGGAAAATTGTCTTCTTCCGCAAGTGCTAATACCTCAAAATCCCCAGTGAACTTGGCCCCTTGTATGGTTATAGATGCATCCTTCAAAACTCCTATGGGAGTGGCCTTAGTCCAGTTTTCCATAAACAACACATTAGATGATGGCTGCAATGGAGGCCTCCCCATTTGTACCCATGCATCTAATGTAAGCACATTCACTTCCACACCTGTATCAATCAATATGTTGCTCAGCAGCCATCCATCCACAACAACATTCAGAGTAATTTCCTTGTCATAGTCAATGCTATCAGGGGGAAGATTTGCATGTAGGATTTTCCATTCATTCTCAGTGCTTGTGCGTGGGGTATTCCCCTTCAACCAATTTCCTAGCAATGGAATAATATTCTCCTGGCACAACATTTTACAAACCTCTCTGATGTCATCAATATCAGAGGGGAATTTTTCTGCTTCTTTCTTCTGCTCCATCTTCCTTGACTACTCCTTTAAACACTGTATCTCACCTTGAAGATTCCTGAGGACCTCCATGGTCTCTTGATAGAATTCCTTCTGATGAGCAGGATCTGGGTACCTTGCATGCAAAACCTCCTCCTTGGTGATTGTAGGCTTCTGGTGCAATGCCTCTCTTGTGCGTGCCACTTCATCTCATGTAGTAATCTTCACTATTAATGCCTCAGGTCCTGGTGCTATCTTGGGCATCCACTGATCTTCTACTACGCACTAGATTCTAACCATCCCGACACCTTTGTTTTCTTGCTTATGTTGCTTACTCAGATGCTCATATAAGTCTAGGAACTCTTCATAGCTATGGTTCTTTCCATAGAAAGAACATGCAATATTCTGGGGACATTCACGCCTATAGTGGTAAGGAGATCCACACGTATAACATGTTCCACGAGGGAACTCACCTCTTCCTCCACCACGGCCTCATCCTCCATATCCACCGCGATATCCATGTCCTCTTCCATGACCTCCTTCAAAATGCCCCTCATTCCTTTCATAGCATGTTTGATTATGATCCTGATCCTGGTGCTCATTCTTACCCTTAGAATTATCCGTTACACTTGTCTGTCATACCCCAATGTCTATAGCATCCTGGATCTGACCAATCAACCGACAATCTTTAGTATCATGGGTCGTGGACCAGAAAATTTTACAGTAACAAGATACATTCTTCCTTATCACACTTTGTAACAAAGGACAGTGACTAGCATCATGATTCAAATGACAGATCTCATAGTCCAACAGTAATGAGCATATAGATCTGCGAGGGAAACTATCCTTGGTGTGACCTTCCACTTCACAATCTGTACACCAAATCCCTGAGCGCGTTTCATGGGCTGAATTTGTTGATAGCTTCTCTAACTATTTTTCCATAGCTATAATTTGTGCCTCTAAGAATGGACTAACACCAGTGTCAATGCTCCCAACTACCTCAGCATGCAAAGCTGCTTCCAGTGCTTCATGTGATCAGTGTATGTCTTATGTGACAGTGCTCTTCTGAATGGTGTAATCAATCCACCAATGAACCATTGTGCATGTTGGCTTTGCATGAATATCATAAGAAAGCTTAGATAAGAGTGTTTTAAAATGGGAATCATACTCACGTACACTCTCAGTAGTGCCTTGCTTGATATCCTTGAGCACGCTTATACTCTTCTACTCAAATTTTGGGATATAGAACTCTTTCAAGAAAGCATCCTTCAGTGCTGCATAATCCACACAAGTTTGATCAGGGTCAAACTTCCTATACCAGTTGTGTGCACGTCCCTGTAATGTAGTAGAAAATTGACTTGCCTTGCACTCAGAAGCCATGATCCCTTTCGCACGCCACAATATTTCACACATGTGCACATGCTCATCAACATCCTCTATGCCTCTATACTCTGGAAGATGAAGAGACATCTCCATATAAATATTCTGGGGTTGGTGTGGACCTTGCCCACCTGATCTAGAACCTCTTGTGTTTCCCCTACCTCCAGAACCACCAGATCCACTGGAACTAGAACCACCTATACCTCCTGATCCTCCACTTGTAGCTAGAATAGGACCTGTAGATGTACTCCCCTGTGCTCCGATAGTAGTACTATACTGAACCCCTACAGTCTGTGTGGTAGTTCCACTTCCAGAGGTGAATCCAACATTCTACGCACTTACATTCTATGCAGATGATGCACCTAAAAATGTTCCTCCAAATAACATTGAAGTCATCTATCCTGCCATTGATGTACTTGCTCTCTGACTTACTTTGGTTCTCTTGTTTCCCAAATTCACTTGTTGATTACTTGTCGTACTAGATACTGGAAAACCAAGTGCAAGGGCTAGGTCACCAGGTGGATTAAGATGTGTGCCTGCGGCCCAGGTAGTCTCTATTCGCACACTTCTGTGTGAGGCCAAGGGGGGATCCCTGTCATGCTTTCCAAGATGGGGGAGTTCCTGATGCTCTAGCTCCATGTCTTCTACGTGAGCTTCAAATCCTTCATGAGCCATCTCTCTCCTCAACACCATACTTTCTGAAATGGTACACTACTTCTCTATCTCCCTCTCACACGCCTCATTATACTTAAGCCGCCTCTCCTCTCTCTGCCTTTCTGCCACTAGGTCTGCCATCTTTCACCAAACCTGTTCCTTCCCTTGCACGTGGTGAGGTTTAGTTAGCCATTAGTTTACTCTCCAGGTTTAAAGTTACCATCAAGATCTTGATCGCCAGTGGAATACTTTGCAGATATGTTCCTCTAGGATACCGTAAAAATTGGAATTCAGCTACCTCTGGGAAAGAATACGTCGAAATTGAATATTCCAGAATATAACTGTTTAGAACACCATGAAACCACGTATCCATAATGTGAGTCCAGATCAGATCAGCATCATAAAGGGCCTGAAATTCTTCATGTGTCTAGACAAGTGTGTGATACCTCCAATTCCACTTAGATGCATAAGCAATCAGCCACTCATATAATTCTACTAGAAATATGGTGAAAAATATCTCATATAAACTGTCATACAGGTTCTGTTCCACCCATACATGTGTGTTAAACTCAGATCTGGTGTTGAACCATTGTGCATATTCTTCCTCTAGATTGTGTATCCATTCTTCAATACTTGCTAGAGTTAACTGGTACATCTTCATCGTGAACCATCCTGAAAACAACTGAAAAAGAGGTCCCAGAAATGGAACCAATGATGCAGCCTAGAATTCACCAGATAACACCCTAGATGTGTTGACACATCACTCAGCCTAGACTGAGTGCTCACCCAAAGTGCACAAAGGTACCAGGTCCCTCTTTAGGGTTGCTGTAGCAAAATGTTAACATGATGAAGACTTAAAGCATATAGATCCATAACTAATACATCATTATATAGTGCATGACAGATCTAGATCTAGGAAAGAATAGGTTTAAACAATAATCATGATAGAAATAAGAACATGCACTACCCAATTACACACAGGAATGACACTTAGGTTTAGTCAATATCTTCCATCTCTTAATTATCACAATAACACAGAAGCTTCTTACAATACTGGAAATCTATGCCGATGCGTGCATGGATCTGATATGGTAATCCAGAAACATGCACATGTCTCTGTATACTTATCCCTCACACACACACACACAATATGTTTTCTATATCTCTATGTTCATCATCTCCCTACCAGGTAATTCACTACATATATATAGGGTGGGGACTTTCCCTTCACCACGCTTATCTATCCCAAAAATAGGTAATTCACATGCTATTAATAGCCACACACATCCATTTTCATGCATAGCCACACATGCAAGTGTGCTATCTATAGACTACTGATAGTTAACTGAGGTGACAATCCTATTCTTAGACTATCTCCATACAAAAGTGCTCTAAATCCGATCCTCCAGAAATAGACAATGCATGGCGTGCACGTCTCTACATCGTTGGTGTGTTCTGCACGCTATCTTCTAAAAATAGATCTTCATGCCCAAAAATGGCTAAGTCCTAAATAATGACTTGTCCTACTCGCGTAGAATCTTCTTGTCCCTTCGTGCCCTTAAACTTGGCCTGTTTTCCCATGTAGACTTCTTGTGTGAGTTTTTTCAAGTGTTCTCTGATCATTCTCAACGAAATCATAAAAAATTGGTTTATTTTTGAATTGTGGCTCCGAGCCCGATGCACAACAATCAAGAATTGAATAAATTGATGAAATTTTGATTATGAATTTAAGGAAAATGTGTCAGGTTTCGAACAACAATTCTATTAATGGTTGGAGATGCATTTAATGAAGCATGGGCATACATTTTTCATTGCTTAAAGTGATGGGACAACATGGGGAGCCTTTTGCAAGCAACATACCATCATTTCACTTCATTCATTACATCTTACAAGTGGTGGGAAGTCAAATTTCAGGATTTTCATTTTCTCTCTCTCCTCTCATAACTCTATAAATAAGAATGTCGAGCTCATTATAAGGGGGAGGATAACATGAGTAGCAAAACTCTTTCATTTTGATTTTGTGAAGTAAATGTGTTGCAGGCCCTTGGAGTGGACTCCTTGCATGGTGACCCAGACCCTTATTTTGTAATAGATTGAACTGTGCATATTATGAAGCAATAGATGCAAGTTTGTGGATATATGTTCCCTTGCTATGTTTTTTTGCATTCTTCTTGTCTCTTCAGCCTCATTGCAAATATATTGTGTCTATTTTATGCTCTTACAGTGACTCATTATCATTGTGTGTGTATGAATTACTATTGTGAATACAGTTGCTAGACTGTGGAGAACTGATATCACCCTCTCTAGTATGTACTTCACCTCCATCTTTCACACATTCCTCTTTTCTAGTGTATCACCGCTTTAGTGTAGGCTTTGTTTTCATGCACTCTCTCTCCCTGGTCCCTTGGAAAGTTAGATTAGGATAAAATATTTTTTCTGCATTAGAGTAGATTGTGGCAGGTAGTTTAGGGGCAAGAACTAGCTTTCTCTGGAGGCCTATCTCAAGTAGAAAGTCCAACAACTTGGAGATAGTACCCATATTACCTAGTCACGCCATGAGCTCAAGAATACACACACTTGTGCAAACCGGAGGGTGTTGTGATTCGGTGATAACAAGATTCTTAAAGATTCCCAAATCATGTGCACATCATTTAAAACAGTCCTTGATATAATTTTGAAGCACTCTATTGGGTCAAATAATCTATCTTCATTCATTTCTAAGCTTGGAAAGATCATAAAACCACATCTTAGTAAGAGAAAAATCACTCTAAACATTACATAGTAGTTTTAATTAACAAAGGGGTTAGGCCACATAGAAAATGTAGATTGCATCACACTACTACCGTATTAGGTACATTCTATACTATGTATTTATTTTGCTATCTTGGTGTCAATATGCATGAGGGCACCCCTGCGGGATAGTTAGTTATGCACACTTGCATAAACACCTAGGAGAACTACACAAGGCTTGATCCCATAATGAGGACATGTAGTGAAACAATTGGATTGGTTTAGAAGTTACAAGTCCTACCACCAAGGGTCATCTAGCCTTACCAAAAACATGTTTTCTCCTTTTGATTTTCTATTGATATGATGAAGGGTTAAACAAGTTGCTAGGATTTCTACATTATTATATATTATTAGAGTCATTCCAAAGTTATGTGAACAAGAGTAACATACAAAAAAAATCATTTATGTACAATTAAATCACACATGAAGTTACAGATCTATAGTTTCAAATGTTTTGAAACCATTTAGATCCAAGTCAGGACTCTATGATTCAAGTCTAGACTGTACACAAGTTGCACAGTTTCGCCCTATAAGATTTTCATTGCTAAAACTTCCATTATAGAATCTACAATTCTAGATCCTCATCTTTCATTGTCCTTCACATCAATATTCTCTCTATCCTTAATAAACTAATTTTATCTCCCCTCTCGTGTATTTAAGAAAGTGCATATCATTTATTAATTGTTTCAATTATCTCAAGTTTGAATTCATTATTCTGACTATGTATAATTAATATTTTAAGTTAATTAGATTAAAATAGTCTACCTATTGCAAACCTTTACATCCTTCTTATTTTTGAGCATATCCATAGCATAGATTTAATTGGGGTGTAAACACATGATTTCTTGACCCTTACATCAATCACTTTATCTTCTTATTTTTACACCTTCTCTAATATATGATGTATCTAGTCAAATTCTTCAAAATTTGTGCTAGAATAATCTATGGCGTTCTTCCCTTCATGATATGGGTGTAGATATGCTACATTAAATATATTTAAGATATCTATACCTTTTAGAAATTCAATCTTATGTGTACTTGATGCAAACTTCCTCACCACTTTTAATGGTCCTATTTTCTTCCACTTCAACTTAATATTGTGCCTCTAGGAAATGTTTCCTTTTACCAATGAGTTAGATCCAAATCTCTAGTTTAAGATTTAATTTCCCTCATTTTTACATTTGTGTGTAGTTTTTTATTCTGATTTATTTATTCTAAATTCCTCTGCACTAATTGGTGCATTTACTTCATGTATTCTATAAAATATTCAACTTTCACTCTCTTTACTATATCATCAATGATATTTCGCAACTATACTACTCTCCTCGAGTTAATTCTATATACTATATGGAATGGTGTATTCGTTGTGTTTCTATTCATGGAATTGTTATATATGAACTCCACTTTTGCCAATACCATGTCCCATGTTTATGGCTTGTTTCCTAGTGATTTAATAAAATTAAATTTAAGATAAGGACACTACTGATCATATAAATATAATAGTAACTATGTAAGATCAAGCTAAATAAGTACAAAACAGAGTGATAGATAAGGTTTACAGAATGAATTAGCTTGCATTCATAAGTCTAAACTGATTGTGGACTGGAGATTGATCGATGCATTCTAGAAAGTGACGATCATAGGCATGGAACAACCCAAAATAGACAGGGCCACCTAGGCACTAGTGTTTGTTCTAGGCATTGGAATCTCCAGACTAGCTTTGGATCTGGTTGTGTGTGTCACTACTTTTTCATTGTAGGTCATGTCAGGTTTACTTTACTTTTACTTAGTCGCACTTATTACCTACACAATTCTTAAACACACATAATATGAATAAAAATATGAATATGAGAGAGTGAGACTAACCCCCACAACCATCCTAATGTGATTTATTTGTCGAGCGACGGACTACATTTCAAACTCCGTGTAGTTCTTGTGGTATGTGATTGAAATTATGTCCCTTGATCTAGGTTGCCCTAGTGCTAGTGACACAAAAAATAGTGGGATACAACTACTTTGTCCCAATGCAAAATGTTTTGTATGGAATTTAGAATAGCTCCCCCTATCTAGTGCATAATATAGTCCTCTAATGATGTAGTAGAATGGAAATATTTTTCTCCTTGCATTAGTGTCTCTTGAAATGCCCCTCCTAATGAAGTTAACTAACACGTGTATATATATGATTCATTCACTCAAGTTTTTTTCATTAAAAAGGAAAGGCCGACCTAGGATAGTAAATAAAGACATGAGATATGTAACATCCGAAAAAATATTTAAAAGGGGGGAGGAGGATAGAAGCACCTAGAGGGGAAAGAAGCGCCCAAGCATTCCTATCCCAAATGGGCAGCTCTATACAGGGTATCAAAAAGGGTAAACTACAAAATTGTAATAATGTACGATGTCAGTTGGTATGTAAAACTTTAAGTTTCCAATCAGAAACAAAAACAATAGAGATGAAAAGGATAAAGTAATGTCAAAGCAAAGTAAAAGGTCAGTAAAGTGTAATTTTCTCGCTTAGGAATCATGCATATAAATGAAGCATTTATAGGCTAGATGTAAATAACAAGGGAATGATTTAGTGATTAAATTTTCCCCTAGTTTATGTTGGATAAAGATTTGGTAACATGAAGTAGAAAAGGAAAATGTAGCATGAGGATTCTAAAGAATATTGTGACTAGTAGCATGCCAAATGAATGTTGTAGTGTGTTGAATAGAATAACTTAGAATGTGTATTGTGAAATTCTAAGGGATTGCAAGGAGAAGGATCCTAGAGGTGACCTTTGTATGCGTGGAGTGATAATGATGTGTACAAGTAGTTCCTTGAAATATTATCTTTGTTGGAGCGTGATTGATATTTTCTTAATGGGTTTTTGGGTGCTTTTCCTTCGTAGGAATAGAATAGGACCCAAAAAATAAAATACTTGGAATGGGGATGTTTGAGTGCTTACAAATGAGATATCTTGTATCATTGACCTGGTATAATGCTTTAAACCTATAGTGATTTCTTTTCTAATGAATGTACATAAGCTTTACCAATATTTAGCGAGCCTTGGTTGCTTTTGTGATTGTTGCAAGAGATTATTTCAATAGAGTGCCATATGATTTCTTTGTTAGTATATGAGGTGAGTATAACTTGCTTATATAGGGTTCCTATTGTAAATTATAAAGTTAAGGCTGACTCAGAGGGAGTAAAAGACCCAACAAACAATAAGAAACTTAAAGTAAAGATGGAAGATATGTCGGTTGAAAATTGTATGAATCGGCCAGGACCGGATATCACAAACCAACTAAACTAGACATTTTTACACATGCATAAGAAACATGAAAACCAAAGTTTATATCATGTCAAGTGGAGTTTTTCTATGATTTTTCGCATTTAACTAGATTAGAATCTATCGACACGTTAGTCTATAGACTAAACAAGCTAGGAAAAAGACGTTGTGATGTACTAAGTGGTGATAGAAAGAATGTTTTTGTCTTAGCAAGAATGCATTGTTAACCAGTAGTGTCAAAGGGTTATTTCCCAAATTTGAGTGTCTACACTTGGAGTGAATTTGCTCTTGTTAAGATATAGCTCTAGGACATTTGCATTCTTGGATGGGAGGAAGCTAGACTCTTTTAACAAGTTAAATATTTTAGACCTATAATGGGTGTCATTCTATGTGATGTTCAATTACTTCTGGAAGATTTAGGAAAGCCTTGAATTTTTTTGGATTGATATTACAATAAGACCGACCCTAGAAAAATGAGTTATAAAGTGATATTGACTTGTTTATATAGTCTTTCGTAGGTGAAATATTACAATAATGCCGACCCTGGGAAAATAAAACAATATAGTTAAGATAATTAAATTGAAATTAAAGTCGAAAGATACAAAAGGGTAGGATTGTACAAGTTGGCCAAGGTCGTACAACATATTCTAAATAAACTGTACAATTTTGGACAAGAAACTTGTGATACAAAACCAAAAATTATTGAATAATGTATAGAGATGATTTACTATTTTTCTTAATTAATATTTCTTGAATTTGCACAAAGAAGAGTGTGGAGATAAGCAAGCCAATAAAGAACTAGGGAGATGTACCGATTGGACTTAGAATGAGAGCATTTTTCTTAATAAGGGAAGATAGCCAAACTTGTCATTTTCAAAAGGATAAGTTACCAAGTTTGAGTGTTTATATGTAGTGTGTAATAATTGAGGTTATTCAACCTCATGTTGAGTTGATATTTTCCTACACAACACTATTTTGAGGAGGCGTCAGACTAATGTAGTTCTCCCACTTATTAGAAGAGCAATTGTGCTCCTTCTGACTATATGTATGTAGCTAGCAATCGGGTATTTGACAGTTGATCATGCTTAATTGGACTTGGATTTGAATTATTTTGACTTGGTCGATAGCTCTTTAAACATGCTTGGGGGATTTTCCTTGTGTATGCTCTTGAAATAGGGAAGACTATGGTAGTTTTCTTGATGCTTGAAGGATACATGTTAAGTGAGAGGGCAATGGTAGCTAGGTATGTGCTAAGTGAGTAAAGGAAATACCGATTTGTGGAATGATATTCTTTTGAAAATTCGACCTTAAAATTGCTATGAACATAACCGCCCAACATGGAACAAAAATGGTAGTTAATCATATTCCTACTAGAAGCTTTTTTCTTGTATGGTTGAAAAATGAATTGATGGTCTAGAGAGGTTTGTAGTACATGATGTACAAGGTGTTTATTATGCATAAAAGTGTTCCTGTAGGTGGTTGGGCAATAGAATAAGGGATTTACACCGTCGCAAACCTTAAGAAAGAATAGGATAGGATAGTGAGTTTGAATGTATAAGAGATATAAGCCAAAACTAACATTACCATATGCCAATTACACACAAGTCATACACGTGCAATGTCATGTACAACTTTGAACAACACCTATAAAAATCCTACCATTTTAATACACAATCTACTTTAAAATAATATAAAAAAGTAGTTTCAAAGAGTCAAGGTAATAAGTCAATTCACATAAATAATGAATGTTAATTTTAAAGTTCAACTATAAGAGAGGGATCCACCTTGCCACAATCGTATGGTTTCCAGTAAGAAGATTCTCGAGCATCCGCTAATTTCAAAGTCAAGGTCAAAAAGAAATGAAGAAAATCATACAGAAATGAAATTTAAAGGCGTGCTCGCTCGTTATGGTGTAGACAGAAAGCACTGTAAAATCTACTTTACGAAATGGTTGGCAAAGAATTAATCATGTCTCCCATTTCATTTTGGATGGCTCTGGCTTTTGGCTTGGGGATATTCATTCACGTCAGTGGATGTCCAAGCGATGAAAGAAGTTATCTCCTGGATTTCAGAGGAAGTGTCATTGATCACACCGATCGCTTATCCTCCTGGCAGGGATTCAACTGCTGCCAGTGGAATGGCATTATATGTGACTCCCAATCAGGGCATGTCATCACTCTGGATCTCAAAAACCGTTATTACGATCCAGAAATTGACTCGGGAGATTCATACAGGAATTTGAGTGGGGCGATTCATCCATCTCTGTTCAATCTGAAGCATCTTCAGTATTTGGATTTCGGATACAACCACTTCAATTTTATTCCCATATCTCCTCAGTTCGCTAAACTTAACAGGCTTACTTTCCTCAGTTTGTCAAATGCTGGATTTGGAGGGGAGATCCCTGTGGAAATGGGAAATATTACAACCTTGCGTCACCTGGATCTCTCAACAAGTCTTTCTGGTTATGGCTTGCAGAGTTGGAGGTTCGCAGAATGGATAACAAATCTGAGAAGATTGGAATACCTGTCCATGCGTGGAGTGCATCTGAGAATTGCTTCTCAGGATTGGGGTAGCCTCTCTAGTCTTACCCACCTTGACCTCTCTAACTGTGGACTTTCCGGTGCCATCCCCTCTCTCCCAAACCTCACTCGGCTGTCCCATCTCCACCTTACAAGAAATTCATTTCTGTTCCGGCCGGTGCCAGCTTCGTTTCAGAATGTCTCAACCTTGGTTTCCCTTGATCTCTCATTCTGTGGTCTCGATGGTTCCATCCCCTCAAACTTCTTGCACAGCTCCAGGATGAACAACATTGAGATGTCAGGTAACAGCAAGCTCACGGGAAACATTTCTTTCATTAGGAACCACTCTTCCTCCCTCATTGTCTTTTCTCTGGCCTATGCCAGTATAGGTGGAGTGATTCCTCCTTCCATTGTGAACTTTCAAAAACTTCAAAAGCTGACTCTTGCAGATAATTACTTAACAGGAGATATACCTCAGTTTAGATCTGAATTGGGGGCTCTGCCCCTTCTTTCATTCATTGATCTTTCAGGTAACAGTTTGAAAGGCAGTATACCTTTGTCTTTTCATAGGCTTTCCTCACTCACATATCTTGGATTAGATAATAACCAGTTAACAGGTAGTGTTTCTCTTTCCATGTTCCAATATGCGACTCAATTTCAAGTACTGGACCTTTCGGGAAATCATCTAATCGTTGACATCTCTTCCAATTGGGTTCCTGAGTTTGATCGACTGTTATACCTGGGATTGGGATCTTGTAATATCCAGGGTGATTTTCCTACATTTTTCTCCACTCAATATTCATTAGGAGACTTGGACCTCTCAAATAACCAGATTCAGGGAAATGTTCCCAATTGGCTGTGGGATCTTCCCAATCTTGGAATGCTCAATCTTTCTAATAATCAACTGAGAGGGTCTCTGCCCCCATTGAAGTTTAAGGCTTTTTCTGTACTGGACTTGCATAATAATGGCTTCCACGGCCGTATTCCACCTATTTATTTTGACACAGCCATATTGGATTTGTCTGAAAACAAGTTTAATGGCTCTATTCGCGCTGCCAAATTTCCAGTAATCTCTCTGTCCTTATCAGGGAATGATCTGAGTGGAGGAATTCCACATTCTATTTGTACTCCTGTAAATTCCATCGTCATTATCAACTTGTCAAAGAATAGTCTGAAGGGTGCGATTCCTACAGATTTAGGGAGATGTGATCAACTGGAAGTTTTAAACTTGGCTCAAAATGATTTCCATGATGAGATGCCAAAGGAGCTGGGAAATCTGACCAGGCTTGAGACGTTAAATCTCAATGGAAACAATTTGAAAGGTACTATCCCTTCAGATATTGCAAATTGCGCACATCTCAAAGTATTTGACATAGGGCATAACCAGATTCAAGGAACTATTCCTGTTTGGTTCACAGGACTGACAGATTTAAAAATTCTCAGCTTGACTTTTAATAAGCTTGAAGGCAGTATTCCACCCGAATTATTTGAGCTGGAGAATCTTCAGGTTTTAGATATATCTCATAACAACTTGACAGGATCAATTCCTGCAAATCTAGGAGAGCTAAGTGCCATGGTCAATCAAATACAGAGTGTTGAATCACAATATACAGAGAGTCCACTTGGAGCGATCATCAAAACTGATTTTGACATGCCCTTTCATGTACCAGTATTTGTGGATCACATAAATCTCTGGATTAAAGGAAGGGAACTTCCATATCCAAAGATATGGAGATCATTGAAATTCATGGATCTGTCGCATAACAGGTTGTCAGGGAACATTCCTCTAGAAATGGGACTCCTACATGGTCTAATTGCTCTCAACGTTTCTAAAAATAATCTCAGTGGCTCAATTCCGAAATCCTTGCAAGGCATGGTTCATCTAGAGTCCCTGGATCTTTCAGAAAACGTGCTGTCGGGGAACATTCCAGCAGAACTTTTAAGTCTCACATTCCTTTCTGTTTTAAATCTTTCTGACAACATGTTTTATGGATTAATTCCACAGGGAAAACAATTTTCAACCTTTGGGGTTTCATCATTTCTAGGAAATCCCAACCTTCATGGATTTCCGCTGGAAAACAGAACACAGAGCACTGGGTTTGGTGAAAGAGAAAGCAACGTTACAGATAAAATGGATCGATGGTGGGCAGTGGCAGTGGGGTTATGTTATGGGGTGGGATTCGCTTCTGTGATTGCAGTGTTGTGCTTCCACGTAAAATGGAGAAACAAATGCTTTGCTGTCATGGATGGTATTCTAGCATATCTTTTTTAGGGCTGAATTTCTTTACACAGCATGTAGATTGTCACTCCTGCTCTGTTTACTGAATTTCTTTACCTAGCTGAGTTCCTAATGTTTACTTCTCCTGGCTCTCATCAAATCTGACAGAAAAGTCTAACGAAGAGAACAGAAAAGCAAAATCTTATAGAAGTTTCCAATGTGTATCTTCTCTATATTAAATTGGTGTAATATAGTTTCATAATCTATTTGGTAAATGCTACCTTTAAGTGAAGTAAACGTTGTAAGCATTTTGTACAGCGATTTTAATTAGTATCAATTTTGTGCATACCCTGTGATACCTACAGTGTCTGTGGCCACATTTCATGGAGGCATTTAGTCAAATAGTTCACATGCCTATTGCATGATTCCACATTTCACATATATATTTACTTTGTGTGTAGTAGTTTGTTTTCTCTTTCTGAGGAGAACCACATCTCATCAAGGTATTTCATCAAAGAATTTGCATGCCTCGATCTAAATCTCCCATATTGGTAGATGTTGGGAGGATGTTGGCAGAGGTTGTGGAGTTCCCCTGTACACCTATCAATCGCATTTTTCGAAAATCTGCCAAGGCCTTTCCAACACACTCATTTTGTGCATATCCTGCAATCAATAAATTCCATGAGGGCGCATTTGTTTCAGGAATGTAGTCAAACAGTTGGCATGCTTCCACATTTTACATATATATCTACCAACTGTTGTAATTTAGGTATTCTGACGACTCACTTCGCAGACTGAGATGTCTCCCGTTTGTGGCCCTCCTTTTTATTCCCTCTTTCACCATTTCTTCCCTTACAAATCACACGCCTACATAAAGAATAAGAAATTCATAGCAGAAATCAAAGAAGAAATGAAGGATTAGAGCATAGAGGTCACACTATTTCATTTTATTTCAGTGTTACAGATTTCTTTTCTAGTTAAATCTGAGTATTGGATTTGATTTGTGTGAATGTATACAATCGGATGTCCATATCCTAATCTAAAAATATCTCGTTTTGGCGGAGGTTAGGAGGATGCTAACAAAGGTTGTCTAGCTTTAAACCTACCAAAATTTACATTTGTTGGAGAGCTCGACTATGGCGCATCCGTGCCTTGGAAATGGAACACCAACACATGAATCCTCATCTCCATTTCCATTTCCATTTCCATTTCCTTTGCAACAAAGAGAAATAAATAAACCAGAGGTTGGATGGCTAGGAGAGAGTCTCCCAGGAACGCGCCGCCAGAAAAATGACAGTTCCCGATTATTGTCTGCCTCAATGTAACACCGCTGAAGTAACTACAATTGCACTTGAAAATAAAACATTAATTCTGACTCAACACCATAAAACCCCAGAAAAAAATGATGGTACCAGTCATTTGAAGTCGCTGTATGAGAAGCCATTTTAAAAAGAGATTTCGTCATCTACGTTTTCCATCAAACTCTACACAGTACCATTAAAAACTAAAACATAATGAACTGATGGATTTATGTGAAACTCAAACCAAATATTTATGTTTAATAGTCACAATGCTTAATATTTGGGATCTGGCATAAGTGCTTGCAGTGTTAAATTACTTGGAAGTTAGATTTTTTTCTGTGAAAGGATTGGCTTACCTGGTTAAGTTGGAAAAAACCAAACCTTGGAGTTCTCAAGAAGGGTGTGCAAATTGCTCATGGAAGTGGGGGTAGAAATGTTGGATATCGAAAGCCCTCAACTCTCCTTCCTTACTTTGAAATGAATATGAGAAAATAAAGAAAAGCACACTTGCAAATCTAGGAGAGGAGAAGCTTTCATTTACAATATTGTATATTGTTGTTTATGGTCGCGTCAAGTGGATTATTGACTTAACATATGGACTAACCCCCTCTCAATAAAAGTATCATTTTAAAATTGCACGGACTAACACACTCCTACAATGAAAAAGAATATACATATTGATTTACGTATTAAAAAAGATATAGGGTACAAGGCAGATCTTGCTAAACTTTGAAATGCTTTCTTTTGTACTCGGTAGTTTAAATCAACTTGATTATGTTCCCGAAAAAATTGAAACCAATAGAAAATTGCAGGTAGCAACAATACATATATAAAACTCCTTACAACTTGACGCTGAACAGATCCAAAATCGAGGATATTACAATATATACAAACAAGATACTTCTCGAGTGGCTAAAAAAGGTGTATTTTGGTATGGACTTTTGTCATGCAAATGTGCAATAGGGAAATTGAGGATTTTCTAGCATGACAACTATACCCCCGTGTCGAAACTTGCAAGCTTTACCCTTCTGAGGCACCTCGGGTCTACCAAGTCAGTCTACTGACCTTCCAGCTAATGTTAATCCAGTCCCCTAGGTGATTTAGGAAAGTCAATTCAACCCCTAAGTGATTTTAGGAGTTCTTGAAAAATGTAGTTTTCGAGTAGTTGCGAGAAGGGCTATCACTAGCCTTCCTAGGACTAGAGCAACCCCCTAGAGTGGAATGAGCGAGCTAAACTTGACACGAAGGTGAATTGAAGGCCCAGGAACATCATGGAAGTGATTTAGGAATATTCATGAAGGATTTGGAGGAGTTGGAGCAGTTTGATCAAAAACACAGTTCACAGGCCAGAGGAGTGCACAGGGTCAATCGAGTTTCTGAGATTGAGGAAGTGATTCCAGGAGCTATGGATGGAGTTATGAGCCAAAAATTACATTGTTGGAAAGGTAATTCAAAACCCTATAATATGGTGAAATCGTATTTTTCTCAACACCTTAGTGCAATAGGTTTATAACTAGTTTTTTTCTAGAAATAAGTAAAGGACCAAATCAAAAATACACTTTTTCAGAGTTCAAATTGATGATTCAAGACCTAAGAACCACACCATTGGATTCAAAATTCCCTTTTTAGTAAATATCATATAACATTTCATCAAAAAAGTCCATCGAGAGCTTAATTTGTTGTTGTTTCAAGTTGCCCTATAGGAGAGAGTTCAGGAGTTAGTCAAATTTGACGAGGACACATGTCATCTCCAAGATCGTGGCGCAATTTCATGTCCCTTTCATCCCTCAAGCTAAGCGACACGAGGGACATAAAAATGTGCCCATCCCCTATAAGCCCTCTGGTCACCCATATAACCTCCAAGATCACCAGTTCAACCCCCAGGTGGTTGCAGGAGCTCAAACCCTTGACCGTTAGATCGCTAACAAGTGGTGGCTTTTGGCACACCGTGTAAATTGATGAACCTCATGTCCCTTTTTAAAAGGGGATATGAGGGACATAAATAATGTACCCACCCAAAGGAATAGATCACGGTCCTCCATACGACCAGTTTCTAGCCCCTAATGCTTCCAACTTGATTTTTAGCTCAAATCCTTAGTCGTCAGATTTCTGCTATGTCGTAACCAAGCACATTGTGCAAACTGATGTCCCTTTATTCCTTTAATGCTTAAGGTACATAAGGGACATAAACAATTTCCTCACTCTACGCTTTGTAATTTTTGAAATTTTTAAAAATCCCTCTTGTCACTTTCTTTCGGACCGCTTCTAACTTCTAACCTTTTCACAGCTTCACCATGCCATTGCTCTACAACCTGCTGACACTTACACTATTCACCATTGTTGAACCTCGAACTAGATCCATCATAGCGACAATATCATCTACTCCATGATAGCATGCAGGTTTCAAAGAGAAGGTTGATCAGAGAAGGTTGATCAGAATAGCTTGAAGAACGAAGAACGAAGAACAAGGGAGAAAAATATCTGAAGACTCTCATGGCGATGAAACAAAAATTCCAACATATCTACAAAACTGGTGCACGGATCGAGATGAATTTTTTGGATGTGTTCATCATTTTCAAAGACCATTAAAACACCCATAACAGATCTTCCATCTGCAGCATGGAGTGTTCACAGTGAAGATGTCACTTTCTTAGCACAACTAAGAAAAAAGCTCGATTTCCTGTCAAACCGATGGTCGGGTCGAAGAGATATTTCACCAGAAGCACAAGAAGAAATAACCCATTACGAAAAGGTAATTCTCATCACAAATGGAGAATAAAACCAAACCTGTAACTTTCAAGGTCCATTAATGGTTGCCATGTTTAGAGCTGCCGCTAGATCGAAAACTTAAAACTTTAAAATCTCTCAAACTACTGATCGAGTAGGTCAAAAATTTAGAGGGGCGATATTGGGAGAAAACCCATATTGAAAAAAATCATTCCAAACAATCTGAACACTAGAAGCACACCTTATAAAAATAGTAGGCCTTCTACACAGAGGACTGCTATTTCGGGAAGGTCACCAATTGAAGAACCTATGAAGAAGACGTTGAACACAGATGATGTACTACAGTTTAAAATTTATCAAAAATGGTCATCTTGGTCCGAAATTGACACTTAACAAAAATAGTAAGTGGTCTCACAAGCACTTGCCAAAAATAGAAAATCGATCCAAAAAGTGAGAGAAACGTAAGGAGAAAGGGAAATCTGAGTTGCAACATCTAGTTGAGGTTCGAGGGAGCTGATTTTCTGTACTTTATAAAAATAGTAAGTTGCCTTTTTGGCACTTACTAAAAATAGTAAGTCATTCCATAGGGTAAATTTCACAAGAGGATCATTCTAAGAATGGAGAAATCAATCTGACAGTCCCAGTTGGAGTTTGGAGAATAATTTTCTCACTTACTAAAAATAGTAAGTTACCCATTCCAGAAATAGTAGGTGTCAAGTGAAGTTTAGATTCATTGGGGAGAAGACAATGCGGTCTCTATCATTGGACTATGTGGGAATAGATGACAGTGAGGTTACTTACATGGATCTCAATAGTGTCTTTCAACACTCATTTCATACCTTCATCAGTATGTGTAAAGAGGAACTCACAATCAACACCGTCAGGCTACTCATAGTGTATTTCATCAGGATCGTGTTCAAACCAACTAAGCAGTGTAGGAGTGTTGCAATATTTGTTCCAACAATTCAGTCTCTTCAGAAAGGATCTTCATGAGCGATGCGCATGGTCACCAATGGAATCATTTGACAATTTTTTTAACACTTAGTTCACGGTGTTCGTGCGTCATCCTAAGGAAGTTTGTCATCATATGAGGCATTCAAGGATCTATATTTCACTACATTTGAGCATTGCATCATCTTAGTCAAGTAGAACAGTGGCTCATCGAGGCATTTTCTTCATCGGCATTGTTATCCCTCTCTCTCTGCTCACTTTATCTCTCCTCTCACCCCTCAAATTTCTCTCTCCTTAGTATTCAATCTTGCGTTGAGGTTGCACTTTTTCACATGCCTTAATGTTTTCAATGTAATAAGTCACCCTTTAGTTATAAAAGGGGAATTAATGTTTTCTTAGGAATGTGAAAAGTTTCAAGGCATATGAAGCGTCAATGGGGGATAAGCGAAAAGACTTCCAAAGTGCTATAAATTGTAATGAGCTCTTCATTCCAAAGGGTTTCTAATTCTAAAATTCTTATAGCTGGTTGTATTCTTGTAAGTTCATAAGAGAGATTTTGCTTACTTGTGAGTGAAAAAATGTATCCAGTTTAGTCCTATTATCAGTGTCTTCCATTCTCATATTATGTACAATTTTTGGTTGAGCATCAATACAAGAAGAAGGAATTTTCACCTTTTTTGACTGAGGAGTTTAGTGATACTTTGTGCTCATTAAATGTTATTTGGTCTTGTTGTTGTTTTGTATATTTGTTTCTTCTTAATTTTACTGCATGTGATGAAAGTTCTAACGGATGTATGCAAGACTCTGATTTTCTACTTACAACATTAGTTCCTCTTATGTAATATTCTCACTCCCTTTCCCTCTCTCTTAGAAAATTCCTCTCTTGGACATATCTGCAAGCTTTTTCCGCAGGGTTAGTGGAGTGCCCCTGTTGGATCCCCGATTGAAAGGCCACCAAGAAACTCCACTTTTTTTACTCAGGCATGCATATAAGACATCTGCACCGGTTAAGTAGAGGGACTTAGATTCCCAAAGTTTGCAAGCATCCCACAAATTTGTCTCCGAAATTTTTTCTTGCCAACAGTTTTTGACACCCATCGTGGGGAAGACTTAGCAACATCTCCACCCAAAAAATGACCTTGAAAATACCAAAAAAATTAAAATTTCAAAATTTTAGAAAAGGAAATTTTCTACAATTCTAATAATCATCCGAGCCTCATGTCTATAAGCCATGGCTATTCCAAGAAATCCTCCTATTGAAAGACCCAAATTACTTTTCCACATTTAAGAGGATATTGCTTTAGATTTACGAGAGGCTATTTGGAATAATAGTCCAAGTATCAATCATTACTTCATTGCCACGAGAGTACTCAATCTTGAAGAAGAAAATGCTGCTAAAGGTGAAAGGCGAAGAAAAATTCAAGCACTGTAAAGAAGAACATAAATCTCCAAGCTGGTGGATAGAAGATACACCCAACAACAAATGCAAGGAGGAAAAATTGATCCCACTTTTTAAGAGCTTCAAAGAAGACAAGATCTTCTCCGAACTCAGAGGTCTCCTTTTCATCACACGACTGGTTCCATCAAGACTGACACAATTCAACAAATCAAGGGTGCAGAGAAAACATGTTGAAATCCAACGGTGGAAAGATGGTTCCAATTTGTTTTTCAATGGCACTCCCAACGGTTGTGAAGCGCCTACAAAAACGAACAAGATAGCCATAAGTATTTGGAGGTAGTGCATCATTGGTCATTACCCTTCCTCACAACAAAGACGTCAGCCGCCTACGAATTGCGAGCTATCTTAATGAAACTATGGTAGTGAGAATTGAAAGCATCCAACGAAAAGATGTGATCAAATTTGATTGGGTGTAGGAGGTCGATTTGTTTGTAAAAGAGGGAAGTGTAAAACTTAGGGATGAGAAGAGTCCCGTCTAATTTCCTTTCAGCCAGAGTTGTCATGGACAACTATCTTCTGGTTATTGAGGCCACACACTATCTGCAGCACCTCCAAAAGTTTATCTGTCCTAATGCCCACCATGACTTCAAATTCTTCTTCTCTAACCATTTCGACAGAGAAAACCAAATGCACTGTGATAGAAGTGTCTAATGCCTTGAAGCATAGATAACAACGAGATCTTTAAAATTCTGGTCAGCAACACACAAAAGAAATGTAAATTGAATATTGAAAATATTAAAGTTTACTATTGTCATTTTATATTATTACGCCTAAAGGCGTGTTCTATGTTCAAAAGCCTGGCCCTTTCTGACAAGTGACAGAGGCATCAATGCGTGAAAATTTTGGTCGACGAAATACAGACTTATATTTGCCATTCACGTGGTGTTGAATAGTTGGGAGGTGTGTTATCTGGTAGAAACTTGCCCCTCCTTTGACGCAAAAATGTGGAACGTCCATTCTGTGACCGTTTCGTTGTCTTCTATGAATTTGAGCCGTAGATATTTTGTCTTCTTCTATTGTGCTGGACCTGAAAAATTACCTCACCACGTATGTTTTACCATGGTTTGGTTGAGTTCTTAATGTGTAAGTGTCAAACAATGACAAATGTTTAGTGCGTGTTTCTCTATGTCTGACTGCCACGCGGTTTGGGATGATGAGTTGTTCTTTAATGGTTGGATTTGGCCCATGATGCTGTTAGATAAGCCGTAGGTTCTGCCTCGGCCTATCGATGTGCAAGAAATCGAGGCCATTTTCTACGCGCTAGAGCAAGGGTTACAACGATGAAGAAGCAAGTAGAGGGAGAGAGAGAGGGCTATCGAGGGACAAGTCTCAGCAGAGGCATGAAGTTTCTGTAGATTAGTCAGTATGACTTCCAACAGGTATTGGCCAAATCAGTTCAAAGTAAATCCCTCAGCCGTGCAACATCAATGGCACCAAATCACCGCCTCTACAAATATCTCCACCCAAAACTCCTTAATTCGTTCTTAAATTCTACACTAATGTTTTCATTTTTACACTAATGATTTAGGGTTTTCCTAAATGTGTGCCTTCCAATCTACATTCTTCAACTATTATTACTATTTATATGCATAGCTAAAGTTAATCCACATGTGAAACAAATGTGATTTCAATCATGTCAGTTCATATCTGGAGCCATTTTATATGAAATTCGATATTATAGGCAATTAATATGTTTTTTATTATTTGAAACAAGATCACGATCGCAGGAAGAACCCAGACCCAAAACCTAGATGGAATCTGAAGGCCGAGTATATTCAAATTTTGGAGAGCATAATCACTTCTAGAATAGTGAATCCGTAGAGAGAAGAAATATAGAATATCAGGATGCAACTTCAAGAATATAGACAGGTGGGAGAAGGTAATGTCTCCTATTTGTTCCAGAATAGAAAATCCAATACCAAACAAAAACAACGTCATCTTCAGGCTTATGCGGAGAATGCTAAAAGGGAAGTCCGACTCTAAGAGGTGGATAAGCCTCAACGATTTTCTGTACAGAAGGAGAAACATTGCATGCCACTTTCCTCCTCCAACATATGTAATGAAATTACTTGTATAATTCAAATCATCAGCAAAAATATAGCACCAAATAACACAATAGTCCAGAATAATGATCTTAATATGCAATTAGGATATCTTTTCCACTTCGAGGGGACAACCTCCAAACCATAGAAAAAGACTCAAATGCTCCAAATGATGATGAAATACTACCTAAAATCCCCTATATATACTATTCATATGTTATGGCCAACACCAAGGCAGACCTACTAAGCATGAGAAAGTATAAATGATATAATAAAATGATATGGTAAGCCACAAGTCGGCTACTCATATCCTAATACAAGCAATAGGTTAAGGGGTGTAGTATGCCCTTCCCATTGAAAGTAACATTGTCCCCAATGTTGAGAAGCTCTGGGTGCTGCTGCAGAGAATGTCATACTCTTCCCATGTTGTATCTTCATTTTCCATATTCTTCCACTTGATCAGGTACTCAGTAATAAACCGTGTCCTCAATCTTTTAGTGTGTATTTGAAGGATGCATTCAGGTTCCAAGATGACTCTCCCCTCCTCATTGAGCTCAGGTAACATTGTCTGGGCTGATACTCTCTATCTAATTACTTTCTTTAGGCAAGAAACATGAAAGACTGGATGTATTTTGGTTGATTGTGGAAGTTCTAATTTGTATGCTACAATACCAATCTTCTGTAATACTTGATAGGGGCCATAATACTTCGGTGAATTTTTGTTATCCTTTTGTTGTTGTTTCAAAGACAATTGCTTATATGGTTATAACCGCACAAAAACCAAATCACCGACTTCAAAATGCCTTTCTATGTGATGTTGATTAGCCTGTTGCTTCATGTGGTTTTGTGCCATGACCAAGTTCTCCTTGAGACTAGAGAGGACCTCTTGTTGATATTGAATGTGTTCTTCTACTGCTCTAACCCATAGTTGTCCTCTCAATGATGATGTGATGGATGGTGGATGGTACCCATAGAGTGCCAAAAAAGGAGACATTTTAGATGAAGTATGGAAGGAAGTGTGTTATACCACCATTCTGCAAGTGGAAAACCATTGGACCCATCTTGCTTGTTTATCTAACGTGAAGCAACAGAGATATCCCTCTAAAACACTTATTTACAACTTCTATTTTCCCATCAAACTGAGGATGATAAGAAGAGCTACGAGGTAATTGAGTACCCAAACATGAGAATAAATCAGTCCAAAAATTACTAGTAAATATAGGGTCTTGATCACTTACTATAATCTTCAGTGTCCCATGAAGCTTCTGAATTGTGTCCATGAAGGCTGTTGTTACCGTGCTTACAACAAATGGGTGTGCCGAGGCACAAAAATGAGCATATTTGGTGAGTCTATCCACCACAACCATGATGACATTTTTTCCTTCAGATTTAGGCAATCCTATGATGAAGTCCATGGAAACCTCTTCCCACCGCTAGCTAGGAATAGATAGAGGTTGTAGAAGACCTGGGGATTGGACTGTTTCACCCTTATTTTTTTTACAAACCATGCATTCTGCCATAAATTTTTGGACATCCCCTTTGAGACCTTCCCAAAATAAATCCTGTTTAACTCGATGATAAGTCTTCAAGAATCCAGAGTGCCCCCCCTATTGCAGAAGAGTGAAGCTCAGATAGAATCCCTATTTTTAAGAGTGGAGTTCTTACATAGGTATAATCTATCTTTATACCATAAAGCATCCCCTTTCGATATAAATTTTTCAGACATGCTTGGATCATTATGGAGATGATGAATGAGGTTTTGTGTGGTTGGGTCATTTCTTCATTCGGACCTTGCCTCATCTATCCAATCTTCCTGTAATATGGATATGGCACATAACAAGGATGTAGTTGATTTATCTTTCCGCGACAGAGCATCCGCAACTACATTCTTCTTCCCTTTCTTATAGATAATCTCAAAATCATATCCCAATATCTTGGAGATCCCGTTTTTTGTTGTTCTTTAGATGATAAACGCTGCTCCAAGAAGTATTTTAGACTATCATGATCTGTCTTCACTTTAAAGTGTCTTCCTATGAGATATGGTTTCCATTTCTTTACTGCATGAAGTATGGCTAGCATTTCCTTCTCATAAGTCGGCTTGGAAATATTCTTACCTTTGAATTGATGGCTCAAAAAGGAAATAGGATAGCCTTCTTGCATGAGAAATACCCCCATACCAACCCCTGATGCATCACATTCAACAATGAATGTTTTGGAAAAATTTGGAGTAGTGAAGACTGGAGTGGTGCACATGGCCTCCTTTAGTTGCTCAAATGCGTTGGTTGCATCCTCACTCCAATGGAAGGAGTCCTTATTTAATAAAGTTGTGAGATATGTAGATATGCTTCCATAATGCCTTACAAATCTTTGGTAATAACTTGTAAGCCCTAAAAATCCTCGTAGATTCTTTAGGGTTTTTGGAACCTTCCACTCCATCATGGCTTTGATCTTATTAGGATACACTTTAACCCCTTCATGAGAGACAATGTGACCCAAATATTCAACCTCATTGAGTCCAAAAGAACACTTAGAGGGCTTTGCATAAAGTTGATGTTGCTCAAGGGTTTCCAAAACCTTATTTACATGATGCAAATGTTCCTCCCATGTTTTTCTATAAATTAATATATCATCAAAAAACACTAAGACAAACTTCTGTAGGAATGACTTAAAAATAGAATTCATCAAACTTTGAAATGTAGAAGGTGCATTTGTGAGTCCAAAAGGAATTACCAGGAATTCATAATGGACTTAATGTGTCTGAAAGGCAGTTTTATGAACATCCTCATCCTTGATTCTGATTTGGTGGTATCCCGAATGAAGATCAAGCTTTGTAAAATAAACAACACCATATAACTCATCAAGCAAATCATCAATTGCAGGAATAGGAAAATTGTCTTTGATTGTGTACTTATTAAGCTCCCTATAATTAGGACACATGAACCACATGTCATCTTTCTTCCATACCATCACTATTGGAGAAGAATAAGCACTCTGACTATGACAGATAATTCCTTCTTCCAACATCTCTTCTACAATCTTTTCAATTTCACTCTTTTGCACATATGGGTACCTATAAGGTCTGATGTTAGGTGGTTGAATTCTTGGTAATAACTGAATAGCATGATCATGATCTCTCTTTGGAGGTAAGCCCTTTGGTATATTTTCAAATACAACAGAGTGTGCATCCAACACTGCTTTCAAATCTGTTGGGTATAATGTCCTTAGAATGATGAGCCTCCAATGAAAATAGTTGTGCCACAAATCCCTCTACACCCTTTTTTAGCATTTTGTGCATATGATGAGAACTTACTATTTGTGAAGAATTTTCTCTTAAGCCTCTTATCTCAAAATTCCTTCCTTCAGAGTGAATTCGCATGAACAAGTCTTGGAAGTTCATCTCAATGGTTCCCAAAGTGGTAAGCCATTGAACACCTAACACAATGTTTTCTCCTCCCATAGAAATGACATACATGGGACTATTTAGTATGTAATCTCCCATGGCAAGCTTAATGATATGGAATTTTCCAGAACAACTAACAGTACCTCCATCAGCAATCATTACTTGACATTCAGGAGATGGATAAATGAAGCAGTTTAGGTGCATTGCTAACTTATGATTGATAAAGTTTTGAGTACTTCCCAAATCAATCAACACTGTGACCCTCTGTTTATTTACGAATCCAACCACCTTTAGGGTTTGGGGGGTGCTAACACCTAATATTGCATGGCATGAAATTGTTGGATGAGGATCTCCTGACTCCTTCTCTGGCTCAACCAAGACCTCTGACTCTGAATCTTCATCCTTCTCTTCATCTTCACTAGGCCCATCAATGTAGAACAACTTCTTTTCAACACATTTATGTCCTGGTCTAAATTTACTATCACAGTTAAAACATAAACCTTTTTCTCTTTTTTCTTCAATTTGTTGAGGTGTCAATCTAACTGGTCGAGGGAGTACTGGGGCCAAGGTGTTGTGATCTCTAGTATAAGTGAAATGTTGTCTCCTACTTGAAACAAATTTCTCCTCTACCCTTCTTGCCATAATCATCGAATCAAAAACCTTATGAGGATTAAACATACGCACCTCATGCTCAATGTGATCCTTAAGACCCCCAAGAAATAGGTCATTCAGATTCTCTTTAGTAATATTTTCCACTCGTAGAGAGAGGTTTTGGAAGTGATGATTGTAATCCTTAACAGATCTTATCTATCTCAATTTTTCTAATTGGCTAAAGTAATTATCTGACACACTAGAACTATAGTGTAATTGCAACTCTTCAGTGAACACTGTCCATGTAACATTGAGACCACTCTTCTGCCTTTGAGCACATAACCATTGATACCCAGATGAATTGGTCAGGTTCGAGATACAAAGCTGCCATGGTCACCTTTTATCCTGGAGGAATCTGATGTAGTTCAAAAACATTCTCCATTTGGTTGATCCAACTAAGTGGATCCTTTCCATCAAACTTACACATCTCCACTTTTGGAAACATAGTATGGGCCTGCGGAGTGCTCGTATTTATATTGTGCACACTCGAAGATCCACTCTGGCTCATGTGTCTATTATATTAACATGAGGATCCACCTTGATTGACATATTTATGATTACCCATCATATACGTACTGAAGTTTTGCATTAAATCCTCTAATATTTTTCCAATCCTATCCACATCTTCTTTGTTAGCCACCTGAGATTCGAGGTCTCTCAGGTTAAACTCAAGTTGGCTTACTTTGTGGTCTATCGAAGTAAACCCTAACCCTGAGGAATCTATAGTTGTATCTTCTGTCTCCAACTCCTCAACTACTATCTCATCCTTTTCTGGTGTTTTACCCGGAGTGATGGGATTTTTTTTTCCTCTTGTGGAAGGCCCCACCATGATGCCCCAAAATAGTAGGACGTAGGGATCACAGCCAAATTTTAGGGTTTTGTATTTCAATACGAATTCAGCCAAATATAAAAAAAATTAAAGAAAAAAACCCAAATAATTTTTTTTCTTTCCAAAAATGTAATGAAGTTGAAAAATTCCACAATTTGCACCCTAGGGAGTGATTTTATGAAAAACCCTAAATTTGTAATAAATTTTGCAAAATAAATCAAAAAAGTATGAAAGTTTTAGGGAACCTTACTTGAAATGTTTTGAAACTTTGGTAAAATTATCTCCCACTAATTTGCTTTTTTCTGCAATATATAGCGGAAACAAAAAAATAGGGTTTTTGCCCTAATTTTGGCCCAGATTGCAGCTCTGATACCACTTGTAATGAAATTACTTGTATAATTTAGATCGTGAGCAGAAATATAGCACCAAATAACACAATATTCCAGAATAATGATCTCAATATGCAATTAGGATAGCTTCGCCACTTCGAGGGGGCAACCTCCAAACCATACAATAAGACTCAAATGCTTCGAATGATGATGAACTACTACCTAAAATCCCCTATATATACTATTCATATGTTATGGCCAACACCAAGGCTGACCTACTAAGCATGAGAAATTATAAATGATATAATAAAATGATATGGTAAGCTATAAGTCGGCTACTCATATCCTAATACAAGCAATAGGTTAAGGGCATAACAGCATCCCTGCAAAGCATCACTCATCCTCCTCCAAAAAGGAAGCCTCTTCTTCAGAAAAATCTAATGAAAAGAGCGTGTTGGTGCAAAAAAGAACACCCTATAATGACTTGTCCCATTTTCTGGTAGATCTTTCCACTCTGCTATTTTATTAGTAATTTATTTGACATATGGGAATGCAATTAGATTACCTATCATTGAAAATAACATAGTTAGAATGATTTAAAATTTGCAGGATTGATTTCAACTAGAATCTTTACTCAACAGGATTCACAAAGACTTCCTCCACATTTACTTCTGCAACTACAAACCTCATTCTTTTTGTCACATTTATAATCACCACAACTTTTACGTACTGCTCCAAAGCTATTTAGCGATCTATTATGGGTAAGAAATTCAATTTTGATTGAGCTCATTAATAAATTTGGTGATATTAGATACAAACCTATAATTTTCAAGACCTTAATCACACACAATTCAACTGACATCACTTTTCATTTTTATGTAACATAGTAAATTGAACCATAAAATAGGGGCTTCATGCTGGATTTGTTATGAGTGCAACTAAAACTGGATTGGGTTTTCATCCAGATTGGAGAAATTTGATATGAGAAGCAAGCGTGGGCAAGAAAAAGTTATAGGTACCATTATATGTGTGTGAGGGGAAATGATAATGACTTTATAGAAAGGACCCTCACATTGCAAGGACACAACATCTGCTAAAACTTAATAAATGGATGCTTGGTGCACTCATGTTGTTTGGGAGCTGATTTTTTATTGTATGCATGGCTTACTTTTCAAGTACCCATTATCTTCCTCAACCAAAACACGTGTATAAACATAAAATACCCTCTAATATACAAATTTACTTATGTACAATGTTCCTTAAACAACCCCAGTTCTGAACAAGTATCTAGCTCAAAAATCATTAACAGTGATGTTGATCACAAGGACAATTTAGAGCACTGCAATGGCCTTAATTCTTGAGCTGAAGCTCTCTACCTCGAACCTAATATAGAAAATTTTACTTCTCAACATCCTATATTCTATAAGAAACTAAAATTTTGTATTCATTTTTCATAGAGTTAGAGATGTCAAACATTGAAATCTATTTCCATTTGGTAGCTTTGAATAGTAGATAGGTATAATTGTTATTTGTTGATTAAACTAGGAATCATGTACCGTCACCCTAGGACACAAATGGGCCCAATTTTATGGCTGATTAAGTGAGGAATGTTGAGCCCTTATCAAACGACACGATTGAGACCCAATAAAACATGTGATCCATGGATGACAATGTACTTCATTGATGTTCTACCAAAACAGTCTACTATAAAGTCAAGTTTTAGTGAGACTTTGGTTTTAATTTGTGGTTATATAGCTGATGTTTAGGATCTTCCCTCCATTGATTGGCCTACGAATAGTACTGGGCGTTCACCATGAAACACAAATTGATACAATTGAACAAGTAACCCAAGAATGGCGTGATATTTACTCATTTCCAGAAAAATAATATTTCTTCCTTACACTGCACTAATACTAATATTGGAATTGATGAAAGGAGTACTATATTCATCATTTTCCTTCTTTGTACTTGTCTATTGTATCAATGAAAAGTGGTCTGTCTTTGCAGTATTCTTCAATCCATTATCAACAATTTGTGTTGCAATCCTAGACCAGTTCATCCTTCATGTCAAGCTCCACATGGGAAGGTTGGGTTTTTCCTTGAACCAAAAACTAAATAAAAGAGAGATATCTCAACCCAATCAATATTTTTTATCTCAAAACTTCAAATGAATTGACTTGTCTAGATAATGGTCTACTGAAATTTGACAAATACTTATATAACTATGTGTGATTTGTGTACAGCTTGGTAGCGAGGAGTTCTGATAATTGCAAGGCTTTACATTGTACTCTGGAGCAAAATAAATGCTAACAAAGAAATAGACAAAGTAAATGATGGGATCACTTGTGGATCGAAGAATACTATTGATGTTTTCCCATTTGAAACTAAACAACCTCTGTTAGAAAATGAAGGCTACCATCATTCAGAGGAAGAAATTTCCCACTTTTAAACTCTCAACTAATATTCTAACATTTTTCCATCCACTAAGCCTCAAAGTTTTTGGAAATTTTGATATTAATTGGACTCATAAGATCTCATTTCCCTCTACAATACTTCATAGCAAAGGTCGACTATTATGGGCCAACTTATCTATTAATTCCTCCACATTATTTGACATGATTTTTTGCACTTAGTTAAAGTTTGATAATCTTTGTTTACAATATCTCATAAATAGTGGTTCATAACTATTTATTAGGCATGAAAATGATGGTTCATTTGTCACTTTTAGGTTGTATTCATTGTGTTGAAGGTTTTGTATAAATTCAACTCGGGGGGTTCTGACATTGGAAAAAACATTTGTATCAATGACATATTAATTTTAAATTTTGAATAAGTATTAGACTTTGGTTGTTGTACTATCCCACTCCTATTTTCTTGTGAACATTTTTCATGTCCTTCAGTTGATTTTGTGGTAGGTCTAGGTTTATCAAACTTGGCAGGCTAACAACAATGAAGGGATTGACTACCAACTTCAACATGAGTAGGTACCTCAAATTCATGAGAAAGGACGAAAAAATTCCATTCAAAGAATTTTCATAAAAATTTAGGGTTTTGACTCTCGAGCCTGTGAAACTCATCAAATGTGGGGGGAATTGTGTTAGAGAAGTATTTAGAAAAGAGGTCAAAATATTTCAAATTTTGGGGCTCTAATATAAAATCGAAGAGCTCTGCAACAAATGAGTAGAGAGATAAACGCAAATATTTGAGATTCCTCCATGCATCACGCCTTCTTCTTGGATGGGTGCCATCCCCTTCAGTGTTTTTATTTCTAAATTTATTTAAAAGATAATTTACTTATCTTGCAAAATTCTATTTAATGCAACACAATTCAAAGGTCAATAAAATAATTTGTTTTCAAAAAATTATTTTATTACTATTACTTGATGTAATTTCAAGCCTTATATGAAATAATCCATGGTTTGTGGAGATTTGTTTAATTTAAACCAGCTTGTGTTATTTTGTTTATTCTAACTTATTAATAATTTAAGAATAAGCTTATTCAAAGAATATGAATGAGAGGATGAGTTTAAGCAAGTAAATAAAGGCTTCAACATCAAGTGACCATTCCAAGGGAGGGTGTTATATAGAAAATTAGTGGTTAATGTCATGGTTTGGATATTCATTGTCCAACAAAGGATTGTGCCCCCATGTATGGAAATTTACCATTTAATAAAATAATGACAAAGGATCCAAAATGAGTGTTCTTATGCCTGATTTTGATATGGGAGTATTTATTAGTCTTAATTTTAAGCTAATTGTGTATTTGATTCTTAGATTACTCATGACATACAAAATAAAGTATTTGTATGTCATTTTAGAAGTGGTGGTGTTCATTTTGTATTAAAAGTTTGTAATTTTAGGTCAATGGTTATTTGTTAATTCTTTTAGACGACAAAAAATTATATATTTGATGGTTAAGGATAAGTTTTTATTTATATGTTTCTTAATTTTTAAAATGTTCCCAACAAGATTTTTCTTTGTTTTCTTCTTCCTTTCACCTCTTTTGTATTGTTAAGTTTTCTCCAAAACCATACAATCAAGGTTTTGGGTCCCCTGAAACTTGAGGTGTAAGGTATTTTTATTTTTTATTTTAATTTTAATTTTTTTGAGTGGGTCTTCTAACTCTATTTTGAAACCCTTGAGTTTTTTGAGTTGTTCTTTAATATTTTTCATGTTTATTGTCTATAGGTTTGCATACTAATTAATTTCTATTATAAATCTCTTTACATGTGAAGGGTTGGAGGTTCAACATCACATGTGGAGTTAAATTTAACAGTTTTAAAAAATAATTAAAAAAATATAAAATATATTTTTATAAATTATTAGCAATGTTAAAATTAACATACTCTCACTTTAAAAATGTATCACAATTTGACCCATGATTATATGTTCTAATAAAAATTAACGTATAATCATTTTTTATGACTCAAAATTTAATTTAAATACATGTTTTAAACAATTATTATATAATCAAAATTTAATCAATTTTTTTTTACAAAACCAAATAAAATTGTAGATATTTTATTATTTTTTATGTCTGAATCAGCACCACTTCTGCAGTGACACATACAAGAGAAATCCCCTCTTCATTCCCTATCCTTAACCCTCCCCTCTTAATCCCCATCAACCCTTCCCTTTCAAGTTACTCCACTTTTTCTGGAATTCAAATCTTCTATGTTACTTTAGTTTCCACTACTTTGTAATTTTATCATTTTCAAACTAGAAATATAATAATATTTTGTTGTGTGTTTCAATTTCCTTTTCCACTCACCCAATAGTTCCCTTTCGGTGTTAACATCGCACACCTCAAGTGCGATTTCTAGTTGCTATAATTTTCATCTTCCTTTTTTGGGAAAAGGTGGGGTTCAAATTTTAGACACATATTACATTATCATCGACACGTCAATTTTATTTGGTGATATGACTGTATCTATGCAAAAAATTTACACATACTAAATTTCATGAGGCAATATTTTTTATGTACTCTTTCTACTTAGTGGAGATTGTTTTGCGCGTGTAACTTTATTTCGAGTATGTCGTAAGATAACGAAGGTAGTTGTAGAAATGATTGGTGAACACTCATGAATTACCAAGAAAAATGGGATTGAATAAGTTGATCGAAAATGATAAAAATTATTGTCACTATTTGTGTATTTTTTTCAATTTTGTGTCATCTATTTTTAGAATTGTATGCCTCCTAATGTAATTTTACCTAGTGCATGGCTATTGCAGGTATGGGTTGGCTCCGCAGGGTATAGTGGTAGCGCTACTAACCCTTTCACCTACCATTTTATATGGATTTGAGGCCTTGGGAAGGGTTGTGAAAGGCTCAATTTTAAACCCTGGAATTGAGCCATGAGACGACCATTGCAAATCCGTAACCAATGTAAGTCCCTCATGTCATTCGATTTATCCAATGCCTAGGATAAAATTCATTCACAAATAACAATAAATAGCTTGATATATTGCATTTTAGTAGAGACATAAGATATATGATTATTGAGATACAATCTTTATTTGATTCCTCAATAATGAGAAATTGTCAATTGCCTTGATTTTACCACATACATATGATTTAGGGAAGTAATATATATTCATTCATATTTTTGTAAATCTATTGTAACATAATGTAAAAGAATTACTTTGTTAGATATAAAGAATGATAAAGATGACTAAAATAGTATTGAGACAAGAATATGGAGCATAGATAGTAGATATTATCTGGGGAATAATCTCAGTCATGGAACACCAAGTGTGGTACATGCATGTATTTAATTCCCACCCTTTTGTTTCAAAATTTTCATTCACTTCTTCTTCTTATATGAGAAAGAAAATGTCTTCTAATCAGAAGTCTTAATTCTATAAAAAACAAAGTAACAAATATACAGAAGACCATTTCCCCCATACTTTCTAGAATTTTGTTTTTCTTTTAATTATATAAATATATGTTTGTGGAATTGTATAACTTATGAACAAGTTAACAACGTTGAATGAGAAACCCCTATTCTTAATTCCAATATTTTATACGATTAGGTTTGTTATTTTTAAGACAAAGAATGATAAAAATGAGTAAAATTGTATCTAGATGATAAAGTGGAGCACATATAGTAGACATTATTTGGTGAATAATATGAGTTGTGGAATTATAGGTGTATGGCACGCATGCATTTAATTTCCACCTTTATCCTTTCCAACACTTGACACAGATGGCACTTGTTTTCAACTTGTAAATCAAATGAATTATGTCTTGCAATTGGAAAGGTTCCCTCCATACCAATGGTTTTTAACACCCCTAACACTTCTCCATTTTCCCTCCAATTTCCTTCTTCATCGCCCCTAATCTATCTTCCAATGTTTTACATCCTGTAAAGACTAGTTCACCTTCCTCAATTCATCCCCTTTGGCATAAAGTTACCATCACGATCATTGAGACACGTGCGATTGCTAGTATCTTGATAGTGTTTTAAACTCTCATGGATGTGGCCTATTTAAGCCTCCAACTTTCATGTTTTGTTTTTTGATGTTAGGGTCTAGAATAATGACCCCAAGTAGAAATATTTGAATCCTAGATGTCCTTCCATATTCTACATAAAATAATAGCTTCATCCTTGCATATTGTTGTAAAACTAGCAATCGAACACAAGTGGTGCGATGGGGATACCAAATTTATGGATTTGCAATGTTAACAAGTCTTTAGCTAACATTTGATGTTTCTGAAGGGGAAACATTACCAATGACAAGATAAGGGGATGATAACAGACAGGGGATATGAGGATAAATTTTTGAAAAAAGGTCATTTCCCCTTGTAGCAATATTTTATGTCATACAATGGAACTTAGATGACCATTTCATCTATGGTAGGAGTGTAATTAGTCAAAGGTGCACACTAACATGAACTTATATGATATTTAGAATAATTTTGCATGGACCTATAGTATGAGAGGCAATGTCCCTAATCAAATTTTCTTGACATGGTATTCTATTGTGAGGTAGACAGTTACTAAAGTGAAATCTGATGCCAAGGTTTTAATTGAGGTTGTTCACATTGGCGGTCATCTCTCATTAGGATTCCCCACAAGTTCATAATGTGTATGCCATCATCACCCATAACATTCGATATAATGTCATAGGAAGTTCTCCTCCAGCTAAGTGTGCGGTAAGAATTTGAAAAATTGTATATTGTGCCTTTACAAACTTAGATATTAATACTTGATACAAATTATTTTCCTGTGAAGGCTATCAAAAAGTTGACACATTATTCTAAATATTAATAATAAACATATAGGTTGGACATGTTGGAATGTCCCCCATACAATGTATATATACCCCTTGAAAATAAAAACATGTGTGCACATATTCACCACTTCATAAGAACTCTACGTCTAAAACAAAATTTAGATCAATTCATTTCTCTACAAATCTCAATTACATACCCTATAAAGAACACCATTTTCCTTGCAAACAACACATTTGACACGACTGTAATTGCTAGTATTTTAGAAATTGTCAACTCTCATGGATGTGGTTAACTAAGCCTTATGCATGTTTCCATATGTTTGTACATAATTCTAACTAGTCACCTAGTGACTGCATAACTCAAAATCCCATTTCCACTATGCCTTAGACCATAACTATAAACATAAATTTGTTGTCATTATATTGTGATTGGACAGCACTTAATTTGTTGTAAACATCTTACGTGGCACGTATGGGGATGGTGAGTATGTTTGCATAAAATAAGTTAAACTGATTTTTTAGGTTTTTATTATTGGCAAATAGTTTGTAGCACATGGTCACATAGACCATGTGTTTAACATATGTAGGCCTTATATCCACCTTAAGTCAAGTGAACCAGTCATTCACATGGATGCACAATGCAAATAGTTATAATGACAGCTTGTCAAATTAGTTGAAGAATCTAAACTGAAGGGAGAAACGACATCGAGGGAAGAAGAGGAATTACTGCATAAAAAGCAGTTAGAGGGAGGATTCACAGTAAAAGGGTGGGGGAAATACAAACAAGGCCAGCCATTATATGAAGCTGCAGCTATTTATTATGTAAGGGAAATTTTTTTTATTAGTGGTAAAAATAAAGGTTCCAGGATGTACCCATACCCCAAGTAGTCAAATGAGTTGAAACGTCACTTATGATCCATCTGGCCCAATGGATCTTACTTGCTTTAAAGGCCATTCATGTTCCTCAAAGAGTTTCAAAAAACAAAGCACTCCGCAATATAAGATGGAGACACTTAAGATAGTGATGTTACAATATATTCCTCAATCAGCCCTAAAGATGGCAATGTTATACTAATGCCTAGTATAGGAATACACTAACAAAAAATTAAAGGAGTGTAACCTCTTGAAAAACATTATTCAATTTGATCAGATCTCCCACTTTCTCCATACAGCTATTCCATTCATTGACCAATGTAGCTATCTGTCTCCTGTCCAGTACTTATAATTTGGTTCTTGAATCAATTTCACCTATCGGCCTCTATAGGCTTCCTTTTCCTTTTCTTGTAGGGCTTTCCAATTTGCACTTCCTATGGACTGGCACTGCTGATTTTGGCCAACGGTTTATGAGCAATGGTAAATAGTAATTTTCACATTTGATGGAGTGATGTGCATCCCTGATTTGCATAATAAGAAGACCTTGGGGATTTTCAGACAGCTCGCTTTGAGGACAATTGTCCATGCTTCTGGCATTGGCATTTATATAGAGGTTTTCACTCTAGGATAAGTGAAGACATTTTATTCCACTAAGGGGGATGTCAAACAGCTTCTTAAGGTGCACACTGGAGATCAAGCTAATTTTGTGCCTATGTGATATCAATATGTGCATGGACTGTAGTTTGAATCAAACTCTCTCACTAAAAGCATGGGTTTTCACATAGCTGATTCTCTTGTGAGCCGTAGAAAATATCCCTAGGTGAGCTGTCTTAAGATGCTATGAAGATGATGGATAGTCTTCTCAGTTGGGTGGTCTCTGGAATTCTTATTCCCTCAGAAGATTCCTATTCATGTGTCATGCCATGGCATCACCCATAACATTCGCTATAATGTCTTAGCACCTTCCCCTTCAGACTAAGTGTGCATGAAAGGAGTCCAAAAATTGGGTATGGGGTGCCTTTACAGGGCTTTCACCTATTAATACTTGATAGTAATGTATTTCCTCCTCAACTTGACAGGGGTACCTGCTCTTTCAATAATTCTGATACTAATGATCCCCTACTAGGTTGCCCATGCTTGACCTGATATGTTTGGAAACACCGGTATTCCCAGGCATTGAAATCATCAACATGCTGTAGACATATTCTTAGGGTCCAAAAACTCCCTTACACCTTTTTCCTTGCAGAGATTTGATTGAAGCCATTAGCCCTAATTTATTTTAGAAATTTTCTCAGATAGTTAACAAGCCTTATGCATGTTTCCATATGTTTGTACATAGATTCTGACTCAGACACCTGGTGTAAAGGGATAACTGGAAGTGCCCATTTCTTCACCATAGCAATAGATTTTTCCAATAGAAGATAAATAGGTAGTCATTATATTGTGATGGCCAACCTTACTTTGTTGTAAAAATTTTATGTAGTATGGGTTGGGAGTATGTTTGCAAATGGTAACCATAAATAAATTGGATATCTATCCTGTAGCAACATCAGTGACATAGACCATGTATTTAATTTATAGCTATCTTATATCAACCTTTGATCAAGTGTAACTTCACTCTGCAGCGATATGCATTGTGATAGAGATATGGGATCAGTCTTTTCAAATTGTTGAAGAAACTATTCCTAAGGGAACAAGACTGTCAGGGGAAGATTTTGGCTTGATATAATACATCTACCTTCCAAAGAGAGGCTTAGTCACTTTAGTGGGGAAATGAGCTTAGGCGTAGCCATTGTGATGAGAGCTCATCTTGCCATTACATATAGGGACATTATATGATCCACATTGTACCATTTTATCAGTAAATTGAAAGAGAAAATTAAATCAATGATCTACGACAAATAAATAACGCATGCATGTAATTTTATATACCAGTCATGCTTGACCAAAAAAAGGAAAAATAGCCATCAAAATTGGTTTCAAATTGGAACAAAATTATTTTAGGGAATAGAACTAAATACAGATGTTTTTATTGTAGCTTGTGAAGTTGCGCCTATTAAAAATAACTTGAAATCCAAACTAAAGGGGTAGTTTCCCGAGTGTAAGCAAAAAAATAATAATTTCATTTAATATTTATGATATTTAGGATGATGGGGATGCTAACTATTTCAATTAGCATATTGATGAGCATGGTGTTGCATATAAATTTAGAGGTAATCCACTTGAAACCATGTTGCATTATGAAATAATTTAAAATAAAAAGACTATTATTAAGAAGATTCATAACTTTGTGCGGATATGTCATTTTCTTCAAGGAAGTGCCTTTTTAATGAAAGTTTGTTTTTGCTACAATTGGAGCATTCATCACTTATCACCTTGCATTTGCAGGAATATGTCTATAATTAGGAATCACTATCAATTTATAGAAGAAATTAAACAAATATGTCTCGTTGATTGTAGTTGTATGGTAGTATATTTTGACACTCTAATAATGACCATTTGTTTCTCACGATTGACTCTTATGAGGTCCATAGTGATGATGTGCGCAAGCTTGTACAAGAAGGGTAGGTATGAAATTATAGGGTACATATAAGGTGTAGCAGGTGCATAAGAATGAAATTTTAGGGTGCATAAAAAGCATAATCGACATGTGTGAATGACATGGAATTATGAGGTGTTGGCCAATTATATTATTTTTCATGTAGTTTTGGAGATAGAGAGAATTGTAGAGTCATATGTTGATACTGACATAGGGATGGGGATATGCTAAGTCATAAGACTTCTAAGTGATCCTTTGGAGACATTGGTAGGGAGCGACGAAAAAATCAAAGTTAAAGGAGTAAAATTGAAGTTTAGATAGCCGATGTGACTGTAATGCCCACAAAATCGAGTCCTAGAACCACATTAATCCTTAAACAATTATATCGAAAGTTGCATAATTGTTTTGTTTTGTTTTAAGTTACAAGGGAGTCAAACCCTAATATACGTTTAATTAACTTTCTACCAGCAATGTTACATTTCATAATGAAGATCCATTTCTAGATTATTAATTAATTATTCTTAATATAGTTCTAATGTCATTTTAATTATCATCACTAGATAAGTGTTTAATAATTCCTTTCACTAGGTTAAATAGCTTCCCTCTTAGGAATTAAATTTGAAACCCATATTTAATAAACCCTTATCCTTAGTTACTCTAATTCCATTATCTTAATAGCTTTAATGATCATTTTAATAATTACTAAAACATATTAGGAGAGTTACATAGTTAACTTAACATACAAGGGTATTAAATGGCCCCATTCACCCATTTACACGTGCCTTTACATTTTCAAAAAACTCATAATATTTATTCTTACCTAATAATTGTAGGATTGATTCTCAACCCTTGGATCAAATCAATTATAGTCACTAGATCTTAGGGTTCCATACTAACCCTAACTATCCTTATGAAATCTTATTAAACCTTTTTCTTTGCCCTAGCCTCCTCATTTGGTCACTTTTCTTTTGTTTAATTTGCAAGTTGGAGAAATGGAAGCCATGGGAGGAAGGAAGGAAGAACCATGGAGGAATTCACAAAAAATGAAGCTTAGTTTAGATTTGATTATGGTTTATTATTGCATTGTTTTCTAGTAATGGATTGTAGGGATTCTTCCCTAAATCTGGAATGTTTACTTAGTTATTTCTTTGTTTTTGTACTCTACTTGGGTAAAACCCTTCTCCAATTAATCCAAGCGATTCCATACATTTAAATGTCCATTTCAAGATTTACATATTTGAAACAATGAATTTATGCCCTTATGGCTTGCTGGTGATTTCCTCTTCAAATTTGCAGGCTTAAATTTTTAATTAACCAAGTTTAAATTTCCCCTTTGCGGATTTTTTTATTTTTCCTATGTCAGTGATGAAATCACCACCTAAAGAAGGTCGACGGTCATGGGACTACCTCCCTACCTGGGTAACGATTCACAAACCACCACTTTGGTTTGACCAATGGTTCAGAGACCATCACTATGCATAGGGTGGTGGTCCTATTCTTTGAAAACAAAACTAGAAATTCTGCTACTTTTCCAAATACAAGTTTTACTAGAGTATTTTACAGTTCATCCTTCATTGAATTTTTGTTCCTAAAGTCTCCAGTTGAAAGGTTTAACCATTTATTCATTCCATGCTTAAAATTACTATATTTAAATATTTTTTATTTCTATAGTAATAACAAAAACAACTAGAAGAGAATTTTTATTTTCTTTCAAGTTCAAGAGAAAGAAAGATGCTTAACCTACTAATATTATTGTTTTCCTTTTCACAAGAAAGTGTAATATTTCAACATAATAACTTAAAATTTATTACACCTTTCCATTTATACTACAACCATTTGTTCAATTAGTTACAAACAACTTTATTCCACATTCAAATTTGCTAAGAATACATTATTAATGTCTTACACTACTATGTTCTTCCTTCATTTTTACAAAAATACAAACACTTACAATAACAATGAACTTTCCTTTTTCTTTTGAGCATGACTCATACTCTTACAATGCAAAGAATTTCCTTTTTAAGAATGTATTACAACTTAATAAAAAAAAATATAATACAACCTTTCTTTAAAATACAATACTACAAGTCTTCCAACTTAAGTGGTAATAAAAAGAAAGGTTTTCTCACAAAGAAGGATTTCTTGACTTCATAAAAGCTACAAGTGCTAATTCTTCAATAAGAGCTCCACCATTTCTTCACTTGATCACAACAATAAAAATGGGGGAATATACAACAATCTCCACCCAACATAATATTTCAATGAGGAGAAGATGCTATCCTCCTCATTGGCCCCCGAGCCCCAACCAAAATGTAATAAAATATGGATCCAACTCATGGAAACTACACAATGCTTCAACATCACGTTACAAGATTTCACAACCATATAACACACATTGAACACAAGAAAACAATCA
The DNA here is from genome assembly GCA_019776745.2 of Taxus chinensis. NCBI lineage: Eukaryota > Viridiplantae > Streptophyta > Pinopsida > Cupressales > Taxaceae > Taxus > Taxus chinensis. Next base: position 327,748,577 of record CM034155.1, on the reverse strand, counting down.
CAAGAATGAAAGTTTCAAAATAAACAAGACTTGAAATTCAAAGCCAATGGAGTAAGGATCTTGAAAGGAATGATAACCAGATCGTATGAAGCCAAGAACACAGATGCTAATCAAACACCACGATCAATAAGATGAAAGCAATTCACCAGAATAACTTTACATAAAACCTTTGCAAACAAATGAGAAACGATATCATATATTATTATGGAACTCAATGCAATACATTGAGAATGGGCCTTGCTTAAATAGGAAAGGAATAACAATCTAAGAACTAGTCAAGGTCATAGATCAAGCCATAAATCAAGGAAATAACTAGTCATAAAAGAACTAGTCAATACCATAGATTTAGGAGAGAACTAGACATCAAGGATCTAGTCAATACCATAGATCAAGGAAAGAACTAATCAATACCATAGATCAAGGAAAGAACTATACCTAAGAACTAGATAATATCTCCTAATATCTAAATAATATAAAAGAAATATCCACACACATAAGTGGGTGAGGATAAATATAATAAAGGTAAAAAAAGTACCTAGGTGAATATGAGCTAAGGTAAATACCTACTCTAACAGATCTATGGAGATATCACTTATGCGTCCGAAATAGAATTGGCATGTCCACCTAGTATGAGTCTCTAAAATACATCTCAAAACACATACATGAGGTACTCTTATGCATACCTCATATATCTTCTGAATGTCTCCCACATTATCGAATGTCTCCCTACAAGAAGGAAAGAATCCTACTATAAGGAAAGAGAAAAAAGTAAGGAGAAGTAAGCATGTTCTTATCTAAGGTGTGGTACACAACCCAAGAACAACTCCCAAAACCCCAAATGAACTTTTATGCAACTCCCTACAGATAGCGAGGTGATGTAAAAGGCTTTATAAAGATGTCCACAACCTTATTTTGAGTCGGAATGTACTCTAAGAAAATAACTCCGATCTTGAATGTGCTGATGAATGAAGTGGATATCACGTATCTCAATATGTTTGGTCACATATAAAACAAACAATGGGTTACAAAGAATGTCAATTGTACTTTGGTTGTCACACCAAAGTAAGAGTCTATGAATCCTATGGGAATCTAAACTCTACCAATAATTGTTGAAGCCAAAGAATTTTTTGACTCACTATAACTAAGCTTCCTTGTACTCTAACTCTGAAAATGAAAGTGCAATAGCTGGTTACTTCTTACACTCCAACAAAATTGGATAAGAACACCAGATAGAAAAGAGGCAGCCCCCAAACATTCAATTAAACTTGTCATATAATAGAACCTGTCCAATTTAAATCTGTAGGTACCTAACATGTTGAATGCTCAAAATCAGTTATGCCCCATCAAATCCACATCACAAGTCATATCCTTTTATGGCTAATGTCACAATACATGGGTCCCCTGAGTTGAATGCCCGAAAGGTCTCTCCTTTCACACACAACTGCCATACTTACATCTTTCCCTTAAGGCCGATGATTTACGTAAAGGTCATGTAATTTGGGTGCTCTTAAATCTCACATTTGTTGTTACTAAAACATATAAAGGAGCTATCCCATTCTTTACCATTTTTTATAGTCGAGATTTGCTATGGTTGGTCATTTTTTCCCTAAATAGATGAATAAAATGAATGGATGTAGCTCTAAAGTTTATACTTGAACCTTGTAACATATCCTCCAAATTTTTTGTCCTTAGAATCTAAATTTCAATTCTCCCAAGATCGAGGGTAGAGTGTATTTTTCTACGTTAAATTCAAATTACGGGCATTTCTCCTAGTCTAAATTTACATCCTTACATCATCAAGAACAAACCACTCTTATGGTTGAACCATTTTTTGTCATCATTCATGGGTTAACTTACTAACATGATTATGAATTGCACTTATCTTAAGACACATTTTTCAATAATGATGGAGGAATTTTTCTCATTTGAAGATTTACTTTTTGGTTTGGCCTTCGAGTAAAAGAAAGGAGGACATGTGGAAGTTAGACACTGCTTTGCCCAGACTTAGACACAATTTTATGTCATCACTAATATGGGGACCCCCGAGACAGGGGTACGTGGAGAGCCTGCGGTCATTACAGAAGTCTTTGTCATGGGGCACTATTCTTATAATTGCATTTAGGGAGACCTCTGGAGGATTTTATCGGGTCAAATCCTCATACTTAGTATTTTTGTCAAAAAAAATTGCCTATAGATTTGGGACATGTGAAGGAACTCATGCATGTATAGTGATCGTTGTATCAAAACATTTAACATAAAATATACGCACCAGGAGGATAATTAATGGAGGCCTCCACTCACTTAAATATAATTATCATCTTGGACTAACAATGCTATTCAATGGCCAAAAGAGACTATCACAGACATCTGACACATGGTGTCTATCCGTTTCAGCTTCAATACCAATAAGGTCACATTTTTCCTGGTCAGGACATGTGGTGAGCCCGTGCTCAATACGGCAAGAATGTCTCAAATTTTGGGAATATATATATATATATGTCAACAACTTTTTCTACCATCAATAGAATCTGTTCCTATGGGTTGATGATCACATACACAATCTATAATTTGGGTCGTCCTGTTCTCTGTTTATCTAAATAGTAATGGGCTCTCCCGTTCTATCGTCTAGCATTTTTGCTATAGTCGAGATGATACAATAATACCCTTGTCATTTAGTTCCATAAGTACTTAAAATCAAAATGATATTGATGTAGCTTGAAAAGAAGTGGGCACTACATTGCGACCTCCATGTTTAACAAGATCTGAATTCAATTGTCCTTAGAGAGAATTTCAATGTAATATTTAGGATTGAATGATTATTCTTGTCCACATTAGTACTACGATTTCAATAGGTTTTTTTCCCAGTCAAAAAGTTTCCCATCCTTAAATCATCATCTCAAATGTGGCCTCTTTTGGTTGGGCGTTTAACTACTTATGGATACTTCAGATTTTTTTTGAATTGTCATCGACTTAAGTGGAATTGATCCATGATTGTGAGGAATTTGAAAAAAAAACCGAAGATCACCCCATTTTTGGTTTGTCCTTGGACTAGTATAACGTGGGAGGACATCATAGGAAGTTTCCATTACTTTTCCCTGACTTAGATGATATTTTTATCCAGCTAATATAGTTTGTCTTGGGACACGTGGCGAACCCATGATCATTCAAGATCTCCGTTTCTTGGCACCATTCTGCAAATTGTGCTAGGGAGACAGGATCGAGGCTTATACTGGGTCTTCCTATACTTAGTCTTTTTTCAAAAAGGTTTGGGAGATCTGGGAGACATGGAGGAACCACACATGTTTGGGGATCATAGATTAATTGAGTTTCATTTTGCTGAGAGATGCCAATTTTAGACACTTGGAGGCCTCCACTCACTATTATCATATCCATAACTTGGAACCCGAGTTTTAAAACAAACACATTTTAAAGCAAGTCACAATGTTTCCGCAGATTGTCTGATTATATGGCGAGAATCCACTGAAATATCAAGCCTATCAAGATTGAATTTATGTCTTATTAGGTGAGGGCACGTGGCGAGCCCAATCGAACTCTATTCAAAGTCTCAAGTTCGCATCGGAAGCATCTTCATTGATAAAATATTGAGTTATAATATAAATAGGCTGTATGCCTGGAACCCGTTACTGAAAAGTTCAAAAGGGGTGGGGAAGTGGACCATCGGGGGCTAAAATTACGTAGTGGCCATGTGATACGTCTGCTACGTAAATCTCATGCTCATTTTTTGTTAAAATGCCAAAAATGGCCTATGATAGTCCGTTAATGTTACCTTTTAGATTCAGCGCATTATACTAATCAATGGTCGAGGTGTAGCCTCTTGTTGGATATTTAGATTCTTAAGTAATTCCTTTTTGGAGTTGAAAGTGTCTTATTAGTATAAAAGCTCATTACTTGTAATTCCATTGGGAGCCACATTAGGACACCTTTCAGGCCCATTTTTCAAGGGCCAGAGCTACAGGGATATTGTCAATGTTTAAAATTTTCCTTTTTCTAAATTTTAACTGAGGAGAATTTGTAGTTATATGGTTGTGGTTTTGTTGGTACAACCAACATTAGGACATAGTGGTATGTTTGATTTCTCAAGTGATGTGTTGGTGTGGAAAATAAACCTGTTGAAATTTTCCATAAATAGATGAATAGTTTGTATAGAATATATCATCAGGAATATTTTCTATTCGGGACCATTTTCTAAAATGGTTGGTGAAGTATGGTCCAGTTGGTGCAGGTGTTTAATTGGAAGTAAAAGATCAACAGACTGCTCAGAGTTATGAATTTATGTGGTCATGTGCCCCCCACAAATATAAAAACTAGCAGAGTTATAAACCTGGAAGCTGTCAGTCTGTCAGGACACACTTTTTTCGTGTTTCCTACATGCTAAATAGTAGGGGAGAGTTACTGTCGCATTTTCTGAGTATTAAGGAGAATGTTAGAAATATATTGTTGAGATGATTTTATCCATTAAAATAGTGTGTACTCCATTGTGATGAAATGCCTAATATGAAACTTCTATGTAATGCTGTTACATGTCTCCTGATAATGCAGGTGTGAGAGACTAGACCTTTGGTAAATTACATTTTAGGGTTAGAATGTAAGTGTTGGCGAGTTGAAGAATTAGTGATCTACCAGTTTGAGGAGTTGAAAATTGTGGGACTCCTATATTCGTACAGGGATTTTCCAAATGTACACTATGTAACCTATTTTACAGAATTGTAAATCTCGAAATCCAACATATTAATGTTTATCTTGGCGAGCACTGGTACTATTAAATGTGTATTTTACTTTTGGGTGAAGAAGAGGCTCTAACTTGGTAAATTTTACAAATGGCACAATTTTTTTTGTGTAAATGGTTGAAGTAGTTAGAGGTCGAAGAAAAATCCCAAGAGGAAAATTTGACTAACTTTAATGTCTTTTGAGAAGCCATCTAAGAATCCTATATATCTATTTTGTATTAATTTTGATCATGTCAAGGTGGCTTGCAAGTCCTAATTAACCATTGAGAAGCTCTGAGATTGTTCTCAAAACTTTCCTCCTGCTGATAAATTTAATCAAACGTTGAGTTATTTTATGTTGATCATGAGAAAAATATGTTTGTTTCATTTATGAATGTCTGCAAATAGTTTTTCTTGTTCTTGTTGGAATCTTGTAGACTCAAAATCAAATCTTAATCACATAGGTCTCAATCCTTGTGATAGTTTAGTCACATCTATAATATCATTTCTCAGAAGAGTTTCATCTGGGGGTGAAATCAATTATTTAAAATCAGTTTTCTTTCATTTGTTGACAAAGATTGTTTGTAAGCCTCTGGGTGTAGCTTAAGCGTGATTGATCCCTTAGGTTTTGATGTTTTATTGGGTCTTCTAACTCAAGCCTTTGTGTTAGAATATCATAGATTGTGTGAAAAAGTGCTAATCTGGGCCTCCATTGAAGCACATATTCTTGTTAAAGGAACATTTTAGCTATTCCGAAGTATTATATTGTCTAGACTTTCCATTTTGTAAGAGTTCTTAGAGATTTGGAAAAAATCAAGTTCATTCTGCCTCACCTCCCACCAAAAGTTATTTAAAAACAACTAACCCTACCCATACTACCCCTATTTGTCATGTGTGTATACAAATGCATAAATTTTACTACCAAAACATGCAGAAACAATCAAGATTCCAAATGTCTTTAGTAGCATGAACCTTTCCTAGAGAATATCTCCACTATCTAGAGTGACAACTCATGAGAGTTAGATTTTGTTGCATTGATCATATTTTCTTCAAGGTCTCCTTAACAACTTCATTAGGAAGGATATCTCCATCTCCTCCATAAATAATAGGCTACAAAAAGGTTATCTCACCTTGGTTGAAAGGCACAACCATAAAGTAGTGAGGATAGATCAAATCCTCTTAAGGTGCTACCCACTCTATGTTCAAATCCTAGGTGCCTAAAATGAATCAGATAGATTATCTTCCCTAAGCTACAAAACGACATACATGATCATCTAATCTACCTCTAAGCATCCTACCAAGTCCATGATGCTTTGTTGAGAACTTTTTCTGAAGGACTATTAAATTTGGGTACCAACACGCCTCTGGCACCATTGTTGGGGACTTATTTGAGCTGTTGAGACTATTTTCTGATTCATTGTTAGTTCATATCTATTTATCCCATCAATAACACTTCTGGCATTGTTTTTAGGGACATAGTGATTTTAGTTCATATCCAGACCCTGGTAAAACACTTCTTATATAATCCAAGTGCCTAGTGTAATTCTTTTAGTTTCTACACCTAGTGCACTAGCTTTCATTGATAGATCTGGGTAAAGAAAAGTCAGAGTCTCTCCATTTCCAGTTTCTAGTGTTGACAAACATTTGATAGATCATATTTAGTGCATCTGCACAACTAAGGTTGAAATCCTTAGTGGCGACTCCCTGTTGATCTAATTATTGAAGAGTACCAGTGTCTTAACCTATGTCAAGTGAGTTTTGTTACTAATCTTTGCAAAGCTGGAAGGAAGAAGGTCTTTCTTTCCCAAGGATCCTACTAGGAAATTATTTCTAGAGCTAGGCAAAACAAAATTAGAAGGAAAAAAATCCTTGAGAGCTATTGGAGATTAGCAGACAAGAAAGGGGATCTCCATTGATGAAAGTGATCAACCTATTATTGAAGACTGTAATTCAAGTGCTTCTGAATCAGGTAGCCTCTTTGTGGAATTGAATTCTCCAACTGGAGAAGGGCCTTCATTTTATTTTGAAAAATTTGCTTCTTATTCTACCCCTGTCTTTTAAGAAGTTGATAGGGATTTCCAAGAAACAAGGCCTTTAGGGGATATCCAATTTTGAAATTTATACCCCTATGTTTCAAAGACCTTCTATCCCTCATCAATTTGTCACCCCTCCAGGGTCACCTCCTCAAAACAACATGGCCTTGCCCCCACCCAGACCTCCATTTGTTGTAAATACCTTTGGACCTATAAATTTTGTAGGGATGGCTGGTTATCCAAATGCAGTTCCTCAAGAAGTAAGGAACAGACTACCAAAGTTCCAAGGAAACAATGCTATAACTGGTGATCAACATTTAAATATTTTTATCAATATGATGGAAGACTTTGAGATTGAACATGAGGATGTGTATATCAAGTTGTTTATCCATACTTTGGAAGAGGATGCAAGGGACTGGTATAAAGCTTTACTTGATAACTCTATTGATTCTTTGACTGAGATGAGCAATGCATTTAAATTGCAGTATGGTGATAGAACTGACCCTAGGTTTCTTTTGACAAAATTTGAAAACTTCAAAAAAAATCCTAATGAGTCAGTACATGATTTCAACACAAGGTTTAAGAAGACCTTGAGGAGATTTCCTGTTAGGATAAGGCCATGTGATGAATCATGTTTAATCAAATATTCAGATGCATTTGATAAAAAGGATACTTACTACTTGAGGGACAAAAACCCTGCTAATTTGAGGTAGGCCTTCACTATGGCCTTAAAAATTGAAAACAATATCAAGGCAATTGGAAAGCCTCCAAAAAGGGAGGGTGTAAAGTTGATTAACCCAAAAAGACCTCAGACAAGAAAGGTTACTGATTTGGAGGAAGTTGTAAAAACTTTGGTAGGGGTTGTTAAAGAAATATCATACAAACTAGCTCAGGAAGAAAAGGGATTGAGCAGAGTTCACAAGGTCAACACAAGAAATAGGGCCAAGACAGGTTTACAAATCACCAAAGATTTGATGATAGAGGTAAGAGACCTATTGGATTTGGAAACAGGAAAGTCCCAAGGCCAGGGAAAATAGAATGGTACCTGATCCTTTGGCTTCCAGAGTTGTTGTTGTGGAGGATACAAATGTCATTGATTGGTGTGACAAATGTTTCATGCCCCATGCTCCATGTGAGGAAGATCAGCATGAAGAGGAAGAAGTTGGTGATGATAATGATGATGATGCCTGCATGATGGAGATCCCTGGAAGTTTGCCAAGGGAAGCAACTTCAACTGAGGTAATAAGTGCTAGAACTGCTATTGTTTTTTGGGATTACATCCACTGGGTACCTCTTCTTCCTCCCTCTCATACTTTAGAAGTAGAAATTGTACAAGCTTTTGAATTGCCCACTAATGATTTTGAATACTTGAGGTCATTAATGATTGAAAAGTATGATGGAAGATTTCCTTCAGAATAAGATAGGAAACTATTAATGAATGTTTGTAGTTTCCCAAGAAAAGGAGCACAATACCATAAGTAAAGCTGCCAAGGGGCCACAACCCAAGTCAAAATTTCCATTGATTTACCAAAGAAACCCTAAAGAAAAATGCATCTGGTAGAGAGCTTATTACCCCAAGAAAAACATATGTTCCTCCCCATGCCCAAACTGAAAATAATCCCATTCCATCTGATGAATTTTCCAATCTTTCTCCTAGTGTCGCTTTACCCAAATTTGTTCCATATGACATTGCCCAAGTTTTGAGTCAAATAAAAATTCCTATCCCAGTTGTTAAGCTGCTTAGGATCCCTAAGCACAAGAAGAGGGATTTTGAATACTTAGGATTCAAAGAGGAAGAGATCACAAAGGACAGAGATGTAAACAAGGTTGGGATTTCTCTTACTATTGTAGTGTTGGAAAATCTAGAAGTGTTGGAAGAGCTAGGGGAACCACCTAGAGGTTTATTTAGGAACTTCTAGCCATTTGGTTAAATCCCAGCTGAATTTGGATCAATTTTTCACTACCCTTTCAGTTATCCCTGGTTATCAAAGACTATTACAAAACTGTATGTTTGATTCTAGAGCTTCATGTAATGTCATGCCTCTTGAGGTCATGAATGAGCTAGGTATCAAAGTAAAAAAGCATATGGGAAGTGCACTACCATGGACTCTAGAGAGGTGACAGTGGTGGGATGTGTCAAATATCTGGTTGTGCAACTTGCATCTTATCCTAGAAGGAACTTAAAACTTGATGTGGTGATTGTTGAATGCCCTGCCAAGTGGGGGATGTTGTTGTCAAGAAAGTGGGCAGAAAGTGTTGGTGGTAGTGTGCAAATGGACATGTCTTATGCCACTATCCCCATTGAAGGAAACTTGGTGAATTTATATGGAGAGAAGAAGATGTTGTACTTGATTGAAGACCCAAGCAATGCATCTTATGAAGTTTTGCAAGTAGATGTTGATATTAACAGCTTTATGAGTTTTGTGGATTTCAGGGAGTATGAAAGTGTTGAAAAAAGAGATCCTAAGTATGGTATTTTTTCTATGGAATTTGGTCTATGATTCAACCTTGAAAAATGTTAAAGAATTTGACTTAAACACAATGGAGGAGCTTGAAAGAAAATGGATGGTTTACAAAATGAACAGAGAAGAAAAAGAGGTATATTTATAGTTGATGAAAACATATCAGAACCTCTTGGCATGGTCATATCTAGGATGGTAGATGCTTGAAATTTTTTCTTGATTGTTTTCTCTAAATCATCGTAAACATAGTTTGTACAGTGTATAGTTGCTTGTTTGTTTCCACGTTTTTTGTGTTTTGCCTGTTCTAGTCCCCGGTGGCCTATTTTTGCTTGTTTCTCTATTTGTTTTTGAGAGATGACTCTATTTCTCTTCTCTGCAAGTTGAATCCTTTTCCCAATGGAAATTTTCAGCACTTGGTCTACCATTTGTTCTTGTGGCACTCACAGGGAGTGCCCATCCCCGAGTCGGAGCCGATGTTGGTGCTCAGATCTATCTCGCCCCATTTGCCATTATTTTCCTCTGATCTGCGTATTGTGAAATTTTATGTCTCTCGATGTGGGTTTTCTGAAAGCTTTTATTTCCATTTGAAATGCTTTGAGTTGTTTGCAAAATCCATTGTCATGTCCCTCCTTGAAGAAGTCTCTGAGTCTTCCCTGTTTTTGCCCCAATTTCTTCAAAGTCCACGGGCTCTTGCCATTTTTCCTATTTTTCCTCGACCGTGTAAGATCGAGAATGGTTCATCTATATTTGTATGCCTTTTAAAATCCAAATCGATGGTTGAAACGATGCTCAGAACCATGATTCAATTGTTTTTGTTTCAAAAGAAATTTTCATCCTTAGCGAAAAATTTTCTGGGCATGTGAATGGTGATTTTCTGTATTTTGACGGTCTGACGGGTGTCTTTTTCCTATCAAATTTATTCCTCAATGTTCGGTGGTCATGTGGCTTCTTTTGGTTGGTCAGGGGATGAGTGGGAAAATGCTTTAACTTATCACTTTTGGTTTTTTGGAAAAAAGGAAAATTTGGTCCCGTGGCCCCGCTCAAATCTGATTGGTTCTTTTGGTGCTTACGTGGCTTCTTCTAATTGGATGGGGTGCGGTGGGTCTATTTTTGAACTTCTTATTTTTGGCTACTTTGGAAAAAAATTTGAACCCAGGGGAAAGGTCCTGACCCCGCAGGAGGACATGTGACAAAGCTAATTATAGAGATGGTCCCGTTAGGCTTTGATTGGAGTAAAATTTAAGAGGCAGGGAAAAAGTCTCACTTTGAAGCCCGCAAGAGGACATGTGGCGAGCCCGCGCTCATTCAAGGTCTAAAAGCTAAGATGGCCATTGTGAGAGTGGTGTTTGAAAAGTAAAATAGAAAACCATGGAAAATTTTCCTCTTGACATTCCAAAAAGGGGGTGAAATGGCAGAATTTGGCCATGGTTCCACTAGGACCCACCTTAGGACACGTGTCAGGCTCATTTCCCAAGGGCAGAGGTGCGAAGCAAAATGGAAGTTTTTTCCATTTTTTCAAAAGGTTGTAAAAAGTCAAAGGAAACTCACGGGCCTATTTTAAAGTTGAATCTTCCACAAGGATGACCCAAATTCAAAGTAAAGATCAACCAAAACTATGAGTCTGAATCTTATTTTCCCCCAATTTTTACTGAAACACGCATGGAAGTGTGATGTCTTCATGATTTCTTGGTATTTCCTACATGCCAAACAGAGAGGGGAGTTAATTTTGATATCTAAGTTTTGTGGGAGAGATCTGGAGACATATTTCACCATTAAAATGGTCTGACTATTGGGCTCGATCTGATTTTCCATTTTTCTTCTCTCGAGCATGCAAGGAACCAGATTTGATAGATTAGGGGTGGAAGTGGTTGGCGAGTTGAAGAGGAGTGTTCTACCAGATGAAGGAGTTGAATGCTAAGATTTTTGAAGAGATCTTCCCCATGAGCACCTGATAAATTTTACAGCTCTGATTATGGGAATCACGATCGAGATCATGGCAAGCACTGGTACATTAAATGTTTTTATCTTTTGGGGAAGAAGGGGATCTATTGTAAATGTTATAAATGGCACAAATTTTTCATGCAAATGGTTGGAGTGTTAGAGGTCGAAGAAAATTACCAAGAGGAAAATTTGACAAATCCTGTCTTTTGAGAAGCCGTTTGAGAAGCCTGTATATCTCTTTTGTATTAAGTTTGATCATGTCAAGGTGGTTGCAAGTGTACAACCATTGACAAGCTCTGAGATTGTTCTAGAAACTTTCCCCTGCTGATAAATTTAATCAAATTTGAGTTATTCTGTGTTGATTTTGAGTGCAAAATGTGTTTATTTTACTCCTGAATGTCTGCAAATAGTTTTTTCTTGTTTCTTGTTGCAATCTTGTATCAAAAAATTTCTTAATCACACAGGTCTCAATCCTTGTGATAGTTTAGTGGCATCTTGCAATCTCATTTCTCAGAAGGGCTTTCATATGGGAATGAAATAAATGATTTAAAATCACTTTTCTTTCATTTTTTGACAAAGATTGTTTGTAAGCCTCTGGGTGTACCTCAGGCATGATTGATATTAGATTTTGATGTTTTATTGGATCTTCTAACTCAAGCCTTTGTGTTAGAATCTCATAGATTGTGTGAAAAAGTGCTAATATGGGCCTCCATTGAAGTACATATTCTTGTTAAAGGAAAATTTTAGCTATTCTGAAGTATTTTTTCGTCTAGACATTCAATTTTGTAAGAGTTCTCAGATATTTGGCAAATCAAGTTCATTCTTCCTCACCTCGCACAAAAATTTATTTAAAAACAACTAATCCTACCCATACTACCCCTGTTTTTCATGTGTGTATACAAATGCACAAATTTTACTACCAAAACATGCAGAAACAATCAGGATTCCAAATGTCTTTAGTAGCATGAACCTTGCCTAGAGAATATCTCCACTATCTAGAGTGACAACTCATGAGAGTTAGATTTTGTTAGATTGTTAATATTGTCTTCAAGGTCTCCTTAACAACTTCATTAGGAAGGATATCTCCATCTCCTCCATAAATAATAGGTAACAAAAAGGTTCTCTCACCTTGGTTGAAAGGCATAACCATAAAGTAGTGAGGATGGGTCAAATCCTCTTAAGGTGCTACCCACTTCTGTTCAAACCCTGGGTTCCTAAAAGTCAAATAAATTGCTTCCCTGACTACAAAATGACATACATGATCATCTATCTACCTCTGAGCGTCCTATCAGGTCCATGATGTTGCTCATTCGTTGAAGGGGATTAAATTTGGGTACTAACAGGGCCTAAAGGGATATTGGGAGGTAAGTTTAAATTGTGGCCTTGGTGACTTTTCAAATAAAAATCCCTTAACTTTTGTATTTAATTAAATCAAAATTATTGAATAGTAACCAGACAATATTTTTATGAGGGATTAAATTTATTTGTACCTAGTTTAATGGAAGGGTAAGTGTAGAATTAGCCCTAGGGTATTAAATTAATACTGCAATAAGGGTATTTTAGCCATTTTCTTGTAAGGGTTAATTAAGGTGTTTTAACGGGAAACCTGGAAAGGAATTGGAGCCCGAAATGTTGATTTTAAAATAATAATAATTAAATTTTATTTAAAACAAATGAATTATTAAACATAAATTATTTATATCTAGTTGAAGGTTATCTTGTTGCAACCCATTTAAATAAAAAAAATTATTCCCTATTTTCTTTCTAACTAATCTTTTGGTTTGTATTGGGTTTTGTGCGAAAAAATTGTGGGCATTACGCTTGGTTTCAGATATGTGGGTTAAATGCTTGGACCCTTGGGCACACTGTAAAATACAAACATTTAACCTAGCACAACCTATAACTAGATCACACAACATTGCATGATAATGTTTTAAAATGTAGAAAACCTAGAAAATTGTAACAAAACGTAGAATGGTAAACTAACTGCTGACTTTATTTGTGCAAGAGGCACAATTCAGACATGGGGATTTTTTGTGTGGAGTTAGATACACCACCTCCAAAGTACGTAATTACTGTTATACTTCCGTAGATACTATAGACATTATAAGATGTCAATGAAGCCATATGAGGTGGAGTAGTAGGGGCAATCCTAGCCAGCATGTAATTCCCCGTTTGACATTACTCGAATTCATACTTCGATTACCATTTTGCTAAGCATTGAACATTGTTGTGCTTCCGTTGATCATTAGTTGTCTTTGACCTTGTTGCAAAGAATAATTAGCATCCTCCCTCTTCGTTGTGCCTTCTCATGTCATTGTCGATGCTTCTAGTTGCTGGCCATCATAGCATCCTTTACGATTTTCCTATTAAAGGAAAATCGTGTTCTCGAATTGTCAAGATTGATTGTCGGTCATTATTAATATGAATAATAATTATTTTTAAGTTGTAAAATTAATACTAATAACAATGATATTATTAATTTATTTTTTCGATCGATGATTATTTTTATTATTATTTTATTGTCAATTGTTATCGATATTAATATTAATTATCTTTATGTTATTTTGTTGTATCATTTTGATTGCTCCCATAGACCAAGCCTTGTTCCGTGCTAAAGAAGGGATTACCATGTTGTGGAGCCATGGTAGGTTGTTGTCCCGTGTTCGCTTTAGAAAATTTAACTACAAGTTTTCTCCCCTTGGTTGATCAGACCTGCATGCATGTTATTTTAATCATTTAAATTAAAGGAGAATTTGATTTTTTCTTCCTTCGAATTTCCATTATGTATGAAATTAAATCTTCTTGGTTGGCATAGGATTATTGGTTTCCTTTCTTCCTTATTTTCTAGCATGTGAATGTGTGGAGATGCCTTGGATGAGACGCCTACCTCCCTTTCATATTTCTTTAAGGTCATTTAATTTTCATGCTTGGCATGGATTGCGGGGCTCCAATTTCTTGTCCTGTCTAATTTTTGGTGGGTGTGAGTGGCTGAGTTCCTACCAGTGATTTTAATGTAATTAATATTTCCCCTCACCGTATTCCTTCCTCCCTTGGCCATTGGTTTTGTTTAGTTGGTTCATTTTCTCTACCTTGTTTTATGGTTGTTTTGCTCTTACCTTTCTTTATTGCACTTTGGGTAAATTCTTGTCATGCTTTGGGTGGACTAATCTCCATTTTGGTGCTGACCGCCTGTACTATTTTTGTTATACTTTTCTTTGAGGCTCGCATCTAGTTTTGGGATGGTTTGAAAGCTCCTTGTGGAGGCTGGATGCATTGCTTATTTAGCTAAGATGTTGGATTAGGATATCCTCTCCATGATGCTTAGGTAGAATTTCTTAACATGTTTCAAGTTATTATTTTGTCCGTAGCTACGTGCAAGCTGCAAAATGTGAGCTAATTAGTCTAGACACCTATTGGTTGCTTAGATGAAGTACAAATTTTGTTTTTTAGATCCCTTTTGTGCATATCCTGCAGTCGTTGCAATTCCTTATGATCACATCTCTTTGAGGAATATTTTTCAATAGTTTGCAGGCCACATGTATATTTCCTCCTTATGCATTCATGTCTTCTTTGTCACCGATGACTACATCTGACAAAGCAAATCCATTTTCCCCCTATGCTTCAATGGATTCCTTTGTCTTTCCCTTCCATCCCATTTCGAATGTAGGCTGTGAGGATGTTTGCAAGGTTGTGGAGTCTAGCTTTTCTCCCTCCCCTTTCTCACGTGTATTTGAAGTTTCTAGTCCTTTTTCATTAAACCCATTTGTGTATATACTGTAGTCATGAAATTCTTTGAGACCACATTCCTTTCCATTTGATGAATCTCATTATTTTGGGAGCTTCCTTCTTGTGCCAATGTGGGGTTAAGTGGAGGTTTGGCAACTAGCATGTTTGTGGATGGATATTAAACTAGAGGTTTTCTGCTATAGGACTTTGGGGTGTTTGTTTTCCTTGTTGAAGCTGGAGGAACATGAAAGATAATTCTACTCATTGCTACACTTTCTATATTTAAAAATATCATGAAATTGAACCACCCTTTCCCTAAAATGGGTTTTTCATTGCTGATTTTTTTGTGGGTTGGGTTGCCTTGCTAGGAAATCTCTTATTTCCTCTTGATATCTTCTTGTTTTAGAAATTATCGTTGTTAGTGTGTTAGTGGACAACATAGATGTGTTCATCTCCTCTAGGTGTTACATTTTATTTCTCAAGTGATCAAACTTGTTCCTTTTTTATCTGCATTTCTTCGATTGAGTATCAATTTTATTATGTTGTTTATAACTACTAATTTCTATTGTGAAAGGAATCCTGTAGTAACTATGAACCTCTTTCTTTTCACATGAGTTTTTCATTTTTTGGTACTTTGTTAGCTCACTCTCAAGCCCCTTTGATAACCTTTTGGTCCTGGGAAATAAAGGTTGTAGAATTGGAGTGATCAATTATTGGGCTAGCCAGGTTGGCGTTTTGGTATAAAATATTTTAGAATATAGAAGTTTGTGTGAAACATATTCAGACCTTACTTGTTTAAAATTATTTTCAATCACCAGTCTTATTCCTAGAATTTTAAATCCTTCCTTATGAGGAACCTTGACCGTCATCATCAGGATTTAACCGTAACTTGTTTCAAATCACCTAAGTTTGAGGTTACAACTGTGCAATTCCAGTGCCCAGTTATTACTAGAATTGAAATTGGTCTATTTCCCTATCGGGAAGATTGTTGGTGACATATTCTATTTTCTATCTTGTTGTTTTCTTTTTTATAATATTAATGTTGTTAATTAATATTGTTCGGATTATATGCACATAAATAACTTTATGATTTGTGATGGAAATTGATATGAAGGTTATTAACATTTGGGGAAAACTATATATGCATCGATAATCTTATTGATTTATAATGAAAGGTTTTGTTTTGATTACGAAACTTAGTAATATATGTTAGTACCTATGTTAGAACAGTTTGATTATGTTATTAAGAGTTGCTTTAAAAGATTTTGTGTTGAGAAGGAGATAATTTATTTTTAATTAAACAGAACTTTAGAATTATTGTGGAGGTTTGTATATCCTAAGTGTTATACAACTTGGATGATGTTTTGAATGCTCTTGTTTAATGAAACTCCCTTTTTCACCCACTTGTTGTTACTAGCTTATAAGGGCAATGACCTCTTCCTGAATGATTGGGGAATCTATTGGAGTTAATCGACAAAACTATTATATTTTGCCTTCACTTTGAAATTTATGATGTGTGGTGGCCGTGTATTAGATTTCAATCATATAATATATATGATTACATGATTGAAATTATAATATACTAGGATTTTCATGTTTAACCTTTGAACCCTGTGGTTCCTCTTAGTTGGACTGTTCAACTATTGTAATTTTATAAATCTAATATCATAGCCTATGCTTTTGTTATCTTTTGATAATTTTATATTGGTTGTTTGAATATCAAGTTTTAATCTTATAACTTATAAATTATTCTATGGGAACCCCGTTTCCACTAGAATGTTTGTTTTTAACTTATAGGGCCAATAGCCCTTCTCGTATGATTGCTAAACTTTCGTTACTTTTGAAATAATGTTCATAACTGGAGTATAAGGTTTTTATTCTTAGATTGGCATGGTGGAGACTTTATTATAACTTGGGGAGTTGCTAGTGTTTAAAGCATCAATCCAATTCTTGAAATAAAATGTTTCCTTTCATGATATTGTTAGATAATAGTTTATTGTTGCTTTGTGTAGCCTTATCTTGCTCAGTTCTCGTGAACTGACTCTTGTGGATAATGTTTTATAGATGGATTTTACGAGTAGATGAGGAAACAAATTGTAAAATATTACTTCTGTCTTGATGATGAAATTATTTTGTACAAATGCTTAGTACATTGTACGACCCTAAAATGGGTTTCATGGAATTTTAAAAGTGGATGAGTGCCTTATTGTTATGTTTTGTGGAGTATTAATGTCTTAACTGTTGAAACCTTGGCTTGTGTTTATTGTCATGGAAAAGTATAAAATAGATCACGATGTTGCTATGAGTATTTTTAATGTAATCTAGAATTTCTAAGAATAATATAGCGTGTTTGATCAATATTGTTCCATTTTTGTTCCCTAGATGAAATTCCATAAATTTTTTTGTCCCTTTGGGTTTGTGCATCATGTCAGAAAGAATTGTTTTAACCATGTATAGTTTCACAACAGATGTAATGGTAAATTTTGATCTCGAGATAAAATTTTGTGTTGTAATCCCTTTTAGGACATGGTATTAATTTTATTCTAAGCATAATAGGATGGACAGGTAATCCTTTTTAAAACTTATATGAAATATATATTTATGAGTAAATTGATGTGGGTGTGAACTTCTTGATAAAATTGCATACTTAAGCGATCAAAGAGGAAATTACCACTTTAAAAAATATATATACATATATAGAAATAAATATGTATATATACCTAGCTCTCCCGAACCTAAACTGACCAACAGTATCCTTATTGTGGTGAGTCCTTAACGAACTTAAGGTTAAATAAATGGTTACATTTTAGAAGATAATAAGGCTATAATAAGTAGGAGGAAATTGATTTAGAAACCTATAATCTTTATCTCCCATTTGAAACGTAATTTGTATACTTTTTTCAAACCTATCAAGTGAATCCTTTAATAATTCTGGATAGATACTTAGCTCCAATAAAATCATGGTTAATAACTAATGAGATCTTAAAGATGAATCAAATCCGATCTTCTTCCTCCAACTTCTTCTAAAGTGATTTGTAACGTTATCTTTTGTTGTTAAACGTTTGATCCTTGCACAAGGAGGTTATAATTCTGAAGCTAAACAATACCTTTCCTCAATGGGAGCTTGCACTCATCACCTTGTGCAATGGAGGTAGGAAACATAATTTAGAAGCTTGTGTATAAATAAATAACCTTATGAGAAATGGAAAATGTTCTTAAATCAACTAATTCAAGTTATTGACATATTATCGAATGATCCTCCTTTAGAAAACTTGATCTTAAGCTAATTAGTCAATAGTATAAAAGAAATAACCTTTGTAAAAAGAATTGTATTAATCATAACATAAACCTTGTAGACCTTAAGTCATGTTTTGAAAGAAATTTTTAGTAAATAAATAACCTTAAAATATTTTACAGCGTGGGATGTCCTTAACTGTAACTGTGTATTGTGGATGGAATTTTACATTGTGCCTTTTCAAAGAGAAAAGTGAAATATTTGTGATGGGTTTTTTTATGATTATTTGTTGCATATGTGGTTAAGGTTGTGTTAAACTTATTGAGAGTTGGTTGTAGCCCTTCGTGGTCACCTGTGTTGTCATATAAACTCCAAGAAAGTAACAAAAATTATCTGAGTTTTTCATTTTTGTATTCGGGGTGTATTTTAGTGAGTGTTACAAAACATGATAGGAATCCATCACACAAGCCTTAGCACCCTTCAATACAAAATGATGAGCATAGGGCAAAGAACTCCCACGTGGGGTCATCCATAATATATTCACCTCATAGGGGCATGTATATAGAGCTATAGGACACAAACACATATCTAGGAGCCATAGGCTGAGGGAGGAACATGTAGAGAGACCTATAGGGTTTGAAATTTATATGATGTGGATCATATTAGGGAGATACTGAAGCTATGCCTATCTCATTATTCTAATGATATGAGAGGTTTTCAAGTAGAATCTTGGTTAGTGATCTTGAACGGGTGCTTTAATTTTTTCCCATTGTAATGCCCACAATTTCGACATTAAAAAACAACATTAAACCTTAAATAATTATCTAGAAAGTTCCATATTTTTTTTTTGTTTTAAAACATTGCAAGATTGTCAAACTCTATAATACGTTTAATTAACTCCTACTATAAATTTGCTACATTACATTCGATGGATTGGGTCTAGATTAATCATTAAACATTTATAACTCATTTCTAAATTCAATTTCAATTACAGTCCTCTAAAAATGTGTCCATTAATTATTTTACTAGGTTCAAGTAGTTTCCCCCTCTCAAATTAACATTCAAACCCACTTTTATTATATCTTTGTACTTAGTTATCCTAGTCCCCTTAAATTATTAGCTTTAATTTCCATTTATGCATTTACTAAAGCATACTACGAGAGGTACAAATTTAACTTAACACACTAGGGTACTAAGTGGCCCCATTCACTCATTTTCGCAAACATTTAAATTATTCAAAAGCTCATAATATATATTCTCACCTAACAGTTATAGGGTTGTTTCCTAACCCTTGGATTAAATCAATTGTGGCCACTACATACTAGAGTTCAAAACTAACCCTAACCATCCTTATGAGATTTTATTTAACCTTTCCCCTTTCCCTAGCTTCCTCATTTGGTCTCTTTTTTTTTTTTTTTTTTGCACGTTGGGGTAGTGGAAGCCATGGAGGGATTCATTTGGCTCTAGCTTAGTTTAGTTTATTCATGGATTTGTTATTATAATGTCTTCAATTTGTTGATTACTAAGATTTCACCCTAAATCTGGAGTAGATATTTATTTCTTTCTATTTTTGAATTCTTTATTTGAGAAAAACACCATTACCATTAAATATATGAGATTTAATACATTTAAATGCCCATTCAAGGATTGATATGCTTAAATAATGAGTTTATTCCCTTATGGTTTGTTGGTGGTTTCCTTTTTATGTATTATAGGCTTAGATTCTAATTAAATCAAGTTTAAATTTACAAAATCATATATTTTAATTTTTCACCGAAAGTGATTAAACAATCGCCCCGAGTAGGCCAATGGTCATGTGACTATCACCCTTCTTGGGTGGTGGTTTAGAGACCTCTTCTCTAATCAGGTCAACAATCAAGAGACTGCCACTCTGCGTAGGGCAGTGGTCCTATTCTTCCGAAAAGATAACCATAATTTCACCAATTTTTCCAAAAATAAATTCTACTAGGGTGTTTTAGAGCTTAACCTTAGCTAGAATTAATATCCCTATAGTAACTAGTATAGAGGATAAAAACATTTATTCATTCCATGACTTAAATAACCAAGTACATAGATTTTTTATTTCAATAGCTTATAAAAAAAGAACTACAAGAATAATTTTCAAATAAAATTGCTTTCAAGCTCAAATGAAGAAATGAAATTATATCTATTTCTAAGTATCATTGAGTTCCTTTCCGCAACAAGAAGTAATCCTTCAACAAGGTAATTCACAATAACTTAAAACATCCTTCCATTAAAACAACAAACATTTATTCAAATAAAGTACAAGTAACTATATTCCATTTTAGATTTCCTAGGAATACATTCTCAATGATTTAAAAGTTCCATGTTTTTCCTTCATTCTTATAATAATGCAAAATCCTACAAGTAACAATGAAATTTTCTTTCTTTTTATTTCATGAGCATAGCTTATTTTCTTATAATACAAAAATCTCTCTTTCCAACAATACATTACAATTTGATAAATACAATATACAATACAACTTTTCTTTAAAATGCAAGGTTTTTCGGATTTCCACCTTAAGTGGGAACTACATTAAACGCTTTTCCAATAAAGGATTTCCTTTTTTACTTCTATAAATTCTCTAAATCTCAAATATTAAAAAATATTTCCACCATTTTCTTCACTTCAAACACAACAACAAATGGGGGGGGTGGGGGGGGGGGGGGGGGGGGGGGGGGGCCGGGGGGCGAAGGCAATGCTTTCTGCACAACAATTAATCCATTGAGGAGAGAAAGCTATCCTATGCATTGGCCCTTGAACCCCAACCAAAGTGTAATAAGAAATGGATACAACCCATGACAA
Organism: Taxus chinensis; assembly: GCA_019776745.2. Taxonomy (NCBI): domain Eukaryota; kingdom Viridiplantae; phylum Streptophyta; class Pinopsida; order Cupressales; family Taxaceae; genus Taxus; species Taxus chinensis. The sequence goes on along the minus strand of CM034155.1, from coordinate 327,727,623 downwards.
TTAACACAATGATTCTACATTACAATATACAATATCATAACCATTTAACACACATTCAAGCACACCGATAACATTCAAAAGAATGTAACTTTTAAAATACACAAAGCTTGAAAACTCAAAGCTAATGGAGAAAGGAACTATGGGGAGTTCACTTATGCCTCCCAATGGGATTAGGTGCCCACCTTAAAACCATACCAAACATAACTTGAAACCCCTACACACCTCTTATGCCTCCCTTAAGATCCTCATATGCACAACACATTCTCTTATGCCTCCATATAGTCTCTTATGTCTTCGTTAAATGATCCATATAAGAAAATCAAGCATTTTTCTTATAAAAAAGGTGGGGCACCCAACCCAACTCCCTCCCAAAACATGAAACAAAACTCTTATGCCACCCTCCAAAATAAAATCCCCATAAACCTCTCCTACACCATATTTAGGAATTTTACCGATGTTTCTAATAAGCACAAAAACCATTCACTTGCATGCAATACACACATATAAAAGAAAACAAGTAAAACAAAGGTGTAGTTCCCACCTTTACATAGTAATAACTTGACCAAACAATCACACGCCAAGGTACTTAAAGCTCAATCAAACTCCAAAAAGCTCCAAGACTTCAACAGGCACTCTAATAAATCTCTATCTCCCAAAACACAAGTGCACAATAAAATGAAGTAACCCCCAAACTAACAAATGAACTTTCATATATAGAAAAAAAGAAAAGGAGGGTGTGGTAGCTCTATGTAGGATGCCACATGACTTATCCTCAACTCCACACCCAAGTCAAACATCAACCCCAAGACATAATAAATTGGTGGTTAAGGTAATGAAAACCCTCTTACACACTCAACCAATACCCACACCCCGAAAGAACACAATTTAATACCGTAGTAATAAAAGTGCGATAAATATCACGTTTTTCCTTATGAAACACATAATGGGGTATAGTTTTGACCCACCAACCCATAGATATAGTTTCTATATTAACTTTAGAGGTGTGGGAAAAGCTTAACTTGTCCTAAAAACCTCCAAAAATGGCCTGTAAGCCCAAATCCGAATTTCCCAAGCAAGGTAGATTGCACAACACTCAAAGTAAAAAACAAACAACTTAAATCAAAAAATCAAAAGGAAAAACTACTATAATAAATGAAACCTTCTGTCACATCCCCAATTCACTTAATAAACATGATTAATCCACTTAATTAACACACATTAATTAACAATGATTAAATGAATTACATCACCAAATAAATCACATACTCCATAATAAATAAAATAAAGGGGAAAAATACACACATAGCCCATGGTCAAATTTGGAGGTTATTCCCCCCATGGGATCCCCCCCAAAATAAACTAACAATAATAACATTACACAAGTTTCCATAGTGACCATCATTGTATCCATCCTGTATTCTAATGTTGTTGATCTCCTAACCTCTTTTTCTTTGTTGTGATACAATTACCAGCAAAATCACACAATACCTCCTTCGGCGTCATGGATGCATCAAATACATCAAAGATAAAATATACGAAGATACATCAATAAACATCCTCATATAAATAAATCATTATCTAAACCAAACAATGTTATTATTTTTTTATAATTTCAATATCTCAATTTTACCATTTCATCAATATTAGTGAGATCAAGAGATTAGTTCAAATGCTAAATCATAGTCAATATGATGAGAATTCTAAATTTCATTAAATATACATGGTAACAACACATCATCATCATCAATATAAAATGTCTCTCTATGTCTCTAAGAATCAACATAATACTATCAATCACAACCCATCAATAGTCATAATATCTCTATCATATAACATCATGCTAAACCAAAATGATAAGATAATATCTATGTCTATAGTCAAAAGTAATCAAAATCAAAATATAATAAGTATCAAAGATGAGTGGGCACTACATCACCCTCCCCTTTGACTCGACTTCCTCCTGGAATTTGCTGAATTAGGTGTGGAAACTGGACTCATAACAATGTAGTATCCTCCCATATAGTAGATGTCTCATAATACCTATCTCACAAGACATGCACGTGATGAATATCTTGGCCTCGAAGGCCCAGGGTTGTTTGATCTAAATTATGCATAGGATCTACCATCATATGCCCCTACTCTTGCACCTGCAATGCAATCTAATCTAATACATGAGAAGGATCTGGGATATATCTCTTAAGAATAGATAGATGGAACACATTGTGCACACGAGACAAGCTAGGTGACAAATCTAGATGATAAGATAAGTGTTGGAATTGAAACTTTTTTATTAATTTGGAGTGGCGTGAACTTAACCTTTAATGTCAAATTCGGATTTGGGCTTAGTGGCCATTTTTTGAGGCTTGTTGGTAAAGTTAATAATTTCCCACACCTCTTAATTTCAACTACCAACTACCCCTATGGGTTAAGAGACAAAAATAGACCCCATTATGTTATTGTAGGACAAAAAGGTTCTAATTATTTCACTTTATTACACAAGGATTTAATTTTGTCCTTTAGGGGTGCGGGTCTGACCTTGAATGTGTGGGAGTATTGTCATTTCCTCAACCACTAATTTATTATTTTTTGGGGATTGGGTTTGACCTTCTGATGTGGAGTGGAGGAGAAATTATGTGGCATCCTACATGGAGCCACATCACCTCTCTCTCTTCTCATTTCTTTTTATTCTAATTTGTTTGAGGATTTAGGGGTTACTTATTTTATTTTTGTCTTTTACATTTTGGAGCTGCTTGTTTTTGGAGTGTTTTTTTGGATCTTAGAGTTGGATTGTGATTTCTTGGACAAGGAAAGGCTTGGAGCTTACTTGCGGATTGGATACTCTTGTAATGGCAAGGGTCGGTCTTCACCCTTTTTTTATTTGTTAATTTGATGTGCATATGTTTCTGAATGGATGATTGTTTCTTGTTTGTGACTTTGGGAAGTAGTATGGTCTTTAGGTTATGTATGAGAAAATGGAAATGGGTATGTTTCGGAGGGAGGCATAAGAGTATTTTACTGGTTATTTAGGAGGGAGTTGGGTTGTGGTGTCCCACCTTGTTGATAATTAAAATTTGTGCTTATATTATACATTTTATTGAGGGAGGTATAAGAGATGAGGGAGAAATAAGAGTTTTTTGGGTTTCAATTTGAGTTATTGGCGGATTTACGGTGGGCACCCAAACCCTTGTGAGGCATAAGTTGATCCACATGTTCATTTATCTTCTCGGCTTGATTTTAGAGCCTTTGTGTTGGGAAACTTTTGTGTTGATGTGTTTTTTTTCTTATTGTTATTGTTGTGTTGAGTGCTTTGAATGAATGTGATTGTAGAAGCCATGTAAAGTTTCTAATTGTTGTGTAATACCCCATACCATTTCTTTGTTGGGGCTTGGGGGCTAATGAGGAAGAAGGATTATCTTCCTCATTAGATTATAGGTTGGGTGGAGAGTGTTGCCTACTCCCCTATTGATTTTTTTTTTTGGACTTTGGGAATATGGTAGAGTTCAATTGAAGAATGGTCTTAGTAGTAATTTGAAGAAAAGGAAGAAGATACCTCTTAGTAGAAATTTTTTTCCTGTTGTCTCCGCTTAAGTGGAGGGCTTGTAACTTGTATTTTAAAGATTGTCTATCTCCTGTAAATGTTTTGAGAAATGGTATATTTGTACTAAGTTATCAAATGTATGAATAGGGGGAAATAGGAAAAGGAAAGTTTCATTTGTTACTATGAAAACCCCTTCAACTTTTGAACTCTACTAAGAGTGTTTTGAATGAAAAATTTGCATTTCAAATGTGTTAGTTCATGTGAAAGGAAACTACCAAAACTTACATTGTTTAGATGAAGTAAAAAACTTGAAATGGGCTTGAAATGGAAATGAACTTATTTCAATTTAAGTTTATTTTATTGGCTCCAAAGTGTGATAAGTTTATTTTTACAAGATTTTTATTCTTGTTGAAAACACACTTGTTGTTTGAAATGGTTTTCATTTGATTATTATGTTGACAAAAGAAAATAGTCTATTATCCCTTATTGAAAAGAAAGTATGGTGATTTTTTTTTAAATTTTGTTACTTATTATGTTGTGATAATGAAATTAGTTGTTTAGAATTCTTATATCTAAAGAAAAATCTACTCTTTGCATGTTATATTAGATTGAAAAAGATTTTTTTATTAGCTTTTCCCAATTTACTCTTATGTCAATAAGGTAGAAAATTTATAGTACTTGACTTGAGTTGCACTATGTCATATAATTAACCTAATCAATTAAAATAAACAAAAAACTAATAAATATCAATATGTAGATGTTTTTATAAGTAAGAGTAATTATATAAAATTGATTTACAAATTTATATTTATTAATCTTATTATAATTTTATATGTATAAAAAGGGGGGGTTAAATAGATATAGTTCTATTTATTTTAGTGAAATATATATATATATATATATATATATATATATATAATATATATATATATATATATATATATAATCAATATTAAACAAAACTTTATTTTAAAAAAATGATATTGCATTTGGTTAAGGGTTAGGCCTGCGCAACCTTTGTATGAATTTAATTGTTGGGGATAGGGGGGAGGTTGCCAACCGCACTTCCCACCCCATATTCATATGGGACGGGGGGTGGGGTTGGTGACCTCCATCCCCCATATTTTATACACCCCACTATTATTATAAATAATGAATACTGTTAACAAATCAATGCGGCTGTAGAAAATTTTGAACTCGGCTTTAGCAAAACAATACGGACTATGTAATATGAAATCCATGGCTAGTATTTTGTTTTCTTAATATAATAAATATATATACTTGTGTGTGTGTAATAAAACATATGTTCAAATTTGGGGTTACAATGAAATATGTTTTTTAATAAGAAAAATAAATATATATTTTTATATACATACGTACATACATACATATGTGTGTGTACATACAAACATACATAGACACTCAAATATTGGAGACTATACACTATTTTTTTAAACCATATTTTAAAAGGGGAAAAAATTCCCATACCCAAATAGGGAAAATATACATAAGATATTCAATAACAAATAAAAATCTAAACAAACCCTACAAGAGAATAATAAATAGATCAAGCCATAAAAATGTATCCATCCTTGTGCTTCAATATTTTCTCATGCCTTACTTCTTCTTATCCTCCCAAACCTACAAATGAAAATGAGAAAATAAGTCAAAAGAAAAGAATAAGAACACTTCATAAAGATGGTTAAGGTTAGTTTTGAATTCTTAAGATCTAAGGGTCCAAATTGAATCCATCCAATGGTTGTGATTCCTCCCTACAAAATTTGGGTGGGGATTTTGTGGAAATATGATTTTGAATGAAATGCATGTGTACGTTGTGAAAGGGGTGTAAAGGGGTGTTGGGAGGTAAGTTTAGATTGTGACCTTAATGTTTAGTTGCTGACTTTTAAAATAAAAAGACCTTGACTCTTGTATTTAATTAAATTAAATTTACTCAATGGTAACTAGATAATATTTATATTAGGGATTAAATTTATTTGTGAATAATTTAATGAGAGGGTAAGTTTATACTTATCCCTAGAGTATTAAATAAATATTGTAATAAGGTTATTTTAGCCAATGGCTTGTAAGGGTTAATTAACGAGTTTTAACGGGAACACTGGAAGAGGATTTGATACCAAATTGTTCATTTTAAAATAATAATAATTAATTGTTAATTAAAATGAAGAAATTATTAAACGTAAATTATTTAAATCTAGTTGAAGGTTATCCCCTTGCAACCCATTTAAATAAAAAAATATTTCATTATTTTTTTCTAACTAATCTTTTGGTTTGTCTTGAGATTTGTGCAAGAAAATTGTGGGTGTTACACCATATTCATTTTTTTTTTTGTTATATATATATATATATTCATTTAAAATATCTTACAATTTAATATATACTATATATTAATTCATTTAATATATATTTTAATTTAATTAATAAATTAAAATTTAGAATTAAAATTATTAAATGATAAATATTAACTTTTTTAAATTTTGTAAAATCATAACCTTGGGTTCCATTTTTCACTGGATCTCATAAATTTAACATAAGATTACTTACCTTTCTTATTGCACTATCGATTTCCTCAAATAATAGCTCTTCCTAATCAATTAGATAATGAAGAAGGAATTAATCAAAGGAGTTCAAACAAAAGTAAAGCAGACATCAATCTGATACTTTTAATTAGTTATTTGAACAACCTTTCTCTTTCACACTTTGGCATGTGCCTTGCAGAGCTTTTGTTCAAGTTGCGTCAGCTCCTTTTGGTTTTTATTTGTTATTCCCTCACCCAACAGTTCTCTAACAAAATGTCAAGAATCAGTTGTCTTGAAGAGATGGTTAATCAACATATACAAAGCAAGTAAAACATATGAAGCAAAATCAAAGGATCATACCTCGTTGTGTTGTCTAATATTTCAATTTGGCGTCTCAGGTTTTCTGCCGTCTGTTTCCAGTGCTGCAATATCTAAGATAAATTCAGAATTGATTTCGAACTGGCCCCAAATTACATTATATTCTTCTATCAAAAGAGTTGTAGTACAATTGCTGCTCTGACGATTTTGAATTCTTAATAAGCATAAATAAGGTTTACCCACGAGAAGTGAATCATGTATCAATTCAAATGAGTGACTAATAAGTGTTTTCTAGTTGGAAATCTCAAGAGCGAAAATTTTTGAGGTAAGGTCTGGTTAATCATCCTCCGTAACCTTTCTGATTTAATTTTGAGCCAGTGATGCTTTTAAGATATTGAGACAAACTTCCAGGTCACTCTTGGAGGGGTCCTTACATTCACACTATAATTCATTCTTTGAATTTGCATTACTATTCCCGTTGTATTGTGGAACAGGTGTTATTCAGGTATCCATCAAGATACAATTAGTGCTCTGATGATGCTTTTCATACTTTTGGAAAAACACAGAATTTAGAATTCTTAACTAGCTAGTGCTCTGATGATTATTAAACTAATTCAGATGGATGACTGATAACTTTTCCAGTTGGAAATTTCAAGTGGGTACAATCCTGAGATAAAGCCTGGTTAATCATCCTCCCTAAAGGTATATCTAATCCGTACCAGCTTCAGATCACTAAAAAAAGGTTACATAATAAATTGATCAGGTGCTTATCTAAAATCTTTAGAATTTGAGCCTTTAATATTTTGTTTTAAAAATAATGATGCAAAATCTTAGGTACGATATGACAACACCTTAACTATGGTCTTTAATTAAATAATAAATATTTAAATTACAATAATAATCTCGAAAGAAACCGTATTTAATTTTGATTACAATAATTTCTGCCCTGTATCCAACATTTTTTAGGCACACCATATACGTATTAAAGGTTAAACAGAAACTCAACGCTATTTAGAAAAATAAAATTTAAAAAGGAAAAGAAAAGCACAGACCATTGTAGTTTTTCTCCTGCAAGTTTAACTTATTTTTCCACACTTCTCTCCCATTTTATTATGTCAACAATTTTTAGACGTCTCCACAAAATGGCCAGCAAAATGCATTGTTTAACTTTAGACGTTTTATAATTATATTTGATAATTAAAGAAAATAAAATCAATTAAAACTTGAGTTAAGACTCGACCTGTGTATTTGACCCAGTAATAACACACACTCCGTAATTGTTGTTGGCAATGACCTTTTTATACCTTTCAATAGTTCTGTTCACACTGCATATGTAAAAGGAACATTGATGAAAATTCGTATAGGCATGAAATGAAATCCACACAGTCATGGCTTCCAAATCTAAATTCTTAGAAGTCTCATTATAAGTAACAAAAGGGTTTAGCAGTAAAAGGTTGGAAAATAATTAAAGAAATCAAATTTTAATATACATTTTGTGGATTTAATAGTTAATTTTTTTTGGTTTTTTTTAGAAATCAGAGTCTTTAAATACATATCTTATTATCAAAATTAGATATGCGTTTTCAATACATTCTAGAATTATTTTTATTAACTCTAAATTGTCTTTTATAAGTCAATCATTCAATCTAATTTCATTGGAGAAGCAGTGAAATGTAACTTGTACAACTATCTTCAAAACATCTATGTATAAATATTAATAGATATCAATCTCAACAATCTCATATCTTGTGTTTTACGCATATCGCAATAATAAATAATTTTATTACATCCTATTAATTTTTCCCATTTATTATTGAAAACAACTCTTTTAGCAAAAAGGTTTTACCATAAGGTGAAGGTAGTACTTTTTTTGACTAATTTGTCAAAGTTAAAAAAAAAAAACCTTTTAATTTTTGATTGATTTCTAAAAGTTGATTTTTTTTTAAAAAGTGACCATCAAATATATGTCAAATTTTATGAAGAGAATATAAATTACATTGTCATACCATTAGATCCCACTCCTTGTTGCCATACTAGAATTCTTATCTACATAAAGATTGACTATTGGAATAATTATACTTTTATTTATATAAATTCTAGAAGTTATTAAAATATAGTAATGATATTAATATTTAAGCATTGGAATTGAAAAAAAAAAACTTAAGATTTTTTCAAATTTAATTCAAAAAACGAGCAATGGGAAAACCAATGCAGTCGTGCTAAATTTTGTGGCACGAGCAATTGTAGTAGTCCATCTCTTGCACCCAAATGGACTTATGGTTAATGCACCTCATAGATAGGGGTAATCATGGTTGTTCTCTCCTACATGGTCATTCTACGCCAATCTTTAGGTTACTTACACTCTCAGATAAATACAATATTGGAAGGTCTTACAACCCATGCCAATAATGCAAGAAATAAAGACATTTCAATGAAATCATGGTGCATTAAAGCGATAAGAGAAGATCTAATTATCACCATTGAACTCAATGAGATTAAAAAATAAATATATTCTCTAACAAATAAGAATTTAATACCTAAGTATGTAGGTAAAGGGACTTTTGAAAAAGAATTGTGAGCTTGGGTAATATAGAAATAATAGATTGATATTCACCCCAGCTCACAAGGGATCTTCATTTTTATTCTTTGATTTCAAGAAGATTTGAATATAGATTTATTATGTTTGAAAGAGGAGCTTTTTATTTGGTACCTTAGAGTTATTCATGACACCATGAAGTGGAAGTTTTAACTTATATCTAGATAATCCATTTGTAGCTCCAATCTATGTAAGGCTCTTTAATCTTTTAGCTCTTTTGTTGTTGGAAGCCATTTTGTCAAGAAAGGGAAATGATATTAGAGAGATGATTTCTATTTATTTTTAAAATTGTAACAACAGCAAATATGTTATGTATGCAAAAAATTGTGTTTAAATGAATATGAGAATGCTTCTTCCTAGAATAGTATGTTTAAAAACCTCTAAAAGAGATTTGTTTGGAAAACCACTTGATCACAAACGTACCATTTTTCTTGTGTATGGTGCCAAAACCATGGAAAGTTTTCTCGAGAATGCCCCTTTCCATTACTAAAAAAGAGGTATGCTTATGTTAATGATAATAAGGAATACTACATAGTTTAATCCCAACAAAGGAAAGTATTTTATCTTGAAATGGTAGGTATAAATAAAATGCAAAAGGACATGAATGCCACTAGTTCATGTGTGGATCTAATCACTTAGAGCATGAAATTTTTGAGATTTTCAATTTGACCTTAGAGGATGACCATGAGGAAAAAAGTACTTTGAAATCTCTAGAACCCCTAAAAGAAAATGTTTGCATGACAGACAATAATCAAATTATGGCTTTTAGTTAGTTTCTTGTGAAAATCCTTAATTCATTTACACGGATCCCTGTCCATATTTTTTTAGTTGTAGGGTGCCCTTAAATCTTTTGGTACATTTTTAGAGTACCAAACCCATTGTATATTCCTAAGAGAAGAATAAAGGTTCCCCTTTTCGAGTGTTGTTATTATTTCTGTTGGTACCCAAATTTGTTCTCCTTTTCAAGCCAAGCAGCAACACTAATTCAACATGGAGCTTAGAGGCAGCCATATCATAAATATATGTCATTTTGTAGCCGAGGAGAAATCTAGATGTCCCTTTGTTACTTGGATTTGTGGAGAGATGGATAGCACCTCAAAAGGATGTGATCTGATCCTCACTATTTTAGGTTGTGCCTTTCAACCAAGGTAAGAGAACCTATTTTGTAACCTTTGTTATTTGAAAGGAGATACTAGTACCTTTCTTTTGCATAAATTTTGTAGAGAAGACCTTGGGGAAAATATGATCAACACACCAGATATGACTCTCACGATTTTTCACTTCCAAATCATGGAAATATCTTCACAACAAGGCAAAGGTTACTAGAGACATTTGAGACCCTGATCTATTTTCCATATTTTAATAAAAGGATTTTGGTCTTGTGTGGGTATACAAAGCAAAAACAAGGGTAGTATGGGTAGGATTGGTTGTTTTAAATAGATTTTTGGTGGGAGGGGAGATAGGATGGACTTGACTCACCAGATCCTTGAGATTTTATGCAAAATGCAAAGATTCAATCAACAAAATGCCACAAAAAGTTAAATTGTTTCCTCAACTAGAATATGTGCTTCAGTGGAGGCCCATATCAGCACTCTTTCACACAACCTGTGGGATTCTGTCATGAAGGCTTGATTCAGAGGACCCAATAAAGCACTAAGATTTAAACCAAGTCATGCTTGAGGTACACCCATAAGCTTACAGAGAATCTCTATCAACACTTTGAAAGAAAAGTGATTTTAAACCATTTATCCCACTCCCAGATGAAGACTCTTCTAAAAAAGAAATTGTAGATGCCACTAAACTATCAAAAGGACTCAAACATATGTGATTGGACTATATTTTGGTACAATATTGCAATAGAAACAAGAAAAACTACCCGTATGCATTCAAAAATGAAATAAATACACTTTACTCAAGATTGACACAGGATAACTCAAAGTTTGATCAAATTTATCAGCAAGGGAAAGTTCCCATAAAAATATCAAAGCTTTTCAATGGCTATACACTTGCAACCACCTTGACATGATCAAATTTTACGTAAAGAGAGATATAGTATAGGCTTCTCTATACGGCTTCTCAAAATGGATGGGCTTTGTCAAGCTTTTTATGCTAGAGAAAATCAATCCTGATCTTTCTAAAAACTCACAACTTCCTAATCGTTTGCACGATGAATTCATGCCATTTATAGCATTTCAAACATAGCCCCTTCCTCCAAAAAGACAAACTTTAAATGCACTAGTGCTCACAATGATTCTTTCGTGATTCATAGAATCAGATCTGCAAAAGTCTCTAGGTTCTCGAGGGAAAATCTCTTCGATCTTTCCCTGCATTCAATTCTTTTCTTAGGAAAAACACGCCTCCATCCATTCGCCAACCACTTCCACCCCATATCAATCAAATATGGCCCCGTGTGTGCTCAGGAGAAGAAAAATAGAAAACTAGATCAAGCCCGAGAGTCAAACTGATTTAATGGTGAAAGATGTCTCCAAATCTCTCCCACCAAACTCTAGATAGATATCAAAATTAACTTCCTCCTCTGTTTGACGTCTGAAAAACAACAAGAAATCATGAATACTAATACTATCATGAGTTTTACAGAGAAAATGGAGGGAAAATCATATTTAGACACTCAATAGCCGTTGATCTTTGATTTTGAATGTGGTTCATCCATGTGGAAGATCCAAATATAAAGAAACTAAAATAGGTATTTGTCTTGTTTCAAAATGACACCTAGATGATTTGGGTGGAGGATTGACCTCTTATTATTTTTTCACTCATAATAATAGCCATGTTTAGCACCATATCATATACATGCCTACCTATTTTGAGAAAGAAAATCTACTTCTCGCTACTAGTTGTAGGAATTTTTTGATTTCCCTTTTCTTCCGATAAGCGTAGAGTAGGTAGGTTTGCTTTTAGTAGAACAAGTGATTTTGCACACTCTGCATGTTCCACTTGATGCATCTATGATCTTTCTCTTTTGTACATAGTGTGTTGTGTTGTTTTGTTTCTCATGTAAAGTACATTAGAGGTAGCATTTGATGAGATCAACTCAAGTTTTAGTAAGGTTTCAAGTGACTCAGGGACCATATTTCAGAGTTTTACAATAGAATTGTGTTTATCATGCTTGACTCCATTCGTAATGCATACTTCAAGGCCACTGATCACTTCTCAAACCACCACGTGTCACCATGGTGCACCTTGAGATGGTCCCAAAAATTTAATACCTTGAACGAGTGCGGGCTTGCCATGTGTCCTACTCTGGAAAAGTTTGTCTTAATGGTTGAAGCTCAATGGAAGGATCCACATTTCATGCTCTAAGGAAGTCTCCTTTGTCCGTTGAAAATTCTAAGTAAAATGCAAAGTGAACGGAGGCCTCTACATGTCATCCTGGCACTTCTTTAAAATGAAACTCAAAGGATAGTTCCCAAACATGCGTGGTTCCTCCACGTGTCTCCATGGTGCTATTTCAAAAAGGTCCCCAAGGAAAATATATTGAATGAGTGCGAGCTCACCACGTGTCTTGTTTCGCCAAACTATACCAATTGCATAAAAATTTGTCTAAGTCTAGGAAAAGTAGCGGACCCTTCCACGTGTCCTCTTGAGGGGTTAAAGCAAGACTTCTCCTTGCCTTTAATTTTTCTCTAATCAGAGCCTAGCGGTGCCATGGGGTGGGTTCAAAATTTTTGCCAAAGTATCCAGAAAGGAACAAGTTCAAAAACAGACCCACCGCGCCCCATCTAATTGGAAGAAGCCATGTAAGCACCAAAAGAACTAATGAGAAATGACCGGAGCCACGGGACCAACTTTTTCCTTTTCGCCAAAAAGGAAAAAAGCAATAAGTTAAAGGATTCACACGTCATTCCTTGACCAACCTAAAGAAGCCACGTCCCCTGTCGATGCAAGGAAGCAAATTTGACTTGGATAAAACTCCTGTCAAACCGTAAAATATAGAAAAATGATCATTTGAGCCAAAAAATGAAAATTTCTTCAAGGATAGAGAATTTTGAAATGTTTACAAGAGTCAAATATGTTTTTCAAAGATACATCCACTCATTTTCTGTAAGTATGATGGGGAGAAATGACAATGAAGACAAATCCCGGTTGTGGAGACCAAAAGGTATGATAAAACCTAAGTTTTTTAGAATTTTCCAGAGGAACAAAGAAACAAGGAGCAAACAATAGACCCATAAGTGATATACAACTCAGGAACAAATTGAAAAATGGTAACAAGGATTAACCAGGTACAACACGGGGAAAAGGAAAGTGACAGAGGCCATAAATTAATAAATTTTCAAAGGCAAACTAGGGAGAGACTATTTTGAGCACCAAGAGGTGCCCACCTAAAAACCCTCCAATAAACATCTCAAAACCCCTACACACTCTTATGCCTCCCACATTCTCTTATGCCTCCCTACAATCTCTTGTAGTTCCCTCCAATAAATAGACCAAGTAAGAAATGCAAGTGATTTCTTATCCAAGGTGGGGCACCCAACCCAACTCCCTCCAAAACATGAAATTGAATCTTATTCCTCCCCACATATAATATCCCTATAGTCTCCTGCTATACCACACTTACACAATCTACCTAAGCACCCAATAGGCATACCAAAACACTAAAAAACATGCACATATACACAATATAAAAAAAAATACTTTACAAGAGTGTAGCTCCTACCTTTCCATGGTAGAGCTTGATCCAAGAGTCCCACACCAAGCTTCTTCAAGCCCAAACAATCACCAAGAAGCTCCAAAAAAATCCACAAGCACTCCAAAATCCTCTAACTACCAAAAATGCAAGAGCACAAAGAAATGAAGTAACCCCTAAACAAGCAAAAGAACTTGAATAAATAGAAGAGGGAGAGTGGAGGGTGAAGTGTCTCCATATAGGATGCCACATCACTCATCCTCAAATCCACCTAACAAGTCAAACCTCAACCCCAATGCACCAAAAATTGGTGGGTGAGAAGAATGACAATTTATTTACACACACAATCCAAGCCCACACCCCTTAATGACAAACTTTAATTACATGAAAGAAAGTGCAATAATATTTTACCTTTTTGTCTTCCCAAAACACATGATGGGGTCTATTTTTGACCCCCCAACCCATAGGTAGGGTTGGTATAGCAATTTAAGAGGTGTGGGACAAGTTTGACTTGTCCCACAAGCCTCCAAAATTGTCCCTTAAGGCCAAATTCGAATTTCCATGATGGGGTAGAGTGTACAATAGTCAAGATCGCAAGCACTCAACTTAAAACACATAACCCAAGAGCCATCTAATCTAATAAAAGAAATACTTTTGACCAATCCATAATTAATTTAGTAAAAAGATTAATCTACTAATCTAGACACAAATCTAGTAATTAATAAAAATAGAATACATCACTATAAAATCACATACTAAAATCAAATAAAGGAAACTAATAAAAGAGATAACACACAACTCCTTGGTCATAATTTGAGGTGATACCCCCCCCCATGGGGCCCCCATAGCAACAATAAAAACACACACACAAACAAAATACATGTTGTTATTGTGACACTTGTTGAATTCATTTAGCATTCCAATGTGGTTGGGCTCTAATTCCCCCACTGTTTGTTGTTACATGTTTTCTTGTAAAACACATAACACCTCCTTTGGCCTCGTGGCCGCATCAAAACATCCAAAATAAAATATACAATATAAATCAACAATTATCTATATATGAATCAAAACCTCATCTAGGCAAGCAACAATATCATTTACAATTTCTAACAACATCTTGATTTGACATTTCATCAATATCCATATGATCACAAGATTAGTTCAATTGTTAAGGTCTACTCAAAATGATGAAAGTATCATGAGTAAGAAATATATATAACCATGTCAATAGCATATCATCACCAATATAATTTGTCTCTAATAATCCACATACATCATACTAAGAATTGAAATCAACAACAATCCAGTATCTCTAACATCTAACATCATGCTTTGTCAAAAATCTACAATAATATCCATAAGTATAGTCAACAGTATTAGAAATCAATAATAAAAAGTGTCAAAGAAAAGTGGGCACTACATATATCAAGCACAAACCTAAATGTGGCAAGTAAACAAGTGCAATTATTTGTCTTATTACACTCAATAATGCATTAAAATTGTTAAAATATGACCCATACTTCATAAGTAGGTTTAGTAGAAGATTTTAAGATGTGAGGGACAAGGTTAACTTATCTCTCAAGTCTCTAAAAGTGGCCAATAATATCAAATTCGAATTTGGAAAGTATGGTGAAGTACACACCACATAAATGAATTTACTTCAATTTACATCATGCACCAAAACAAGGACTATATCATGAATTTATTTCCCACATTTTATTTATTCCTTTTTAGTTTAAATGTAAGCTAAATTAGTTAATTAAGATACATTAGAATAGTTAATTAAGATACATTAGAAAGTGTTAATAAAGTAATAATATTTCCCTATAATTTAACACATGCAAAACAAATTAAAACAAAAAAAATTAAAATAAAGGAATCGCATTACACCCATGGCCACATAAATGAGGTTACCCCCACCTTTGAGAACCTCCTAACAAAGCATGCAGAAACACAACATAACATTATACACAAGTTGTAAATTTTTGCTATGTTTCACAACACTTGAAATCCTTTCGTGATTGGTCCCTTATCCCCTTGCGGTGTTTAATGTTTTAATTTTTTTCCTACAACCACAAGAATAATACCTTTCCAACCTTAAGGTTGTATCAATATGTCATGCAAATCAATTCATATAAAACATCCATCATACAATACTTAGCATACATAAATCTATAGAAAACACACACATATGTTTATCAATTAAAATCATCGTATAACGTAGCTAAATCATTACAATTGAAATTTATGAATTTCTATCAATTATTGTAAATCACTTAACATTTTAATTATACTCCAGTAAATAACTTAAAATCATCAATAATCCAATTCACAATCTATAATAATCATAAAATTGTCTATATCTAGTGTAACTCCCAAGTACTGGATACACTCAAGAACATCTAAAAACATTAAAGAATGAAACGTGGAACTTTGAAGTTATAAATCATTTAGAATGTATTCTTAGTAAATCTTAAAATGTAGTATAGTTTCCTATGTTTTCTTGAATGAATAGTTGGAGTTGTAATGGAAGAACGTGTTAATTTATAGTGAATTACCTTGTTGAAAGATTACATTCTTGTTGAGGAAAAGAAAGCAAAGATATCTAGGAATAGATTGAACTTCATTCTTCATTTGAACTTTAAAAAAATCTTCTTGGAAAATTATTCGTGTAGTTTCTTTATATCATATTGAAATATAAAATCTTTGAATTTAGTCATTTAAGGCATGGAATGAATAAATGGTTTAACTTTCAAACTAAAGACTCAATGGTAACTAGACAATATTTGTATTAGAGAATAAATTTATTTGTGCTTAATTTAATGGGAGGGTAAGTGTAGACTTAGCCCTAGAGTATTAAATAAATATTTCAATAAGGGTATTTTAGGCTATGGCTTGTAAGGGTTAATTAACGATTTCTAAGGGGAATCCTGGAAGGGGATTTGAGCCTGAAATGTTGATTTTAAAATAATAATAATTAATTGTTAATTAAAATGAAGCAATTATTAAACGTAAATTATTTAAATGTAGTTGAAGGTTATCCCGTCGTAACCCATTTAAATAAAAAAATTATTTTGTAATTTTTTTCTAACTAATCTTTGGGTTTGTCTTGGGATTTGTGTAGGAAAATTGTGGGTGTTACACCATATTCATTTCTGTTTTATTATATATATATATATATATATATATATATTAATTTAAAATATATTAAAATTTATTATATACTATATATTATAATTCAATTAATATAATAGTTTATTTAATATTATAATATTTTTCATAAAAACAAATAATTAGAATCCTTATAAATTTTTGTATATATATATTGTATAAATGTATTCATTTATATATGTAACCATTTTCTTTTTTCTGGGTGTTTTGTTTACAAAATAGAGTTTAGAAGTTTATTTGTTTGATCAATATGAATAAAATAAATAACCATGTATACAATCTCTTTTTAAATCAACTACATTTATACATAACATAGTTGGGCCATTATCATTTGCAACAAATGTAAAAATTTTATTATAAGATTATCTCAGACAATTTTTTTTATTATTTTAAAATTTAAGTTTCCAACAATATAAAAAGAATCAACATTCACTAATTCACACATGAGCACTATTATATCGAATCAAACACATAATACAATTTTGAATAAAAATCAGATTTTTGAGGGTTTTCTTTCCAACATAAGAAACTTGAAAGTATCTCCTTTCAACTATAACATTACAAATTTAATAAATGGGATTTACAAAACATTTTTTTAAAATACACAAATTACAAGCTTTCCAATTTAAGTGGAAACAACATGCCTAAATTCATGAAATAACATCTTCATTATGTCCAATATAAAATCGTCATCTCAATACATCCTCTAATTTCATAGATTTCAATTTCATTATTCTATCTTCTTGAATTTGAATCATAATACAATGAAAGAGTGTAGGCGATGCTCTCCGCCCAACCTATAATGCAATAAGAGGATAAGTCATCCTCCTTATTGGTCCTCAAGCCCCAACAAAAGAATATTTTGGTGTGTAATGCAACTTGACAACTTTCACAAAATGGCTTCCAAAAAATGCATTGCACAAAATAACACATTCAAGCAATTACATTCAAATAATATACTTAAATAATATATTCAAACAATATTACAAATTTCCCAACAAGCATAAAGGCTTGATACACAAGTAAAAAATGATAAATGGAATAAGATAACCACATCCTTTTGTCTCCCAAGTGATGTAGGAAATCCACCCAAAGAAACCATGTGCACAACTCAAAACATAATAAAATCCTTATTTCTACACTTGTAAGTATGTAAAATATATCCATGTTATCATTTTCACTCCCCATAAATGGAGCTCAAACTCATACTCCGAACAAAATGCATGCCTCACATCTCCCTTTTCCCTCCACAATGGTCCCATTAATCCATATCCCATACCCAACTTAAGGCAATTTACCCAACCACAATCAAACATATCCACAACACTCATATAAAAATGCCAATAAGAGGAGAGTCTACCTCCCCATTAATCTTCCAATTTATTTACTCTACAAAATTTAAATCCTTCACACCAAGCTCAATCCAAAATTCAACTAAAAAAAGGAATCCAAGTATAAAAACCAAGACCAATTTTCAAAAATGCAAGATAAGCAAATAATTCAAGTAACCCAAAATTCATCAAATTCTTCCAATAAATACAAAAGGGATGTGAAGATGATGAGGTGACTCCTTGTAGGATTCCATTTCATCATCCGTCCATTCCAAAACATAAGTCTAACACCAAACCCAAAGCAATTAAAAGTACTGTTGTATATATCTCCCTCCCTGGGTAAATATAGAAAAAACAGAAGAATATGGAGATCAAGGCACAAAGTGTCAAAATGCGAAAATTCTTGCCCTGGCGCAGGTTAGGGGCGCACAACACAAAGTGTCGACATGAAAAAATTCATGCCCTGGCAAAGGTTAGGGGTGCACAACACAAAGTGTCGACATGTAAAAATTTGTGCCCTGGCGCAGGTTAGGGGCGCATAGCACAAAGTATTGACATGCAAAAATTCACACCCTGGTGCAGGTTAGGGGCGCACAACACAAAGTGTCGACATTTAAAAATTCACGCCCTGACATAGGTTAAGTGCACACAACACAAAGTGTCGACATGTAAAAATTTGCACCCTGGTGCAGATTAGGGGCGCACAACACAAAGTGTCGACATGTAAAAATTTACGCCCTGGCCCAGGTTAGGGGCGCACAGCACAAAGTGTCAACATGTGAAAATTCGTGCCCTGGAGCAGGTTACGGGTGCACAGAACAAAGTGTCAACACCAAATTTTTAGTGCTTATGACACACTTAAGA
Source organism: Taxus chinensis (assembly GCA_019776745.2). Lineage (NCBI taxonomy): Eukaryota > Viridiplantae > Streptophyta > Pinopsida > Cupressales > Taxaceae > Taxus > Taxus chinensis. The sequence continues at coordinate 327,708,620 of CM034155.1, read as the reverse complement.
GTATGTTGACATGAAAATGGATGCGCCTTGGCACACCTTCAGGAGGCGCATCATTTTGAGTGCTGACAGGAAGCAAACCTTGACCCAGATATTCAGATGGCCATAACTTTTCACAGGGAGCTCGGATTCATGCAAGGTTGGACTTTTCGAAAATCTTACAAGGTCCTCTATCCAACTACAATTGGATATCTTTAATTTGGTGGGAATAAGTTCTTCAAAAATTCAAAATACATTTCGCCATTTTTTGGGTTTGCTAGGGTTCTCACCTACCACCATAATGAGATAAATTAAATACAATCTGGAGGTGGTTGGGGTAGATTTAGAATTCCTCTCTCTTCCCTCTCTCATTATTCCTATAAATTGTAAGGAGGGGCTTCTTTCTAAAGGTTGGAAATTCTTGTTTTGCCCCTCCCTTCTTCTCTGTGGTAGTTGAATTTGTGGAGTTCAAACCTCCCATCTAGAACTGTAATGTAACTTTGCCTCTTGGAATTTTGTAGTGTATTGTATCAATATTTAGAGAAAATAATGCATGTCTGTGGATGATTTTCAACCCTCTCTGTGTTCATTTACATCCTCCTCATCTTTCACTACAAATTTGGTTATCTGTGCATGATCTTGCATTGTATTTTAATGGTTTGTGTTTATTGGCAAGACAGGTGTTCTTCATTCCTCGGTGCATCACCTTTGTTATTTTAGGTTTATATTTAATGCATCTTCTTACCCTGTCTCCTTGGCAAGTTAGATTAGGTTTTTGAGTAAACCCTCTGCATTTTTACGTGTGCATCTGAATAGAGGAATAGGAACCGGCCTTCATCTGGAGAGATTTTCCAATTTCGCAAGGTCCCACACTTGGGAAAATCTACATGTTATGCAATTGCACTTAAGGTCTTGACCCATTGAGTTGCAGACATTCAGGGGTGTTGTGATTTGCCACCAACAAGTACATGTAATACTTATGACATTTGTTCCCCACACTCAAACAAACACTCCATGTTTATCAAGGATAAACTTAAATGTGGTAAGTAAACAAGTGCAATTATTTATTCTCTTACACTAAATAACGCATTAAAATTGTCAAAATATTCCCCATACTTCATAAGTAAGGTTGATAGAAGATTTTGAGATGTGAGGGACAAGGTTAACTTGTCCTTGAAGTCTCTAAAACTAGCAAACAAGCCCAAATTTGAATTTGGGAAGGATGCTGAAGTACCCACCGCCTAACTATATTTAATTCAATTTACATCATGTACCAAAACAATGACTATCTACCGAATTTATTTACCACATTTTATATCTTCCCATTTAGTTTAAATTTAAGCTAAAATAATTATTTAACATACATTAGAAAGTTTTAATAAAATAAGAATATTTTGCTATAAATTAACACATGAAAAACAAATTAAAACAAACAAAATTAAAATAAAGGAATCACATTACACCCATGGACACATAAATGCGGTTACCCCCCCCCCCCCCCCCCCCCCCCTTTGGGAACCCCCTAGTAAAGTATGGAGCAACACAACATAACATTATACCAAAGTTGTAAATTTTTTCCATGTTACACAACACCTGACATCCTTTCGTGGATGGTCCCTTATCCCCTTTCGGTGTATAATGTTGTAATTTTTTTCCTACAACCATAACAAAAATAACTTTCTGACCTCAAGGCCGTATTAATATGTCATGGGAATTAATTCATATAAAACATCCATCATACAATCCTTAGCATACATCAAGTAATAGAACACACACATATATTTATCAATTAACATCATCGTATAACATAGCTAACTCATTATCATAAATTTTATGAATTTCTATCAATTATTTGAAATCACTTAACATTTTAATTATACTCTAGTAAATAATTTACAATCATCAATAATCCAATTCAAATTAGATAGTAATCATGAAATTATCTATATATACTGTAACTTCCAACTACTAGATACTCTCAAGAACATATAAAAATATTAAAGAATGAAAAGGGAAACTTGGAAGTTGTAAATCATTGAGAATGTATTCTTAGTAAATCTGAAAATGTAGTATAGTTGCTTGTGTTTTCTTGAATGAATAGTTGGACTTATAATGGAAGAACGTACTAAGTTATAGTGAATTACCTTGTTGAAAGATTACTTTCTTGTTGTGGAAAAGAAAGCAAAGATACCTAGGAATAGATTGAATTTCATTCTTCATTTGAACTTTAAAGCAATCTTATTGGAAAATTATTCCTGTAGTTGTTTCCTAATATCATATTGAAATAGAAAATATTTGAATTGACTTATTTAATGCATGGAATGAATAAATGGTTTTCATTTCCAACTAGACAATATTTATATTAAGGATTAAATTCATTTGTGTTTAATTTATTGGGAGGGTAGGTTTAGGTTTATCCCTAGAGTATTAAATAAATATTTCAATAAGTGTATTTTAGTCAATGGCTTGTAAGGGTTAATTAACGAGTTTTAAGGGAAACCTTGGATAGGGATTTGAGCCCGAAATGTTGATTTTAAAAAATAATAATTAACCGTTAATTAAAATGAAGAAAATATTAAACGTAAATTATTTAAATCTAGTTGAAGGTTATCCCGTTGCAACCCATTTAAATATAAAAAAATATTTCATAATTTTTTTCTATCTAATCTTTGGGTTTTTCTTGAGATTTGTGTTGGAAAACTGTGGGCGTTACACCATATTCATTTTTAAAAATAGTATGTGTGTGTGTGTGTGTGTATATATATATATATATATATATATATATATTAATTCATTTAAACTAAATTACAATTTAATATATACTATATATTAATTCAATTAATATATATTATAATTTAATTAATATAATAGTTTATTTAATATTATAATATATTTCATAAAAACAAATAATTAGAATCCTTATAAATTTGTGTATATATATATATTATAAATGTATACATTTATATATGTAACCATTTTGTTTTTTGTGTGTGTGTTTTGTTTACAAAATAGAGTTTAGTAGATTTATTTGTTTGATCAATATGAAGAAAATAAATAACCATGTATACAACATCTTTTAAAATCAAATACATTTATACATAAGATGATTGGACCATTATCATTTGCAACAAATGTAAAAAAATCATTATAAGATTAAATCAAACCATTTATTTTTGTAATCTTAAAATTAAAGTTGCCAACAGTACGAAAAGAATCAACATTCACTAATTCATACAAGAACACCATTATTTTGAATTGAACACATAATACAACTTTGAGTAAAATTCAGATTTTTGAGGGTTTCCTTTCAAACATAATAAAATTGAAAGTCTCTCCTTTCAACTATAATATTACAAATTAAATAAATGGGATTTACAATTTTTTTAAAAAAAATACACAAATTACAATCTTTCTAATTTAAGTGGAAACAACATGGCTAAATTCATGAAATTGTATCTTCCATAGGCTCAATACAAAATCTTCATCTCAACGCCATCCTCTAATTTCATATCTTTCACTTGCATTCTTCCATCTTCTTTAATTTGAATCATAATACAATGAAAGGGGGTAGGAGACGCTCTCCACCCTACTTATAGTCCAATAAGAGGATAAGTAATCATCCTTATTGGCTCCTCAACCCCAACCAAAGAACAACTAGTTGTGTAATGCAACTTGAAAACTTTCACAAAATGGCTTCCACAAAATTCATTCCACAAAATAACAAATTCAAATAATATAATTAAAAAATATATTCAAACAATATTACAACTTTCCCAACAAGCACAAAGGCTCGACACACAAGTAAAAAATGACAAATAGAATATGGTCACCACCTCCTTTTGTCTCCTAAGTGATTTAAGATTTCCACCCAAAGCATCCATGTGCACAACTCAAAACATAATCAACCCCCTTATTTCTACACTTGTGAGTATGTAAAATATATCTATGTTATCATTTTCACTCCCCATAAGTGGAATTCAAACTCACACTCCTTCCACAATACATGCCTCACATCTCCCTTTTCCCTCCCTAATGGTGCCATTTATCCATCTCCGATACCCAAATTATGGCAACCTACTCAACCACAATCAAACATATCCACAACACTAATACAAAAATGACAATAAGAGGAGATTCTACCTCCCCATTAAGCTTCAAATTTATTTACTCTACAAGATTTAAATCCCTTCATGGCTTTACTCCTTGCTTTCATGGCATCCACCCCTTAAAACTACAAATCAAAGAAAAGAAAAGAGACCAAATGAGGATAGATTTGAACTTAAAATGGGCTTGGAAAAACTTTCTTTTTCTATTTCTGATAGAGATTGTGCATTTTTTAAACATTCGGCCTGCCCTTCCACTTTTAATTTGTGCCTCACACATGTCTTTATCTTGTGCCAGTAGAATAGTGGCTTGCTTTTATAACTTTTCAAAATAAATATTAAGGTTTCAATGTAAAAAAGAACTCTGGCGACCCGCCTTTAATTTTTGATGGCGTGGGCGGAGTCATCGGTGACTTTATCAATTTTTTCCTTTTCGAAAAAGGGATCAAATTTTCAAATTGTCTAGGTGATCGGATTTTAACTTTGGACTTAATCACATTTTTGTTTTGACTTGCTCTGGGTGATAGCGAAGCTGCTGATCACTTTAAAACTTTATTCCTTTTTCAAGAAAGCTTCAAATTCTCAGATTGACCCAATGATCTGCTTTTGACTTAATTCAATATGATTGACTTTTGATACTTCAACAAAGTCACGAGTAGATTTTAAAATTAACTCCCTTCTCAAAAAGCTTAAAAGTTTCAAAGGAAAAAAACATTGCAAATTTCCGCCACTCCGCCTCTATAATAAAAATAGGCCACTTATCCTCTTTGGACCAGCACGTTACTTCACAACTTTTATGCCCTTCACCATAATGTTCTACAATGCAAAAAGTGCCCGCCCCCCCACATCGGGCCACTGGACCAATTTGAATATTTTGCGAAATAAGGGAAAAGTGCCAAGTTTTGTAAAATGGACCCACCGTGCCACATCCAATTAGATTGCATTGGGTAACCGAATCAATCTGACACTTTTACAAAATAATGAAAAGGTGCTAAGTTTTCCAAAAATACCTATCGTTTTCATGTGTCTAGCTGAGGTTTGCATTGATTTTGGTGATCAATTCTGAGCATTGATATTTGTAATTTTGGTTCATGGCTATTGATCTCCAACTCACCCAATGAGGTAAATTATTTAGTTTAGTTTGATGACTAAAACACTCAAAACCCTAATTATTTCATATTTTCATTCTCGAGCTCTATCTAAGCTAAAGGAACTCTACAAAAAAAATTCCCTAGACGGCGGCCATTGGAGATGATCTTTCGATCCTGGTTTATTTGCATCTATAGTTCTATTCTTTCGAGCTCCTCTTTGGAACTCTATGATATTTAAGGCCACCATTTTGATCATTTCAAGTTCTAGGCTAGCTTATACTGTAAGATTTGGTCGATTTGACTAGTTATGTTGCTTTGAGTTTAGTTTTTATTCAAAAGATCTGTGTCCTATGAATCTCTATAAATATTCTATGGCCGCCGTTGTTGAGGTTTGTGAGCTCAGTCCTTTTGTAAAGTTGACCATATGTTACTTTATGACATTTGTATCATCATTATTTTGAACAAGATGGTCGCGGTTTCGTGTTTTTTTTGTAATCTCCTGACTGTATATTGCTCATTTGAATCAGTATTGATATAGCCCTTTTAATTTGTCTCTGATATTTCATCTTTGAAACATTAATACTCATTTTTCCTTTGGATTTTTAATTTGATTTTTGGAACAAAGTTGATCTCTGAGTTGAAACTCATTTTGGGTTCTCCTTTTTGGCTCTAAATTCGATGAGATTTTGATATGCTTAAATTTTAGCCAGTGATTTCTTGATCCTTACTTTAATTCCTCAATACCCATTGATGGTTTTCTCACTCAAAGCAAGGATCTGCATTTTCTTCCTTAGATCTGTAACTTTATTCATTTCTTTGAGTTGTATTGCAACAAATATGTATCTAGAATTTTAACTGTCCTGTATACATGAACTATTTCCCCAAAATTTGTATCTGTACAGGTATTTTTCAAATTGTGGCTTGAGATATTACAACCCAGATTTGGGTATCCCTTCTTTGACATGGGTATTTGGACTTCTTGACTCCTTTTGATTCTGCAATCTATAACTGTACACTTGAGAAAATAGTTAGAATATATTTAGGCTTTTCAGCCTCTCTTATGTCCATGGTTTTCTTTTCTTCTTTCTCCTTATTTCTTATTGACTAAATCATGTATGTAGTTTGATCTTCAAGTAATTTATATCTCCTATTTTTAAGAGATCCATATGCACAAATTAGGACAGTATAAGAATATGGATTAACCCTGAGCTCTTAATTGATGATTTTCCTATTTTCTTCTTTTTCAGGTACAATACTTTCAGTGGTGAAGATGAAGAGGGAATAAGCTGAAGATGAATATGCATCAACCAAAGGAGAAGACCCAAGGCAATTATGGGTTCACTCATACTCCACTATTTTCTCTTTCATGCATGTGTACCTCTTATTTTAGTAGTTTTACTTTACTTTTAAGTTAAATCCCATGGCTTGTGAGGGAAAATTTTAAATTTCTTATGAATAAAATATTTGAATTATGAAATTGAGTTGTTTATTTATTTCTGTATTTCATCTTTTTTATGGATTGCATGATGAACTAAACAAATCAGTAATATAATTGAATGTCTTAATCATGAAGGAAAGAATACTAAAGAATACATGTAACATCTAGTAATGAATTTTGATTTTTTTACTATCTGTAATTATGTTTATTGTTCCAAAACTTAGCATTTCATCTATTCTACAATTGGATGTGTTCATCAAGACAACACAACTATCCTTTGGGGATTTGTGTTCTTTTGCTGAAGATAGTAATGAAATTGTAGACTATGTGATCTGTTGTATTTTGTGACAGCACATATAGTTGCATATTTCATGTAATCATTAATTAAATCAACAATAAGAATATTCTCTAAAATAAACTCCCTTATCTTAGGTATACTTCACCAAAGCTATCCATTGTAACGAAATTCTGAGTTACCCTTTTCTGCACAAGTGTGAAAATTGTCAACATTTATGGTGATCCTACAGGGAAAATTTCCTACTAGCTTGTAAAAAAATGTGTTGCTCTTGTCCATTGGGCATGGATTCTAAAGTATGTAACCAAAATCTACCTTCCTAAAGGTCTAACCCTTCCAAAATGAACTAAAACTGGGAAAGGATCTCGTAAACTAGATCACATGCACTAATGCACTTATTGATTTAAAAAAATTGAAATCTACAGAAACTGCACTTATTGAAGGGAAATCCTACTCTAAACAGTCACTATAAGATTTTCAATAACAGTGTTTGAGAAACATACCATTCACAGGAAGGGGAAGTCCCTTTCCATTCAGCTTCGAGAGCTGAAAAGCATTGTGCTCATTGCAAGTTGAAATCATGTAAGGACCACTCTAGATTGTATCAAACTTTGTGTGTCTTCCTGGATTTGCATGACCAACATCTCACTTTAACAAAACATCTCCTTCATTGAAGATTCAAAAATATGACTTTCTTATCAAAAGTCTTCTTCATCTGTTTCTAATTTTTTTCCACTAATTCTGTATAACGAACCTGCAATGGTTCATTTTCAAGCAACTCCATTTGATCTAGTAAATCTATCAAGCAAAACTCCATTTGATCTAGTAAATCTAATGCGGGTAACTCAAATGAAATAGGCATTCTCACTTCTCTTCTGTAAACAAGATTATATGGTGAATTGCAAACTAATCTTTTAGGAGTCACTCTATCAGACCAAAAGTGTTGAATTTCAACATCAGATGCCAAGCTCTCTTGATTATCTTGAGTGTTCTTCTGATGATCCTTAAAATATTCTTGTTAGTAGTTTCAGCTAACCATTACCTTGTGGGTAATAATTAGATGAAGAACTTAATAAATTCATGATTAACAACCCAATTTGTTACCTTTGCACCAAGAAATGCTAAAGCATTATTGAAATGATAGTTTCTGGAACACCAAATCTGTAAACTATACCTTCATAAAAGGATAGTATCGAAGTTTCATTAGCATATTTCAAGGCTATTTCTTCATTCCAAGGTGTAAAGTAATTTGTAGCAGTTAAAACCCACTTGTATCCTTATGAAGAAGGTGGGTTATCATGCTAGTAAAATCAAGACCCAACTGCATAAAATGTTGATCAATTGAAATAGGTTGTATAGGCAACGAAGCTAAATGTTATTTTCAAACAAAGAAAGCACATTTCTTACACTTTATGATCCATTCAAAATAATCCTTGAATATGTTGGGCCAATAGTAGCTAGCTCTCATGAATTTTAAGGTTGTGGTACGTGCTAAAAATGACCTCCTACAGGTCCTTCATGGAATTCTAATAATAATTTCTAAATTTTATCATAGTTAGCACATCGTAGCAAGATTCCATTATATCTTTTTGAATAACACACCATCAATAAAACATAAGGTACAACTTGTAATCTTGAAATACCTTCATTTTATTCTTGTCCATACCTTCTGGATAGGTGCCATGTTTGTAGATAGTTAACTAAATCATCATCCATCTTGATTCCTAAATCTTGAGCAAGTTCAGGTTGCTGATTTTTCTGTTTCTGAACCATGAATGTCTGATTGTTGATACGTAACTTCAGCATGTTGTTTTGAATCTTCTAATTCTGCAGCTTTGTTTGTTTTTCCATATCAGCAATTAGGTGTCCTCACACAAACCTTTCCTCGAACTATTCTTAGCAACCTGGATATCAACATCATATTCCATAACTTTCGTTATCCAACCTACTCTTTTCTCATTCAATTCTTTATTTAACAAGAAAGCTTTCACACTTGGATGAGAAACAAGAACATGAATTTTATTGTTTGAAAGCATGTACTTAAAATTCTTTAGTCCTCTGACTACTAAAAGTTTTTTTTTTCAAGAAATGTGTACCTTGTTTCATAATCATGCAAGCTCTGTCCAAAGAAAGCAATTGGCTTTCAATATTTTCATCATTAACCTGAGTTAATATAGGCTGAGATTGTTTTAGCTCCTGCAAGTGCATACATTGTAAAATCTTTATCAAAATTTTGATTTGCAAGAGTAGGAGCTTGAGAGATATATGTTTTTATTGATTCAAACCCTTCTCTCCCTTCACTGGACCAAGAAATTTTTTTCTCTTTCATTAGCATAGTTGTCAATAGTTAAACCAATGTTGCAAAATCTGGAACAAATTTTCTAACAAAGTTGATTTTTTTCCAAGAAAACTCTTGTATGTCCTTCTTATGATGAGGCAATGATAGCTGTGATATGGCTTGATTCTGAAAGGATCAATTTTCTAAACCTTTTTTAGAAACAATATGACCCAAGTAATTTTACCTTGATGTACTGAAAAAGATAGACTTTTGGATTCAAAGATATTCCAAATTGTCTGCATAACTGAAAAGTTTTTTTAGATGTATTAGATGCTTCTTCTTCTAAAATTTTTGAAAACAGTAACATCATCTAAATAAACAAGGATGCATTTATTTAACAAGCTATGAAAATCCATGTCCATTGCAAGTTGAAACTGTTGCACACAACATTTGAAAGGCCAAAAGGCATTCTTTTGTAAGCATAAGTACCCCACTTAGGTGGTAAAATTTGTTTTGTACCTATCTTCTTCTCGACTAAAATCTTGATTGTATCCACTATAACCATCTAGAAAGAGATAGTCTATTTGAACCAGAAAACTATTCTCAAAATATGATCCATATTTGGAAGTGGGTAGTGATTATCTTTTAATGAAGCTTTATTAAGATCTCTATGAAATCCACACAATATTCTGATTTCTCCATTCTTCTTCCTAACAGGAACAAGATTGGCTACCCAACTTGAATGCTTAACTGGAAAGATAATACCTGATTCAATCAACTTAGATAATTCTTTTCTCATTAGAGGCTCTCTTTTGGGATTTTACTAGGCCTCTGTTTTTTCCTAACTGGTTTAGAATTTGGTTGTAATTCAATAGTATGTTGTGCTAAACTAGGATCAAACCCTTTCAAGTCTTGGTATTTCCAAGTGAAAACATCTTTAAATTCCTTTGCAAAGATTAATAAAAGAATGTTTTTTTATCTAAAGAACATACCTTTCTAGAAATAAAAATTTCCCTTCATCAACTGAGATATCTTCATAGTTATCAGCATGTGTTGACATCTTAGTCTTGACGTTTTCTTAACTGATCATCAGTGTTGAAGATGTCTTCTAATGTGACCAGACCTTGGGGTAGTTTATTTTGTCTTTAACTAAACAATCTGGTCACCATATAAGTTTTGTAATTTATCCTGATTTACTATGCAGAAAACTTAGCTTCTTGCTGCAAAAAACCTACAGATATTTGATCATCACTTTCAAAAACCTTGACCAATTCAAATCATTATCAGTATCGAAGGCCTGACAATTATACTTTATATGAGGCTGAATTTTGCTATTTTTCAATCTGTTCAAGCACTTCAAAAATTGACACCAATTGCTTGCAAGTTCTATCTGTGCATGCTTATTTTCTGTTCTAGGAATGGACTGATGTTAATAGCTTTGAAATATTCCATTAAGTTTGAAAACTCTAGTGTCTGTAAGACTTCATTAATGATTCTTACAAAAATGAAATTTTACTTGATTGATAACCAACTCAGAATCACCAAAAAATCTGTAACATGCTAATACCTTTCTTTTGGGCCCAAAGTAAACCATGAATTAATTGCTTCGTATTCAGTATGAGGTACCTTAGCAAGTGCATGGAATTCAATTGGAGAATCAAAGAATGAGAAAGATACCTTTCGGTTGTTGGGGAAGTGAGCATGAGCAAACCTCTCTCCCTGTCCTTTCTTGTTTCAGCTCCATCAAAATGAAAGCCTTCCAAATCACCTTCTGCTGAATTTTCTATTTTGGAGAGTAAGGGAAGTGGTGTGTTTTTCTTCATGTAAAAATACACACCAAATAGATGTTCTTAAAAGGCATCCTTAAAGTCTAAAAGACTCATAGTTCTTGTTCTTCAGTGTCTTTCATATTTTCATCCATAAACATAGGTTAGAAACACCATCTAATGCTGAAAAACATGAGCCAGCTACCAATACAAATCAGTGGTCAAGGCTTGCATACTTACCAAGCTGTTATAGGAAAGCATTGTAGTTTTGAAAGCGGTGATGAATAGTTCAATGTGAAATCTGGCCAACGGTTCTTGAATTTATAGTAACCTTGTGTATCTATAATGAGTAGTGAAAAATAAGGACCAATATGAAGAGAGATAGGCCTCCTATCTTGCTGGCTGTGAAATCTCTTGATAAAATATTGGAAAAGTAATTGGAGTGTAAATTCTACAATGTAAGATCTTGTAGAATGGAAAACATTTGGGAAAGGATGTTAATGTTACCGTCCTAGATTTTTCTTATGACACCAACTATATTAGTTGCTGTTCAATACAACGATAGGACAATTGTTATGTAGGGAGGTGCAATATGCGAGACCCAAGTATTCTATAATTGCTTCTGCATAATTGTGACTACTTGCACCGCTGATCCACCATATAGTTTTGGCAACAATCAGGTTATCCAATAATTAGCTAATAGATAATGATGGTGGTGGCTTCTTGATGTCATGAGAATTTAAGAATAGAATTTAATACTGGCTCGACAACAATAATCTGCCGAAAGCCCATTATAGTAACCTTGGTCTAAATCCCCTCCCACGTCCATCTCAACAGCCTACCAAAAACCCTAAGGACACAATAATCGACATTTTTTCTCTCGAGATCAAAATACCCTCCATCATCTTGCTGATGACATCGTCTTGACTAAGCATATAGAAAAGGAAAGGAGGTATTCTAAACGAAATAGTAATATCTTATAGAAATGGAAAAAACATTTGGAAAGGATGTAAGTCCTGCTAGGGGGGGGATTTCTTAGACAAACACAACTAGGGGGGTACTGTGAGTGCGGTCCAGGGGCGGGGGGGGGGGGGGGGGTGGGGGTGGGGCGGGGGGGGTAAGGAGCGGAGGGGGGGGGGGCTGGGGGGGGGGTAGGGGGGGGGGGGGGGGGGGGGGGGTGGGGGGGGGGGGGGGGGGGGGGGGGAGGGGGGGGGGGGGGGGGGGGGAGGGTCGGGACCCAATTATTCTATATTTGCTTCTTGGCATAATTGTCTACTTGCACCGCTCTCGCACCATATAGGTTTTGAACAAGATTGGTTACTCCAATACTTTAGTAATAGATAAAAGGTGGTGGCTTCTTGATGTCATGAGACTTTAATACTTCTGAACATCCATTTACTTCTTTGTGTGGGTCTTGTTCCATTGTGTCCAAGGACCCATTGTTCTTCTTTCTGGACTTCCTTTTCTCTGTTGTTTTTAAGATAGAAAGCCACAGCCGAGTCTAGTTCATGAGAAAAGTGAAATCTTGCCTACCCTTTGAATACCTATAGGCAATCCCACATGGAGATGTTAACATTATACTTTTTCATTACATCAACAATGTGAAAAGAAGCAACAGTTTTAGAGACAAATTGTATTATTTTAGCATACGCTTTGGCGAAAACTGATTCTGTTTCCGCTACTTTTGATATCTGAGGTATAAATAACCTTCTTGGATCAGACTGTAGCTTTTTTTGCTACTCTTTACCAGTTAACACACCTGATTTTTTTAGGAACAACAACATTGTTAGCTAGTTTTGGGCTTATAGTTATTGTTTTATCAGTGATAGTAGGTAGAACAAGCCTATTCTATAGTTTTTAACTCTCTACAACCTTTTCCTAAGCCCTAGTATTAACTGAAATGAAATCATTTTCACTAAAACTGACTAAATTTAGCTCAGGTTCCTTTTGAACCTGAGTATCTTGCTACACACCCTCCATTTGAGGCATGAACAATATCTCAGATTGAGGTTGTGCAACAAGACTTATGTTCAGTGCATCACCTTCCTTTAGATTAGGTTTTACTTTTCATGCATTTTCTCTATATCTGTGTCCTTGGAAATATTAGATTAGGGTTAGATCTGCAACTCTCAACACTTCTGGAGTAGTTGGCACTAGGATTAACCGGGATTAGGAAGTCTGCCTTCATCTGAAGAGCTTTCCCAATCGTGAAGTCCCACACTTTAGGAAAAACTTGCATGTTATTTGAAATCAGACAACCAAGTTTCAATATATCAAGTTGCAAAAAATCATTGGGTTGCCAGGATTACGCATCAATAGTCACCATGCAAAAAATCTTTCTTGGTTCAAGACATTACCATGCCCCTTTATTTTGACAAAAATCATTGCGAAGAAAATAATCCTGAAACAGTCATATGCTTAGGTAAACCCCAAGGCATAATCTCAATTGAAAGCTAGAGAATATATTCCTCTCCCAAATTACTTGATGGTGCAAAACATTAAATTTGTCAAAGTTGTTTTAGATTTTTTACGGTAGTCATTCAAATTTTGTTTTCTTAAAATCTTCTTCTACAAACTACCATTGATCTAGATAGGCTATGGGATTGAAGCTAAAAGTTTGAACGAAGCACCGAAAACAAAAACCCTGAAGGAAAACAAAGTACTAATTTCGTCAAACTGAGGAGAAGAAGACCAGATTAAAAAAATAGTATGTGCTTCTAGCTTCGCACTTGTTATTTCATAGTGACTATTCCAAGAATCTTCTAAAAACCTTCAGAAGATCGAACCCTAAATCACTAGTTGAAATGGGATCACTAGGGTACATGGTCCAAAAGATGAATAAATAAAAAATCAAAGAAGAAAAACAGCCACGTTCTAAAAATATAATGTGCTTCAAATTTTCCATAAAACATCTTGTGAACAAGCTTTCAAAATGACAATAACTTCTACATATTGACACAAAGGTAAATAAGTATCGCTTCCCAAAACGACAGCTCCTTAAACCTAGAGTCTAAAAATAAGATTGTTTGATTCTAAGTGCAAGAAGTTATTATCACGTATGCGGTAGCCTATATTTATTATTTTTTATATCATGAAGTTCAATTTCACTGGCCAATTGATCACATTTGGACCTTCACATCGGAGTTCTTGAGTGTTGATAATAACAATGTTACTTACATGTGTAGAAACCTGAAGTATGCTTACACTTAGACATTTTCTCTCCAATTCAATTGATAGAAAACACTTCATTAATAAACCCTTCTTCGCTCACACTCTCGGATGCCCATTCATGACACTCTTCCAGGTCATATTTATTCCCATAATCAGCTTATTTGGCTAAATATCTCTCTTATTAGCTCAACATTCCTCCTTTCGAGCTATTCAGAACCTCCGTAGTTCTCTCTAGAACCATTTCTATTGGCTTCGTAGGCTATCTATTAATCACAATTGGTTATCACAGACCCCTCCCAACTCTCAGTGAGTCTCTAATCACTTGATAATCAAATTTAACTAGGCTAAACCCTATGTTAACTAGCCTAAACCAAGCTGAACTAAGCCTAAAGCATGTTTATCCTAATCTAATCCTAAAGTGCTTTTTAGCTCTTAGTCCCACATGCACCCAAATTCCAAACACTTCCAAACTAGAAAACCATAAATAAAAGCCTAAGGCTTTCCTTTCAAACTGGTCCAACTTTAGATAACTCTAAAGCCAAACTTTGCCTAAGGCATTTTTGAAATCTCATTTGTGATTAGCTTTAAGCTAATTAGAACATTTGGATCTTAAGCTTACTACCTCCATTGTTGAGCTAGCTCCTCCCTCTTGCATCCATCCATTCCAAATATGGAGTAATATGTAAGGGAAGATCTAAAGTTTGGCCATGTAGTCATTAATTGGAGAGACTCCATTCTTCACTATGTTTGGGAGTAACCATAAACAACTAATCATCCCTTTGATTACTTAGTTGATCTAATTAGGTTCAAAGTTCTTATATCTAAGTAATCAAAAGAGTAGAGAGTATCTTTATCATGTTAGGTTTTCGATGTTTTTGTCAAAGTAATAATGCTTTCATGTATAGGATTAACTCTTGTTTATCTCTTATCTCATGGTGCATAGTTGAGTTAAACAAAGATTTGAGGTTCTTTAGCCTCATTCTGTAGCTTTTGCTAACTTTTCATTGCATACATTTGGCATGCCCGGTGGAACACTGAAGTCCATCCTCCATTAATGGAGGTCCTTTAGGTTTTTCAAGCTTCATTTTCATTTTTAGTTTTCTCAAATCACTTGTTATTTCATGTTTTTTATTTCTAACCCTAGCTAAATGACCTTCATTTACATACATTTTATGGGTTTGATATAGAAATAGGAAACTTTGACTAACAACTAACCTGTTTGCTCTTGAAAATTTGAAAATTCATGTTTTTTACAGTTTTTTCATTTAGTACACATAGGTGTCCACAAAGGGGTGTGTATCTATTGAAATAGACATGTATCCATGATACTAGATGTGTTTGTGTCACTGTTTCTGTGTTTTTTGTGTTTCTCAGTGCAAAAACACCTACGTGCACGTGTATCCGTTGAAACAGGCTCGTATCCATCACAATGGACGTGTCTACATCACTGTTTCTATGTTTTCTATGTTTCTACGTGTAAAAACACATGTGTGCATGCGTATCCATTGAAATAGGAACATATCTGTGCATACTGAGCGCGTCTGTGCATCTAGACTGCATTCACCACCAATTTTCCAGAGGCCATAACTTTTGCTCCTGACCTTGAAATGACTCTGTTTTTGTTGTGTTCGAAAGCTATTGAAGAGAAATACAAAAATAGAAACCATAAAATTAGGATTTTGAGTTACTGATATAATTAATGGCTTTACATCATTATTAAGTAATTTTTCATTTTGTAACTTGTCTTAAAGTCTGAAAACATTGTTTTCTTGACCATTCTATCACTTTGAAATGTTTTATGACACTAAAAAGTGGTTTACAGGTTTCTTTTCCAACGCAGTTTTCATACTAACTTAGTTAAGCATTCCATGTGTATCTTTATTTGATAAAGGTTTTTCGAAATGTGTATGCTCTTCCCTTGCGAACCTTTCTAGGTGATCTTGGGAATCAAAAACACTTCGAATTACTTTCTTAGTACTTTCAAAGAGCACTTAAATTATGATGCCTAATGGATTATCATTTCAAAGTTTGGTTTATAAGGAACTCTATCTTTCACATTTTACACTTAATGTATTTCTCCATTTCTTGCAAATTATTATAGTTGAGATACCTATGTTGTGTATCCTCTTTCCTTGTGCACCTTTTAGGACGATCTTAGGAAATCAAAAGAATAGGAATAATCTTATCTCCTTGATATCATGATACGTTTGTGGAAAAATACTAACTCCTTACATATAAGACCTAACGCTTGTCAAAGAAAGAAGGATCTAAGACAAAACATAAGATACCCACTAATACACATGTTTTCATATAGGTTGCTACAATGATGTGATACTTAAAATCACATTTAAGATAAAAAAATTAAAAACACACCACTATTCATCACACTGTATCACAGGTTTCATAAAAGGGTACGTCCCTATCGGCTCAACTATAACATAACCCCTATTGTCATAACACCTTAAGATACAACAATGGGGGTTGTTCCAGCAACCCTAAAATAATCCACTGTTGAGTAACCTTGTAGATGAAATAGGAAGTGTTCTGCTTACCCACTTGACTAGTTTTACACTATGAGTTAGAGTCACAAGTTATCCGTATAACAACCCCAGTGACAGTACACGACTAAACACACTTAGTTGCTCACTGTGCTATGAGAAGGGGGTAAATTAAAGCTGAGATACTCCCAAATTATTCATTACGACTGTTTTGGGTACATTTCGAACTTGCTCGTAAGATAGATTTGTGACACCTAGTAGAGAGATCTTGTTTGGGAAGCCATTCCATCAAAGAGCCCACTTTATTAGTCCTGTTATCGTGTCTTGGCCATCACAAAGTGATAAATTGTTTGGGATTCAGAACCTGTATGTTTTGTGAACATGGGAATGAATCCATTTAAGTTGGATTTGAGTGTATCTCATCATGGAAGTTTGACAATGTGTTCACTTATCTTTGTTTCTTTCTCATCTTCGAACAAGGTGAAATCTCTGCCCAACTAACGCTTAGTTTATTTGAATATTTTGAATCTACACCTTTGCATTATTATTTTTCATTTGGGGCAAGAGAAGGCATCTTTCAGGAGTGCTTGTCATAGATAGTGTTCACCACGTTTTTTGTCTGTTTACACTCATCCATGTTTGCGGCTGAGTTGTTAAACGTCTAAAGTGCATGGATGTGTCCTTATATCTTTGATGGCCACTTGATCTTGATTTCAAGATCATCATCATAGTTTGGATTGATTTATCATTTGATCTCCCTTTGTTAATATTTACGCCTTTTTTATTTTGAGCTTGATGTAAATATTGACATTGTGTTGATCGTCTTTTGCATCGAACTATTATTTTGCACACATTTGCATAGGGTGTATTTCCTTGTTGATTGGCTTTGTGTTTCACACTTGCATGATTTTTCCTTGTGATTATTCATTGGGATATCTTATTTTCTAGGACAAATCCTTTTTGATCTTGTCGAGATTACGTCATCAAAATGGCCATTTTCTTTAGACCTTCTTCAAATAATCATGCACACATCTCCATACTTACCAAATTTCTAGTTGGTTTTCATTATGCTACTCTAATCGACATGTCACTTGCTTCCCTTTGAAGGATTTCCATCAAACTATCTAGGTCTAGACATTTGCGCTTAAAACAATGCCAACAATGACTGACTATCAAGCAGTTTCTCACATTTACAACAATACGAAACCTAGGTTTAACAATTCAAAACAAAATATTCCCATTACAACTAAATCTCGTTTGGTTCTTCGTGCTAGAGGGCCCACTTGGGTACCTTGTTCCCCACCTTCAGCTCATAGTCGGTGGTATGGTTTGGATGCTTCTATTCCAAATTATTATTCCGGTTCCCCCCACTCTTCTTCTTTTGATTCAAATCCAAACTACCAATCGGACTCCCACACTTCTTTTGAAGACTCAGATCCCAACTTTTGTTCAAATACCCCTAGATCAAATCTTGAATCACAGTCCTCCCTTCCTTCGCATGACCTTTATTCTAACTCACCTCAATGCCGTCTTCCTCGAACATCTAATTTGGGTCTTGAGTCATGGTCCTCCCTTTCTTCACAGGACCTACTTAATCAGTCATCTCAACAACCTCTTCCTCCGTCGAAGAGTTCCATGACTTGGGTTACCTCTAGTCAATCATCTAATTCGACTCCTACGTCACAACTTAACGAATGGCTATGCGATCCTACTTTCCAACCTACATTGCGTTGTCTTCTAGAAAAATGACATAGGTCCAAATCCAAATCATCCATTCATGGGGAACCAACCAGTAATCCTACTTCCTCTCTTCAGTTTTCTTCTTCTATCAATCAATCTTCTACACTCATTAGACCTATTTCTTCTATTCAACCTTTTATGGCCAAAGAACAACAACCTCTACTTATTGATTTCTCTCATAATGGAGGAACAATAAAACTACATGAAGATATCTCTCTAGAGGATTGCAAACAAGGATTCTTTCTAGAACTTGATACACTCACGTATTGGGGAAAAGAAGTTGATTCCTTTTATCAGAACATAGAGGAAAATCCTAAGTTCATGAAATTGATTCTTCTTCTAAACATGATGAGATGTCAGGATCTAGCATTGATCCATGGCCTATATTCTCATTACCCAATAATTCCTTATCTATCATCATTCCTTAATCAAAATCTCACCTTGGGTCACCGCTGAGTAGCAGATCATCTTCTTCTATCCTAGAGCCACCCTTGGGTATCCCTCCTTTCTCTACTTGTGGGTCACCTCCTAGTAGCCCATTCCCTTCTATTCTTGGGCCACGTCTTAGTAGCCCTTCATCCTCTTCTATCTATGGGACACCTTCGAGTAGTCCCTCCTCATCTATACTTCGGCAACACCCTAACAGTGTTTTGTCATATTCTTTTATTCTTGGGCCATGTCATTTGTTGAGTATGAGCTCATCTCGATCATTGAGATGGGAGAAAACATAAATCTTGATAAACAAACATGCCTAGTCTCCCTCATCAAGGAAGTCGCAAACATTGTTGTTGGATCTTATCACGTAGATTGACTTTGTTGGTCCCAACTTTCCAAAAACTATCAAAAAGCTAAAAATTAAAAAAACAATGCAAAATTACAACATTGAGAAAACACAAGCAAAAATCAAAGGTACAAAGATCATACATTGCAATTAGGTATTGCATACACATGGATGTTCTTTCTTCCCTTCCTTGTTCTTCTTCTATAAGTCTTCCTACCATTTCCATCCCTTCAGTGATATTTTGGTTAGCCTTTTTGCACACATTTTGTGACATTTATATCTATGATATCTGTTTGACCTTGGTCTTTCACCACTTTGGTAAATTAAAGAATAGATGACCTCTTAGAGATCCTATCACATTCAACATCTAATAAAATTGTTGCGAAGAAATTTTGGACATATTTGTTGACACTAGCCAATGTCATCATCACAATCACTTCCATATTCTTCCATCAAGCTATCAATGGTTCTTAACCCCTTGTCAAATAAGAGAGCTAAAATAAGTTTTAAAAAAGAAAAAGAATCAAAATCAATCAAAAGTCAAAAGTCAAAAGTCAAATGCTAAAAGAAAAAGCAAATTGATATATAACTCTCTATTGGGGTATTTCCAATAATCTCTATCGGGGCTATGGAAACATGAATAGTAGTAGAGCAATGTTGTGATTAGAATCCAATACATCTTCGTCATGGCTATGAATGCTTGGCTGACAATGGAGTAATGTATGGCTATCCTTCCACCATCCAAATCACCTATCACCTTTCAAAATCAATCATTCCCACACATTGGCTAGGGTGTCTTCACTTGTGGTCTATTAAATCTTCCCTTCAAGATGTAATTAAACTCCACTTCCAAACACTAGACCTCTATGAGTAGATAGGATTAGTATGTTACCAAGTGTCTTTTTTGGACCTTGTTCAGACTCTTACTCTAGTCTGTATCTTGTCTCATGATTTGTGCCTTTGGCTAATCATTTATTCATCACGAGGATTTGAAGCTACATTCATATCATTCACATCATTCTTCTACTTTGTTTAGAACATTCATTTGTATAATATTACTTCTTTGACATGTTTTTGGACACGTTTGTCACCATTCACAAAAGAAATCTTCTCCTTCCTTTCTATCATGTGCTTTTAGGCCAACTTACGCTGGGGGCATCCTTGCTTATTCCTAGCACTTCATTGGTTTATGTTCATCATTGTGTTGAACCTATCCATAATGGCCTTGGGTCCTGCTTCTACCTATGAAGAGTTTACCTTTGAATACTCCCACCTAATGATTGGGGAATTTTTATGTTTTCACCTTTCTCATACGCACGTGGCCTTATGCCCTTATACATCCCATATACCACTAGGGGCATCCACACTTCCTCATCTTCCTGTACATAGTTTCAGAAAACTTTCAAAAGAAAAAAAACATTCAAATATGTTAGAAGAATCAAAACATTCAAATATGTTAGAAAAATAAAAAAACATTCAAATATGTTAGCAGAATCATTAAAAACATTCAAATATGTTTCAGAAAACTTCTAAAAATTGAAAATCATCTTGCAAAACGTTTCTCTTTGGTTCTCACTTGTTCATGTGTGTGACTCGCGGATCATCTTGATCTACCTCCATCAACAAAAACTATGTTTCTTACTTCATCTGTACTCTAGGGCACAATGAGTTGCCTGGTTCTGTTTTGTAGTGCACATTACTTTTTCATCGGACCCAAGTGTCCTCCATTATTCCCCTCGCATGTATGCTTTCTTGGGGCACCATTTTTTAACCCTTGTCTTTAATTCACACAGGTTAGAGCTGAATCTTTATAAAAAAAACATTACATTATGTTTCTCTATTAGTTTAGCTTTTTTTACTTTCTCGTATTGCATTGCATTATGTATGTTGCATGGAGTTAGGCATATTTTACTTTCTCGTATTGCATTTCATTTTGTATGTTGCGTGGAGTTTGTTTTTTTGGCAATGGACATTTATTAGTATATGGATTTTCATGTCATACTACACTTTTGTTCATTCTTTTTAATAAGGACCGATTATGTAGATCACTAGCAATATGATGAAAATAAAGTTGTTTAAGAGGCACTAGATGGATGCTAGCTCAATCCCCCTTCCTCATACTCCTTTTCTTCTATATACCCTTTCTTCTTCTTCACACTATTCTTTCTTCTGTTCTCTTTCTGTCATCTTTTCGATCGTCAATCGAGTTCTTCTATCACCCCATCGACAATCGAGGGGGCATCCTCCATTCTACTCATTTTTTTCTTCTATCCCTTCAAATTTTCTACTTGTTTATGCTTGTCTACTTTCTTTGAAGTGACGTCGCTTACTTTACCTCAAAGAGGGGCAAATGTAGATACCTAAAATATGCTTACACTTATCATTTCCTCCCATTCAACCGATTGACAACACTTCGTTCATCAACCATTCTTCACTTACAACTTTACATAACACAAAGCCAAACCAAGCCTAAAAAATCTTTGAGATCTCATTTGTATTAGATTTAAGCTAATTAGACATTTGATCTTAAGCTTACTTCCTCCATTGTTGAGCTAAGACCTCCATTTTCATCCTTAAACCAAGTTTGGAGTAATATGGAGAGAACCATTGGCCTTGAAGCCATTAATGGGGAGACTCCATTCTTGAAATCTTGAAAACCATAAACAACTAATCATCCCTTTGATTGCGAAGTTGATCTTATTAGGTTCAATTTCTTAATTAAGTAATCTAAAGAGTAGAGAGTAGTGTATATGCTAGGTTTTGATTTTTTTGTCAAAGTTATGATGTATGTATAGGATTAACTCTTGCTTATCTCTTATATCATGGTGCATGGATGAGTAAAGAAAATCTTAGAGGTTCTTTAGCCTCATTCCATAGCTTTTACAACTTTCCATTGCATACACATCCAATCTCTAGATTTCTATACCATTGTAAGGATTTTCCTTTAAGAGATGCAACTAAAAGTCTCAAAGCTACATCCTCATGAGTGATATTATGAACTACACATAACGTTGCATCACTATTAATTTTATCTATAGGTGTAACCTAATTTTCACTAGTGAATGATGGTGAAATTTTCATGGTAACATTAGGGATGTCATGATAAACTGGGATTTCTAATGGGATGCCATTAGTAAAGGTCACAAAATTCCTAGGTGGTTGAATAGCCATTTGAAAAACTGGGATCTGAATAGAGAAATTGATATGTGGTGAAGGAATATTAGGAGGGTTATCAAAACCAGGCCTATTATAAGGTAAAGTATTACCAACTCTTCTCCTTCTTGTGGAATATATAGGTAAAGAAATAAAATTAGAAGGAATTCCTCTTACTGATGATCTTGTAGTCACTTTAGGCATATAACATGTTGTAATATTGGTTTGAAATCATCCCCAGTGGAGTCACCAAATAGATCTTCAAATCTTTAGAATAAATTTGTTGTAGCTTCTTGTCCCGAAAGTAACTTTTGATCTGTTGTAAATCTGTTGTATATCTATTGTAGATATTTGTAACTTGCATGTAGATCTGATTCGTTGTCCCACCGAGTATGCCAAAAATTGTTATCTCTCAAAAGTGCACCATGTAGAAAGATATCCATAGGTGTTCTAGGCTTGCTAAATGGATCTCTCTTTCATAGATACAATGGAAACACCTTAGGTATGTGGTTATACATATTTTTATGTGAGTCTCTAGTATCAAGGCCAGTTCCTTATTGATGTAACCTAAACTAATTTTCTGGGGTTTAAGGGTCAAAAGAAGACTGTAAAATGAAATTAAAACTAAGGTGATACACCAAACTTGTTATAAAATTAAAATGAGGTCTTTGACTGAGTACATGCACAATTGATATGGAATGAATTTCTGATGCACAGGCCAACAGTTTTTTGAAGATAATTAAGGGTAAAAACTTTGTTGTATTGAGGTATAAAATCACAAGAATACTTCTAAGTTATACATACACATTAATATCATGCATAAATTATCTAAATTTGCAACATGGTAAGATGATTAATCAGGGAATTCAACATTCACAAGATTAATGGAAACATATAAAAGACTACAAATAATTGGAAAGGTAGAAAATACTTCACATTCAAAGGAAAAAAAATTGATAGAAAATTGCTTCAGCACTCCTATATCTAAAAAATTCCTCCTTTGTGCTTTGTCAAGGCACACAATATATAGCAAAAATTATTTCCCATCCTTCCTAAAAATAGGTTAAAATTGTACTCGCCCATGCATACTATTATTATCCTTCATCTATTAATAAATAAAGGAATAAAAACAGAACATGCAAATACAAAGAGGCATTAACAACCATTTGTTACAACTCATTCAATTGTAGTCTACTACTCTATTTTTAAGAAAAGCATGAGTGATAATTTTCTAAAAATAAGTTTTTCTTGATGAGCAAGTCTTCTTATTTGTGCATGCAAATTCGTATTCTGGTCTTTTCTTTTGCGAAGGCAAGCAACCTTATCCATTTGTGGTGATAATACTAGTACTTTCTAACCATGGTTGAATACGGTGAACTCATGGATCGAATTAAGGTGCAAAAGTATTGCAAACTTAATCATTTTTGGTATATGCATTGTTGAGCTCCATTCGAGCTAGCAAAGCTCTACTAAATTTTCCCCTGGTCACCATTTTTTATTGTTCAAGCTTGACTGAAGGTTTTTGTAAAGAACTTTGTCTTTCATTAATTTGAAAAAAAATTGTCCACGTAGGACAGATTTGAACTAAAAACAGGCCTGGAAAAACTTTCTTTTCCCGTTTCTGTAGAGATTGTGCATTTTTTTAAACATTCAGCCTGCCCTTCCACTTTTAATTTGGGCCCCACATGTGTCTATATCTAGTGCCAGAGGGATAGTAACTTGCTTTTATAATTTTGTAAAATAAATATTAAGGTTTCAAAGTCAAAAAGAACTCTAGCGGCCCGCCTTTAACTTTTGATGGCGTGGGTGGAGTCGTGGGTGACTTTATCAATTTTCTCCATTTCAAAAAAGGGCTTAAATTTTCAAATTGTCCCAGTGATCCACTTTTAACTTTTGACTTAATCAAGTTTTTCCTTTGACTTGATCTAGGTGATAGCGGAGCTACAGATCACTTTAAAAATTTATTCCTTTTTCAAGAAGCTTCAAATTCTGAGATTGACCCAACAATCCACTTTTGACTTAATTCAGTATGATTGACTTTTGATGTTTCAGTGGAGTCGCAAGAAACTTTTAAACTTTACTCCCTTTTGAAAAAGCTTAAAAGTTTCAAAGGTAAACAACATTCCAATGATCCGCTTCTCCACCTCTATAATATAAATAGGTGACTTGTCCTCTTCGGGCCTACGGGTTACTTCACAACTTTTACACCCTTAGCAATAATGTTTCATAATGGAAAAAGGGACCGCCCCACTGCATCGGGCCACCAAACTGATTTGAATATTTTGCAAAATAAGGGAAACATGCCAAGTTTTGCAAAATGGACCCTACGTACCACATCCAATTAGATTTCATCAGGTAACCGGACCAATCTGACACTTTTACAAAATAATGAAAAGGTGTTAAGTTTACCAAAAAGACCAGCCGTTTTCATGTGTCAAGCTAGGGTTTGCATCAATTTTGGTGATCAATTTTGAGCATTGATCTATGTACTTTTAATTCATGGCTATTGATCTCCAACTCACCTGATGACTTAGGTTACTTAGTTTTATTTTATGAATAAAACACTCAAAATCCTAAGTCTTTCATATTTTCATTCTCGAGATCTATCTGAGATAAAGGAACTCTATAATTTTTTTCCCCTAGACGACGACCATTGAAGACGATCTTTTGAGCTCGATTTATCTGCATATATAGTTATCTTCTGTTGAGCTCGGCTTTGTAACTCTCTGTTATTTAACGGCCACCATTTTGATCATTTCGAGTTTTGGGGGTTGGTTTATGCTGCAATATTTGGTCGATTTGACTAGTTGTGTTGCTTTGAGTTCGACTTTTCTTCAAAATATTTGTGTCTTGTGAAGCTTTGTGAAGATTATATGGCCACCATTATTGAGGTTTGTGAGCTCTGTCCTTCTACAAAAATGACCATTTGTTACTTTCTGACATCTGTATCATCGTTATTTTGAACAAGGTGGTTGCGGCTTCATGTTTTTTTGTAATCTCCTGACTGCATATTGCTCATTTCAATCAGTATTGAGCTCACCATTTTACTTTGTCTCTACTATTTCATATTCAAAACCCTGATACTCATTTTTCCTTTGCATTTTTAATGTGATTTCGTGAACAACATTGATCTCTGAGTTGAAACTCATTTTGGGTTCTCTGTTTTGGCTCTGAGTTTGATGAGGATTTTCTCTGCTTCAATTTTAACTAGTGAGTTCTTGATCCTTACTCTAATTCCTCAATACCCATTGATGGTTTTCTTGATCAAAGAAAGGATCTACATTTTCTACCTTAGATTTACAACTTTATTCGTTCCTTTGAGTTGTATTACAAAAAATTTGTATCTGGAATTTTAATTGTCTTGTATGTATGAACTAGTTCCCCAAAATCTTTATCTGCACAAGTATTTTTCAAATTGTGGCTTGAGATATTACAACCCAGATTTGGGTATCCCTCCTTTGACATGGGTATTCAGACTTCTTTACTCCTTGAGAAAACAACTAGAATATATTTATGCTTTTCGGCCTCTCTTATGTGCATGGTTTTCTTTTCTTCTTTCTCCTTCTTTCTTATTGACTAAATCATGTATGTAGTTTGATCTTCAAGTAATTTATATCTCCTATTTTTAAGAGATCGATATGCATGAATTAGGACAATATAGGAATATGGATTAACCATGAGCTCTTAACTGATGATTTTCCTATTTTCTTCTTTTTCAAGTATAATATTTCTAGTGATGAAGATGAAGAGTGAATAACATGAAGATGAATATGCATCAACCGAAGGAGAAGACCCAAGGCAATGATGGGTTCACTCATACTCCTCTATTTTCTCTTCCATGCATGTGTACCTCTTATTTTAGTAGCTGTAATTTACTTTTTAGTTACATCCCACGGCTTGTGTGGGAAAATTTTAAATTCCTTATGAATAAAACATTTGAATTCTGAAATTGAGTTGTGTATTTATTTCTATATTTCAGCTTTCTGTATGGATTGTATGATGAACTAAACAACTCATTAATATAATTGAATGTATTAATCATGAAGGAAAGAACATTAAAGAATACCTATAACATCCAGTAATGAATTCTGATTTCTTTACAATCTGTAATTATGTTTTTTGTTCTAGAACTTAGCATTTAATCTATTCTGCAATTGGATGTCTTCATCAAGACAACATAACTATCCTTCGAGGCTTTGTGTTCTTTTGCTGAAGATAGTCATGAAATTATAGACTATGTGATCTGTTATATTTTGTGATAGCACACATAGCTGCAGATTTCATGTAATCATTAATTAATTCAACAATAACAATATTCTCTGAAAGAAAATCCCCTAGGTTAGGTATACTTCACCAAAGCTATCCATCGTAACGAAGTTCGAAGTTTCCCATTTTTCTAAAAGTGCAAAAATTGTCAATTAGACTAAGGTAACTAAGGTTAAGGGTTTATTAAATGTGGGATAAATGTTATTTTGTTGATAGTGAAAGCTAATTAATTATGTAAAATAATTAATTTACACTATGCTAGAGAATTGTAATTGAAATTGACTTTTGAAATGGGGTAAGAATTATTTAATTATCAATCTAGACATGTTCCACTTAATAGAATGTAGTAGTTGCTGGTAGGAATTTAATTAAACATATTATAGGGTTGACACCTTTGCAATATTTTTAAACAAAAAACAATTCCACAACTTTAAAGATAATTATTAAGATTTAACATGATTTTAGAACTTCGGTTTTATGAACGTTACATGGTGGATGTCCTGTAGTGGCCGCCATTAATGGAATTTTTGGCTTCTAATACAATGGGATTGGAGCTGCTTCAAATTACGATAGTCAAATGAGAGAACGATGTAGCCGTTATTTTAATGAAAAAATATTAGATCGAGGCTCTCAAACTATGCAGCTGCATAGGAATTTCTTTCTTTTATGAGGAAATATGATTGAAAAACCTCAAAACCCACACATTTTCCAATGAACATACTTAGAATTTTCTGGTATTTAATATGATGGTGTACCTACAACATATTTCATGCTAATGAGTCAAACTAGAGATGATAAAGTTTTTGTCTGCAATAGGCTCATTGCAACCCACAAATATGATGTCAACATCAAGTCACATTAGTTCCACAATGGATTATTTACGTGTCATGTTAGAATCACTGGATCTAGGGATGTTATAGGAAGGGTTTCTGAGAAGTGTCACTAATATTATGATGAAATGATAACAATGCCAAAGACAATCATGATCATGATGAAGAAATTGTCATCATCATGACAACGACAACAATGATGATGATACTCGTGTCAGTAATGGTGAGTACTGTTGATCGTGTAAGTAATGGTGAGTATTGATGATGATGATGATGATGAAAAATACAATGACGATAATGATCACAATTATGAAAAAGATGACAATGATAATGATGATGATGATTATCGTGATGATTATGATGATGATCATCATCATCATGTTGAGGATGAAGATCGTAACGATGACAATAATTACAATGATGATGATGAAAGTTATGATCGTGATGATGGCGATAACATACGACCATAAGCCACAATAATACCATAAAAATGTAATAATGAGATATGGAAAAGTATGATAGATGACGATGTTTTTGTAGGATGATTCATATGATGACGACGGTGATCACATATATATATTGTTACAATACCCCATTATTAATAAACTATAATTAATAAAAATAAACCCTCGTCACTAAATGGTTTAGATTCAAGCATTAACACGCTAATCACATGATAAATATGTACAACAATGATGATGAAAATAGATTCGGTTGCTTAATCATTCATGAGGATATTTTGAACATTAAATCATGGACCATGGAGATCCCAAGTGATGATGACCCTAATGGTGAACATTTTGTAAATCGATTAATAGTACATGACTTAAAATATGATGAAACCATAAACAATAAGCTCAGAATAATGGTTGATCAGTGATGATGTAATTGTTATCATCTATTAAAGCATATTACAAACCATAATTCCCTGAATGACTCCATAAAAAGGACCTAGCAAGTATTAACGATGATCAATGGTGATTGACAATGATGAAAACAATGATGATGAGTATGAAAAAAATGATAACAGATGATGATGATAATGACAATCATGATGATAACGATGATCATGAAAATGATGATGAAAGGGATGATGAAAGACGATGATAATGATGATGAAGATGACCATGAAAACCATGTAAATGATGATGGTGACAATGATGATGCCATTGATGATGATAATGTTGAGGAGAGTGTTGAATAGATGACGATGATGAAAATGAAAAGACCATGATGATAACAATGGCATTGATGATGATAATATGACATATTATTAATATTGATAATATGTCATATTGTCATATGAAATAGTAAATGTATATGATGACATGATGATTTGAATGATCTTAGTGTTATCTTTACAAAGTTACATGGGTGATCTCTTTGTAGATACCATAAAACCATGTAAATCATGATTAGACATTGTTTACGATCTTTAAGGATGAGTTTAATTGTTAAACGTGAACACTTATATGACATCATGGATTATGCGACATTAACACCAAACACAACTTTGAAAGTGATGAAGACATTGCTAAGGAGAAATGGACCACCATGTTCAAAAACATTGATAGTTTTGATGGTGGTGGTGGTGGTGGTTTTGATGACAGTGATTATAATAATGATAATAAAAATTATGATCATAATTATTGATGATGATGATAATGATCTGTGTTTACGATATGACTTGGTATTAAATATTTTGTTTAAGATCTTCTGTGTTTAATTTTTTTTATCAAGCGTGAACACTTATGTGACATAATATACTATGCAATATTAACACCAAACAAATACCTCTATATGTGATGAAGATACTGCTAAAGATGAATGCACCATTGTGAGCACAACCATTGATGATTATGAAGATTACGATGATGATTGTGGTGGTGGTGGTGATGGTGGTGATAATAATGATGAGGATGATGATGAAGAAGATGAAGATCATGATGAATGGAAATGATAATTGATGATGACGACAATGCTTTTCTTGGTTTCTTGAGGAGGAAGCTTACACAATTCAATTATGATATGTGCTTGTACATTTTACATAGAGCATAATATTATTTCAATATTTCATAATCATATTTTAATGGAATTCACGATGATTATTAATGATGACAAAAATGATGTTAATGATGATGATGGAGACATCAATATATATGGTGATGAAGAAGATGAAGATCATGATGAATGGATGACAAAACGATGACGATAATGGCAATCTTGATTTCTTGATGACAATTACGATGACGACGAGGGTGATGATTTGTACGACAATGATGATGTTGATAATGATAACAATGATGCTAATCAAGACGATGATCACAACCAAAACTAAAATGACCATGAATATGGGGAGAATGATAATGAAAATGGAATTGTGGTGGTGTTGGTGGTGCTTGTGGTGAGGGTGGTGATAATAATGATGATAAAAATGATGATCATGATTTTTGACTATGATAATTAATCATAATGAAAATGATGTTAATGATTATGAATATGATGATATATATGATGATCATGATCATGATGACGGTGATGATGAGTATAATGACAACAATATGATGATTTCGATGACAACAAGGATGATGATTTGTATGAAAAAAATGATGTTGATGATGATAACAATGATGATGATGGGGATAGTGATTATGATTGTTATAATTATGATGCTAACGACCACATTTGTTAACCTTTAATAATGGCTAATCAGAGACTCCTAATGATAATGTTGTGTAACAATGACCATCATTATTAAATAGTTATAATAAAACAGAGACTCCTTGATAAGAGTCTCTCCCAAGTAAAGAATAGACAACAATGGAGATCCCTTAGGAGGTAAGAAATGGAAGATGCGTTGAAAATGCCTTGCATTTTCAGCTGATCTTCTAGCCCAGCTTCTGTTAAAACCCTTAATGGCTCATGTTTTTTGGATAAGGTGGTTTCTCCTTCCTTTCCCTAAGCTTCTAGTGGTGGCAATGACGTACTAGATTCCCCTAGGTTGATCGGAGCTTGTGCCTCTCTGAGGAAGGATGGCGACCATGTTCCTATGCAGACCCTGGCTAGATCCCCTATTACGGGTGTGGGTGGATCCCCTATCAAGGATTATAATGAGAATGTGTGTGTTCACTCCTCGGCTCCTAAACCTTCTTCACAGTCTTCGTATGATGTTGCGATGGTTAAAGCACAACCCCTTAAGGTAGCCACTATCACTCTTATGGTTACCTTTGATGCTTAGGTGATTAAAGCCAGGATGTTTTTTTACCAGAAAAGGACTGATTTGCATATTTCGTGGTTACTGATTCCCTTTTGGTTGAGAGCTTTCTCGGAGGAACCCATACCTTTCTTATGGACTTGTATAGATTCTCACACAACCTTATGCTCACGTTTTGGTTGATTTGGATACCACTGTTGACCTTCCAACTACTATGGAATTTAGGGTGTTGTAAAGAATCTGGATGCAATAAATAGACTATGAAGGTCTTCCTCTTACAATGTAGGAAATTCTTTGCTTTGGGTCACTTAGCCTCACATTGCGCTAGTGTGAAACAGAGGAAGAGTGATAGGGTATCTTGATGGAGAGACACACAACCCAGTATGATGGTGGTGGGTGATGAAAAGGACTGAAGTTTCTTTGGAGGATTTAGAATCAGAAGGAGGTAATTTATAGCATTAAGATGAATCATTTATTTCTCCTCCTGTTTTGGGGGGAGAGGATACAATTTCTTTTTAAACTTTTAGGTGTGATGCCGCATCCTTTAGGGGCGACATCTGCTAATAAAGAGACTCTTGAAATTTTTTTACCAATCTAAAATGATGAAAATGAGGATCCTAATAGAGAAGGGGATTGGATGGTGGTTAAAGGAAAAAATAATAGGTGAAATTGTTATAGGCCCTTCAAAATGAATTTAAGATCTCATGATAAAATTTCTAATGGGTAATTTTTTTATTGTTGATGGTTTGGTTTGGTTGTTGGTAGAGGCCTCTTCATTTGTGCTTGATAGCTATATCTTTTCTCCCTTTGATAGCTATATATTTTCTTCATTTTTATCATTATGATGATAAAAATGATGATCATGGTTATTGATGATGATTATTAATGATGGTGACAATAATGTTAATGATGATGATGATAACAATAGAGATGGTTATAATGATCACGATGACAATGACGATGAGGATAATGAAAACGATGATGACGATTACGATGATGATGAGGATGATGATTTATATGACGACGACGATGCTAACAATGATAACATTGATGATGATGAAGATGATGATCACAAACCAAAACAAAAATGGCCATGAAAATGAATATGGAATTGTGGTGGTAGTGGTGCTTGTGGTGAGGAACGATGGTGAAAATGAATGATGATTATAAGATGATCATGATTATTTACGATGATAAATAATAATGATGATAATGATTTTAATGATGATGAAGGTTAAAATATAGATGATGATGATCACGATCACAGTGATGATGACGATGACTAAAATGACAATGATGATAACGATTATGATGACGAAGAGGGTGATGATTTGTATGACAAAGATGATGATTGAATATAATGGGGATGCTTATTATGTGAGGATGATAACAACCAAAACTAGAATGAAATTGAAAATTATGATAACGAAAATATATCTTTACAAAGTTACATTAGTGATCTATGTTTAAGATATGAATTCAAATTAAACATTTTGTTTACGATTGTTAACATTGAATTTGGTTGTCAGACGTGAAAATTTATGTGACAACAATGAACTATGCAACATTAACACCAAACATGACTCTGAAAGTGATGAAGACATTGCTAAGGAGAAATGCACCACCATGAGCACAACCATGTATAATGTTGATAGTGGTGGTGCAAGTGGTGGTGCAAGTGGTGGTGATAATAATGATGAAATCGATAATGATGACCATGATTACTGATGATGATTATTAACGATAAAATATGATGTTAACGATGATGAGGATGACACTAGAGATGGTGATGATGACCACGGTGACGATGATGATGACGATAAGGATAATGACAATGATGATGACAATTACGATGACGATGAGGATAATGATTTGTACGATGACGATGATGTTGAAAACGATATCAATGATGATGATGAATATTATGATCACAACCAAAAGTAAAATAACCATGAAAATGAAAATGGCATTGTGGTGGTGGTGGTGCTTGTGGTGAGCGTGGTGATAATAATGATGAGGATAATGATGATAAAAATGATGATCATGATTATTGATGATGATAATTATGATGATGAGAATGATTTTAATGATGATGATGATGACAATATAATGACAATGGTGATGATGAGTATAATTACAACGATGATGAATTTAAAAAATCTAAATCTCTACACATGAGTGATGTGGGTAGCTATTTTCCTCCAAAAACAAACCTGAAATACATGAACCCGTCCATGGTAAGAATATTCAATAAACTTACAAAGTGATGAATAAATGCTAAGGATAAATGCACCACCATGAGCACAAACATTGATAGTGTTGATGGTGGTGGTGGTTTTGATGATGGTTGTGATAATAATTATGAGGATAATGATGATAAAAATGATGATCATGATTATTAACGATGACGAAAATGATGTTAATGATAATGACAATGACAATAGAGATGATGATGATGATCAAAATGATGATGACGATGAGGATAGAGTACAACTATTGATAGTGTTGATGGTGGTGGTGGTGGTGGTGGTGATGGCGGTGGTTTTGATGATGGTGGCGATAATAAAGAAGAAGATAATGATGATAAAAATGATGATTATGATTATTAACGATGGAGACAATGATGTTAATGATGATGACAAGAACAATAGAGATGGTGATGATGATCACGATGACAATGAGGATAATGAAAATGAAGATGATGATTATGATGATGATGAGGATGATGATTTGTGTGATGATGATGATGTCGATAATGATAACATTGATGATGATGAAGATGATGATCCAACCAAAACAAAAATGACCATGAAAATGATGACAATGAAAATGAAGATGGCATTGTGGTGGTGGTGGTGCTTGTGGTGAGGATGGTGATAATAATGATGAGGATAATGATGATCATGATTATTTGACGATGATAATTAACAATGATGAAAATTATTTTAATGATAATGAACATGATGATATCGATGATGATGATAATGATCACGATGACGATGATGATGAATAAAATGACAATGATGATGATGATTACAATGACGACGACGGTGAGGATGATAATTTGTATGAAAAATATGTTGATGAGGATGGTGATTATGATTATTATAATGACGATGATAACAACCACAACTTGAATGAAATTGAAAATGATGATGAGGACAATATATTGTCAGGTAGGGATGACATAGGAGATTTTGAACATTAAATCATTGAATCTTGATGCGTGACCCTGGACACATTTTTTAGATCCTAATAGTACATACTTAACAATACATGAATTCAGGTAGGGATGACATGGAGATTTTGAACATTAAATGGACATGAATCTCAAGTGCGTGCCCCTGGACACATTTTGTAAATCCTAATAGTACATACTTAACTTTAAACAATAAACAATAACCTTAAATAATAGTGGATCAGTGTGAGTAACGATAAAACTTAAAATATATTACAATCCAAATTCCCTAAATACTTAATAAATACCTAAACTGATTGATGATGATGATGAAAATTGGCAATAATCAAAACAACGATGGTGATGGTGATGAAAAAATGAAATAATGATGAAAATGATGACGATGAAAACAATGAAAATGATTATGACATGGCTGATGCTGAAAATGGTGACAGGGATTACAATAATGATGACCATGACCAAGAAAACCATACAAATGATGATGGTGATGATGATGACACCGTTGATGAGGAAAATGTGGATGACAATGATGATGAAAATGGAAAGACCATGATGTGATAACAATGACATTGATGATGATATTATGACATATTATTGTTCATAAATATCTATTACCAATATTGATATTAATACCAATGACATTTTTAGTTATAAATTTCTTATATATTAATAATTTTTAGTTTTAAATTTCTTAAAATTCTAATAATATTATTAATATTAATTTAATAAGGTTAATATTATTAATAAAAATGGTGACAACTACGATGATCATGGTGGTGGAGGTGATGGTGTTGATAATGATGATGATGACAATGACAACGATGATGATGAAGATCATAGACGATATGGACGATGAAGATGAAAACAAAGACGGTGATGAAGATGAGAATGATGACTCAAAGGAAAATGAATACAACGAGAAAAATGAAAATAATGACAATGACGAAAATGATGAGGATGATGATGATGATGATGATGATATGACCATGATGAAAACCCTAGCAGAAAAACCATGCACTCTATATCGTAAACCATAAAGAATGAATATAAAAAAATCATCGATAAACACTTAACCAAAAACCTCACAACCTATATACCACAATAAAGTAAATGTGAACAATGACACAATGCTTTTGTTGCGGGAGCATAACTTGCAGAGACCATAACTTTTGATCCGACCGTTGGATCGTCCTGAAATTTTACAGGGTGGTAGATATACATTAGTACTATGGTGGGGTCAACTTTTCCTGCAAGGTTGTGCCCATTTTGGCACGTTTTCAGGCTCGGATTCCTTCATCTAGTGGCTTAAAGTTGGCTCCGAATGTCTTTTCCACTTTTGACTAGGTCTTAGAACTTTAATAATTTTTGTTATGCTTGTCAAAATAAGTCCAAATTTCACGTGAGCCCTAATTTATGAATGCATATTTGGCACGCAAATTTTGGGGTCAATCCGAGTGGTTTTGCATTTTAGGGTTTTTGGCATTTTAGGGTTTAGAGTAGTCTTGAAATAAAAGGAGGATTGTAATGATGTAATAGATCAGTGTGAATTCCAGAATGAGAAGTAAGCTATTTTGAAACTCCTAGTTTTATTTGCAAAGCTGTTTATGTGTGTTTTTGGAGGTATTTCAACCTCTTGCAGCTGGATTCACATCAATTGGTATCAGAGCTAGATTTTGATCTTGCAGAAATAGTTAAGGTAACATATTACATTTTTTGTGTAGTTTTTACCTCTATTTTATATAACCATGGCTAGACGCGGGAGGGGAGGTTATGCCCAAATGAATAGGCATATGTAGGAGCTACAGAGACAAGTTGCTGAGCTCACGGGAGAAGTTACCCACCTTAGAAGGAGACATGCAAATGGGGATGCAAACCCAGATAGTGATATTGAAGAAGAGCCTCCATTAATGAATGAAGGAGGAGATGAAGAAGAAAATGAGAGAGACGAAGAAACCTTGAATGAGAGACCATTTGAGAAGAGATCGATCAAGGCTTTAGAGGGAAAGAATGACGACATCAAGATCAATGTTCCTGATTATGGTGGAGGGTTACGACCGAAGGAGTTGATTGATTGGTTAAATCGCATGGAAAAATCCTTTGAGTGGAAAACCCTTTCTGAGGAGAAGAAGGTTAAGTTTGCATGCACTAAGTTGGCCAAACATGCATTGATCTGGTGGGATCACTTACAAAATGAAAGACAAAGGAATGGAAAGGGCAAGATCCGAAACTAGAATAAAATGGTAAAGAAGCTGAAAGAAAAAATTCTTCCTGTAGATTATGCTCAGACACTCTTTCAAAGGTTCTAAAACCTAAGACAGAAGGATCTCAACATTGAGGAGTATACTAATGAATTTTACAAGTTATCAATTAGGGTGGAACAAGGAGAGTCTAAAGAATAAGAGGATACATGGTTATGCTATAGGATACATGGTTATCTTCTAAAGAGTTTGTTACAGAAATTGAAGAAGCTGGATGTTTTTATGCACTAATGTCAAAGAAGCTAGAGAAAGAAGACTTTAATATACCTGTTGCGGTAGAAAAGATACTAAAAGAATACAAATATGTCATACCAGATGAGCTACCAGATGGGTTACCTCCAAAGTGAGATATTCAACACCATATTGATTTGATCCTAGGATCGGCCCTTCCAAACCAGGCAACCTATCGAATGAGTCTAACACAGAGTGAAGAGTTAAATAGACAAGTGACAGATCTAATATAGAAAGGGTTAGTGAGAGAAAGCATGAGTCTATGTGTAACTCCAGCGTTATTAACTCCCAAAAAATATGGAGACTGGAGAATGTGTGTAGACAGTAGAGCCATAAACAAGATCACAATTAAGTATCGGTTCCCAATTCTGCAATTGGATGATATGCTGGATGTGATATCGGGAGCCTGATATTTTAGAAAGATTGACCTACGAAGTGGTTAGTACCAGATCCGAATCTGTGAAGGGAATGAATGGAAAAATGCTTTCAAAATAAAAGATGGATTATATGAGTGGATGGTGATGCGATTTGGGCTATCTAATGCACCTAGTACATTCATGAGGTTGATGAACAGAGTACTCCGAGAATACAATGATAAGTTTGTTTTTGTCTATTTTTATGATATTTTGATATTCAGTAAGACAGTGGAAGAACACTTGTTACATCTAAAACTTGTGCTAGACTTGTTACGTAAGGAGAGTCTAAATGCTAACTTAAAGAAGTGTAGATTCCTTCAGAAGAGTCTTGTTTTTTTGGGATTTTTCATATCAAAGGATGGAGTGAGGATGGATGAGGAAAAATTAAAGGTAATTATGGAATGGCCTATTCCAAGGAATGTGATAGAGGTTCGTAGTTTTCATGGATTGGAAACTTTTTATAGGAAGTTCATCAGGAATTTCAGTAGCATTGTTGCACCCATAACAGAGTGCACAAAAGGGAGGGGATTTTTATGGACCAAGGTAGCAACAGATAGTTTTGAATTGTTGAAGAAGAAAGTGTCAGAAGCACCTATTTTGGTATTACTAGATTTTAGCAAGGTCTTCGAGGTTGACTTTGATGCCTCACATGTTGGGATTAAAGCTATGTTGAGTCAAGAAGGACAACTTGTGGCATTCTTCAGTGAAAAGCTAAATGAAGTCAGGAGGAAATATTCTACTTATGATGTGGAATTTTACGTTATTGTTCAGGCATTAAGGAATTAGAGACATTACTTGGTAGCAAAGGAATTTTCACTCTTCACTGACCATGAAGCCTTGAGGTATGTAAACACACAGAAGAAACTAAATAGTAGGCATGTAAAATGGGTTTAATTTTTACAAGAATATACTTTTGTTTTAAAGCATGAGTCTGGTAAGCAGAATCAAGTTGCTGATGCCTTGAGTAGGCATGTAGCCCTTTTGACAACAATAGAAATTAAAGTATTAGGGTTTGAGGCAGTTAAGGAATTGTATGAAGATGATCCAGATTTTGGTGATGTTGTCAGAAAAATTAAGGAGCCTATAGTAGGTAGTGATTCTTTTGATTATTTGATACATGATGGTTATCTAGTTATGTGGAAACAATTATGCATCCCTGCTGGTTCAATGAGAGAAAATATTATAAGAGAATTGCATAGTGGGGGCTTGGCTAGATAGTTTGGTATAAGTAAGACAATTTATCTTGTTGTAGAAAAGTATTATTGGCCAAAGGTAAAGAGGGACATAAGTAGGGTTGTAGCAAGATGTAGAGTGTGTCAAATGGCTAAGGGTCATGCATAGAATACTGGGTTGTATATGCCATTTCCTATCCCTACAGGGCCATGGGTTGATCTAAGTATGGATTTTGTGTTAGGGCTTCCTAACACACAATGAGGGAATGATTCTATCTTTTTTGTGGTTGATAGATTCTCTAAGATGGCACATTTCATTTCTTGTAAAAAAACTAATGATGCTTCTAGAATTGCAGACTTTTTTTTTCAGAAGTGGTTAGATTGCATGGAATTCCAAGTATGATCACTTCAGATCGGGACACGAAGTTTTTGAGTCCACTTTGGAGGACTTTGTGGAAGAAATTGGGGACACAACTACAATTCAGTAGTGCATATCACCCCCAAACTGATGGGTAGATGGAAGTAGTGAACAAAAGCTTGGGAAATCTCCTACGTTGTATAGTTGGAGAAAATCCAAAAAAATGGGACTTAGCTTTACCTCAAGCTGAGTTTGTAGATGATAGCTCGATAAACAGGTCAATAGGAAGGTCTCCTTTCTAGATTGTATATGGTAGGAATCCCAAGGGGGTCCTAGATCTAATTGTTATACTAGGTGAAGATGAAACTACTGATGATGTAGAAGCATTTGTAGAACACATTCTACAGCTACAAGATGAAGTGAGGGAAAAGCTAAAAGTGAGTAATGCATAATATAAAATAGCTGCAGATTCTAGTATGAGAGTAAGTGTATTTGAAGAAGGAGATATAGTGATGGTTCATCTTAGAAAAGAGCGGTTTCCAAAGGGGACATATAATAAACTCAATTATAAGAAGATTGGGCCATGTAGGATTCTGAAGAAAATGAGTGATAATGCCTACAAGGTGGAGCTACCTAAAAACTTTGCTATCTCACCAATTTTTAAAGTTTCTGACTTATATAAGTTTTTAGGTCATGATGAAAATGTTGCAGAGGAGGAAGAAATAAACCGGAAGCAATAGATGTCGAAGAAGAAAAAGGAGAGGGTAATGCATGTCTTGGACCAAAAGACAATCACTACTAGACATGGGAGCTACAACAAATATTTGGTACAATGGGAAGGTTTGCAGTAAGAAGAAAATACTTGGATTCCTAAGTGGGAGTTGAGGAAAATTAACAGTGCAAAATTAGATGAGTTATGTCAACAAAATTTGCAGGAGTTGAATTCTTTTCAACCAGGGGAGAATGATGTGGGAGCATAACTTACAGAGACCATAACTTTTGATCTGACTGTTGGATCATCCTAAAATTTTACAAGGTGGTAGATATACATTACTACTATGCTGGGGTCAACTTCTCTTTTAAGTTTGTGCCCATTTTGGCATGTTTTCAGGATCGGATTCGTTCATCTAGTGGCCTAAAATTGGCTCTAAATGTTTTTTCCGCTTTTGACTAGGTCTTAGAAATTTAATAACTTTTGTTGTGCTAGTCAAAATAAGTCCAAATTCACATGAGCCCTAATTTATTAATCTATATTTGGCACGAAAATTTTGGGGTCAATCCGAGTTGTTTTGCATTTTAGGGTTTGTTGGCATTTTAGGGTTTTAGAGTAGTCGTGAAATAAAAGGAGGATTGTAATGATGTAATAGATTAGTATGAATACCGAAATGAGAAGTAAGCTATTTTGAAACTCCTGGAATTATTTGCAAAGATGTTTATGTGTGTTTTTGGAGGTATTTCAACCTCTTGCAGCTGGATTCACATCAACGCAACACCAAGATGAGGGTTAAAGGCTCTCCTATGTAGTAGTATCACTAACGATTCATATCCTCTTGAGTTTTCCCATCAAAACATAAAATTTTCAGTTCTCTAGGTATCCTCTATTTTTTCCCTATTGCATTCATCATATCCCCACATGATCCATCAATTTTACAAAAATGTTTTTTTAATTCCTGGGGATGGAGTGAACCATTGGCTACAATACTAACCCTTTTCACTAGCATTATAACATGTGTAAATTACTCCAATCATTTTTGACACTATTATTTT
Source organism: Taxus chinensis (assembly GCA_019776745.2). Taxonomy (NCBI): domain Eukaryota; kingdom Viridiplantae; phylum Streptophyta; class Pinopsida; order Cupressales; family Taxaceae; genus Taxus; species Taxus chinensis. Next base: position 327,668,619 of record CM034155.1, on the reverse strand, counting down.
GTCAAACATTATATATATATATATATATATATATATATATATATATTATGTTATGGTATTTTAATGAATTCCCCTGTACAATATCTCTAGAATTCGATTTTACAAGTGCCTAAATTAGGCCCAATTTTTTTTTTTTATAAATTTCTTTATAGAAGAAGTGTAATACATTGAATTACAAGGCTTGTTACATGGTTGAAAACAATGACATTCTTAACACCACCTAGAGAATTTTCTTGGACAACGAGTTCTAATCCATTTATTTTAATGCTTTTGATAACCCTTTACATTCAGGATTTGTAGGGGCTGGTAAAATAGCCATCACTGAAATATTTTTATTGTTATCCCACCATGCCGGATAGAGAATACAACTTCTAGGAAACCCTAGACACAAAATCACATACTTGGATATATTTCAAGGTCCTAAAAGCATACTAGTATTTACATGATTCCTAACTAAGAAAAATAGTAATTGAGAGCCATCTTTGTCATTTTGTCTATGTTTCAAGTTATTTATTTTTTCCTACACACCCTACATCAGATTTGACAATTTACTTTCTTAATCATTTATGAATTTATACACTAGCACTTGACTAGGGTGTCAGTGCCAAGGTGTGCTCGTCCCCTCTAGGCACCCCTAACCTCTTTCCACCTTACTTGTTATTTTTGGAATCTTTAATATTTTGGGCATCTTACTTTCTTATGGGTCATCCTTAAAGTTTTCAATCAAAGAATTATAACAATGTAATCATATAAAAACATATCCATGTGATCAAAACAAGGAACCAATATCTAATCATACTTATTATCACCTAAGCTAGAATTCAAAGTCATCCAAAGTAATCTAAGGCATCCATCTAGCATCAATTCAAGCAAAAAGTGACTGCATTTTATGTATAGACAACATAGGAAGGGGAAATTTATTTTATTCCATATGTAAATTTGCATCATTTAGCAAATCTTGTCCACTATCTAGTGCATCTTCCAAAAGGGAATCCTAGGGTACCATTCTTACACAGACTCATAACAACTACATGGAGTCTGAGAAGTAGTGCAACACTTTGTCATAAGTTCACTTTGTCTAGTGACTCCTAAGGTTTGTCTGACTCTCCATAGTGCATCATTATTTTTTGTATTTGATGTGGTAATGTGGGTTTTTCATGTGATATATATATATTATAGTTACAAATATCCTCAACAATCAAAATGAGAGATACAAGAAATCAATATGGAATTTTTTCAACATTTCTGTGAGATTATAAATATAACATGTTAAACGTTTTCACAGGAATGGATGCCCAAAAACTGTCTCCAATGCCTAGAAACTCCTTTCTAGCTATGAGTGCCATTTTCCAACATTATCCATCAGCTCTAGATTTTATGTTGAACATTGACAACATAGTTCATCTCCTCTTAAACAATTTAACCAATTAAGAATGGTTCATGATCAAACACAAATAGACTAAGTCCTATTTCTTATAGCTCTTGCTTATGGTTTTGTACTTTGTTTACTTATTTCTAGTGTCATATTATATTTACCACTTGCATACCATATTCTACATTCAATTACTATGCAATTAAGTTATAATAAGAATTCATAGTTTTGTTGAATCATATACTAAACCCACTCCTTACATCCTCAGTTCCAGATTTTTTTTGGCTTCACATTCCTTTTCTTCCATTGATTTCCCCTTCTATACCTAGGTTCAAATTCTTAATCTCCTTATTAAGTGTTTCCTAATCGATCCCGGATTTGGTCGTAATATATGTAATCTTTCCTTTCTCCATCAATTAGTATTTTAGGCTTCTCATATTATTTCATCTACTCTTTGTATCTATCTCTTTGATAATATAATAAAGAAAGTGTTGGGAACCATATCTCATCCCCTTACTATGGGATTCATTACTCTTACTTTTCTATGTCAGGTTATGCCTCATAATGTTCCTTATACTATTCTTCTAGGATTTTCTTTGCTAAGTACTATGTATGCAATTCTTTTAACCCATCCCAATACACGTAATTCCCTTTTCGACACCTTGTTTTATGGATATTCTTACAATAGGTTTCACACTTTATGTTTCTACTCCTTGTGATATTCCTCTTATACATGATGCTCATGACTTTATCTACATTATACATTTTTTTTCTCTTGGGATACACCCAAGTAAATCTTATACTACTCTCATCAATGTTTGATTAGCACATATGATACTACTCTCATTATGTCTCACTCTCAATGCAATTCTATTGATCATATGTTTTTCAATTCTAATGTTACATATCCATCCATATGTTACTCATTAAATTTTAGAATATTGTATGTTAGTTTTACTTCTATTCCTATTCCTTGCACTTTCCACAATCTTATGCATGATTCCTTTAATATCAATACACCTTATGCATTATTAGTTTACTATGGTTACATTCATGGGGGTCATATGTCCTGCTCTTTCTATGTTTTTGTTAGTCATCCTAGGGGTTAGTTCATACAAATTGATTACTTAGAATACTAACAAATTAAACTTATTGTTTTCCATTAATACTTATGAGTATCTAAAAATAACATACATTACACATATTTTTTGATCACATGTTTTTTATATAGCTAAATCAAGTTAAAGGGAGTCGTTCCCTATTTACATAAATAGAGGACTGACCTCAAGATTTCAAAGTAATACAACAAAATCATAAGAGGAAAAAATCAGCTGGATATACACAAACATAGGCCAACATTATATGAGACATACTATAACTATAGTACTAGGAAAGATAGGGATTACTCTCCAGACCCTAAGGTGATATCAACACTAGTAGCCTAAGACACCCAACCAAGGCTGGTATCATCTTCCATTTCAACTTTCACTTCAGAATTCACCTAGTTCAGCCAGATAAAGTCATACTCCCTTGCCACAGACAACCACAACTTTGTCAATCCTGGTGGGATAGGGTACAATGGAGTGTAGAGGGTCTTAAGATTAGGAAGCAATAGGTGGGCACTTTTGGCAGCCCGGTCCCATGCATACACCACTAACTATTTAGTGAAGGAAAGGAGAATGTCAAACCATTTTTGAGTTCGCTGAAGACACCCACAACCACCCTTGACGTGCTTGGAAAAGACTCATGCATAGCCCAGACTTCGGAGGCCAGGTTACCATAGTATGTCGGTCGAAGCCAGTGCAGATCCAGACTCATGGTATCCACTTTAGAGGGATGGGTTATCAAGGTTCTCAACGAATACAAAGGCAGCACCATTTTTGACACGTGGCCAACCAAAAGTAGATAGATAGTATTCACCTAGGCTTCCTTTAATGGCATCCAACACTTCGACGTAGGAGAGACAAAAAATTCTTTTCAGTCGATTGTCTATTATCCTGGAATGAAAGGCCATTTCACGTAGATCACAACTCAAGGCAATTCGTGGCAGACTAGGGAGGACAATAGCTAGCAAAAGGAGGTATAAAAAAAACATAAGGAGAATCCGTTGTCGAAAGCATTAAATAAACACTTCACATCCTGCAAGTGTATCATTAGACGATGTGTACTCTAAAATATTCCTCGTGCAAGATCAATATCCCCAATCCTTCCCACACTTTGGAATTAAATGCCACTATCTCCTGTTGTGCTTGCTTGATCACTTCATTCGCCAGCTTGTCTGCGTAATTATTACTTTCCAAAAACACGTGCTTAATGTTCCAGGCACTGAAATTCCTGAGTTACCAAAGGACCTTTTTAACTCCTAGGTCTAGTTTCCAAGATAGGGATTTCTTTTTAATTATGGAATTCACAATTACTACTGAATCCCCTTTGATTTCAAGATTTTCTATTTTTAATGAGGCTACTAGATCTAAACCTTTCGTAAGATCTTGTAGTTTAGCAAAATTACAAGTGCCATCCCTGAGCATGTAGGAGGTGACACTGACCAATAATCCCTTTTCATTTCTTATAATGCATCTAGCATCAGAGATGCCCAGGCTACCTCTGGCTGCTCCATCAAAATTTAGTTTGAGGAAACCCGAGATGGGGGGAGCCAATGGGATAACCAACGGAGCGAGGCTGAGGAGATCGAAGGGTGCTAAGAACCTACTCCAGGCTTGATTATTCAAGTCCAGCACTGCTCAATTTCCCTTTCAATGTTGGAGAAGTGATGAAAGTGGGACCAATGAGTAGAAACCACCTCAAAGATATCCCATTCCCACCTGAGAATGACCCTATCCACCGGGTTCTTCTCCTCCCTTAAGATTCTTTTATTACGCTCCCACCAGATGTGCCATAGAAGTAGCTCGATACCACATAGCAAAATTGAGGAGAGAGCACCAGAGTGGAGGTTTAAAGGCCAAGCCAAAATGAGTGCCAGTAGTGTAGAGGGATGAACCCATGGGAGATTGATCTTGGCACACAACCAACTCTAGCATTCAACTATGAATGGGAAATGAAGCAGAAGATGATCATGATCTTCCTCATGCTTCTCACACTGAAATCACATTGAGGGACCATGAAAACAAAATCTCTTCCTCCTTTCATGAGTGAGAATTTTTCCTTTGAAATCCATCCAAGTGAAATGACCTATTTAGGGGGACACGAGGGGGACCAGCATGCCTTCCAGATTAGAGTCTCGGATTCCTGTTCAGAATGTAATAATTTATAGCCACAATGCAGGGATTATTTCCCAGAAGATATTGCATTCTATACAATTTCATCATTACCCCCAGAAAGCACTATCTGTCATTCTGGCAGAGCCGAGTGAAAACTATCCTTAGTTTCTAAAGAGAGATTTAGGTGATCAATCCTTTTCCATTCCAATAGAGCAGGAAAAGTTTTAGGAATTAGCCCACAGTTGGAAACATATGGTCCCCATTCTTCAACTAAGAGCCTCTTGATTTCCCCAAACTCAAGATTTTTCCCAAGCATGGGAAAAACATTCCAAGGATCATCCCAGAATAACACCCTGTTACCTTATTCAATTTTCCAGGCCACATTAAATAAGAACATCTCTTGACATTCAACTAAGAAGTTCCATATATGAGAACCACAAGGACGATTAGAAATGTGGAGAATTGATTCTGGAATGGGCCCCAAGATTATTTTTTTCCACCACATGGCTGCAAAGACATAGAGGTTTTGTGAGGAGATCTCATACAAGCTTGGCACCCAGGGCCAAGTTTTGAATACCAAGTTGAGAATGCCAGCCCCGCATATATCTTTGGGTTTGGAAAAAGTTTCCCAACTGATCAATGGTATTTTATTTTCCATAGAGGGACCTTGTCATAAGAACTTTCACATAATCCTGATAAGCTTTGATAGAACACTTTTGGGGATTTTTAGTATGGAAAGCAAGTATAAGGGGGAGGCAGTGAGAACTGATTTGATGAGGACCAGTCTTCCAGCTAGTGATAGCCATTTTCCTTTCCAGGAATTGAGTTTCGAATTAATCAAAGAGATGAGATCATTCTACATCAAGGTCTAACATAAGCCACCAAACAAAGGCACACCAAGATATTTGACCGAAAGGAAGCCTTTTCTAAAACTGAAGATGCCAAGAATAATAGCTTCTAGAGAAGGGGGGACGTGAAAAAAGAAGATGAAGGATTTGAAGTGGCTAACCTCTTGTCGAACAGTGACAGAATAAGCATAGAGTAACCCCTTTAGTTCTTTGGCCTCCTGAATGCTATCTTTTCCAAACAAGAAAGTGTCATTTGTGAATTTCTGGTGAGAAATAGGATCCACCCCCTCCGTAAATCTTAATCCCTGCAATTCACCTTCCCGAACTTTATTGCTGATGGGGCTACTTAGTGAATCATCCACTAAAATGTAGATAAAGGAGGAGAGAGGGTCACCCTATCTTATACCCTGATTACCTTCAAATAAACCTTCATCATTACCATTAATTAACACGAAGAAAGAACGTCCAACTATACAACTGTACACCCAAATACAAAATTGAACAAAAAAACCAACCTTTCTAAGGATTCTGATTAGAAAATGTTTGTTGATCTTGCCAAAGGCCTTGCTAATATCAAATTTTAGTAACATACATAGGGATTTATCGTAGGAGAGAGAATGAATGAGTTCATGAGAGAGAAAAATACCATCAAAAATTGACCTTCCTCAGTAAGAAACCAGATTTCTCCGGAGAGATCATAGGTTCCAACAACCCTTTGATTTTGGAAGTAATGGATTTTGAGATGATTTTGTAGGAGGTATTACACAAAGAAACTGACATGAAGTCCGCAAATGAAGAGGGTTGAGTGATCTTTGGGAAGAGACTTATAAAGGTAAAATTTAGTTATTTAAGCACTGAACGGGATCTGGGAGATTCTTTCACAACCACCCAAACATCATAGCCAATGATGTTCTAAAATCTTTGAAAGAAATTAGCCTTAAAACCATCTAGACCCAGAGATTTGTTCTTAGCCATAGAGAAAACCACTTTCTCCACTTCACTCATAGTGAAGGGCTTAAGAAGGGCCACATTTTGAGCATCAGAGACTAGCGTCGAGATATTTTCAAGGAAAGAGGATTGCTTTGAATCAAAAAATGTGATGTCAGCTTCAAGGAGGGAAGTAAAGAAGCAGACCCCTTCATCAGAAATGTGTTTTTGATCAGAGAGGAAAATACCAACATGAATCTTTATCTCGGAGATGAAAGATGAGATCTACCTTGATTTTACGGATAAATGAAAAAATTTTGTGTTCCTATCCCCATCCTTGAGCCATAATTCCCACATTGTTTTTCTAGAAGACCTCCTCACACAGAATTAATTCACAAAGTTTGGCTAGTAAAGACTTCTCCAGAATAAACTCTGCGTCCCCCATGCCAGAGACAAAAATTAACTCATTCAGAGCTTTCAACTCAGCTTCAACTCTATCCTTTTCTTGGAATATATTCTTAAAACAGGATTTGTTCCAAGATCTTAGATACTTTTTGAGAATTTTTAGTTTTTGTGCAAGCACCAACATTTTTGAGCCTTCAACCTGATAGGAATGCCACCATTATGAAATGTTGTTTTCCAGAGAGGCATCTCTCAGCCACATAAGCTCAAACTTAAAAGGGGATTTACGAGGGGCAAAGTTGATATTAATTCATAGGGAAACCGGGAAGTGATCAGAGCCACAATAGGGCAGAATCAAGCATTCTAAGAAAAAATTATTCAAAGACTACTTAGGTCTGGCTAAGAACCTGTCGAGCCTTTCAACAATATTACTGAAGCCCTTCTTATGATTGCTCTAGGTGAACCAACCTTGCTTGGGATTGATATCTAAAAAAGAGTTGTCAAAGATAAAGGAACAAAAATCTTCTTGGGATTTGTGATTTCTAGAAATACCTCCTTTTTTATCTTTCTCAGAAGTGATAACATTGAAATCACCACAAAGAAGAAATAGTTGATCCTCGAGGGGGAGACAAGACTAGAGATGTCTTGCCAAACCTTTCATTTACCAATTATGCTATTCAAGCCATACACATTAAGGAGGTAGAAGACCAAATGAGAACATTTCGGGAAAACCCGACCCAACTACAAACTATGATTCTGGTGGATAAGATCCACCTCAACCTGACAATCCTTCCACCAAGATCCCAAGCCCCATGAAGCCCCGATGGGCATTAGAGAGAAGAATTCCATCCACATCAGCCCATCCAGCCCTTAACTGAATTTTTCCAAAGCACAAAAACTTCCTTATGTTTGCACTTAATTTTAATACTATTTCCAAAACACATAATTCTACACATATTATATTTTTCCCTCATTGGTACATTTTTATTGCTTCTACACTTACCCTTCATCTAGTTCATATATTACACTCTATATGGTTTTCTCGTAACCATGATGACACTAATATTTGGCATCTTTTGCATTCTCCTATCCTCCTACCCTCCCCAGTCTAAATTCCACCACCATGACATGGTCTCTCTCACCTCATGACAGACAAAACATACCCCTTACTTTTACCTAAAAAAAGTGGGTGAAAAAGAAACTCTACTACTAAAACCGCTCTTTATAGAAACATGTTCAATCTACAGTCGTCTATCCTGACTATATCACATGGCACTCTACACATCAAATATCCTTGGCACTCGTGTCAATCTAAGTTGGAACACTTTCTTCATGCATGCAGTAACAACCTTGTTATAATCCAATTAATTGCCTATACGACTCCATAGCACATTACTCACTCATTCTTGCTTATGAATCCTTATATTCATGACACATATACTACTTCCATCATATATACGATACACATCCTTAGTGTCAGTTTACACACTTTGGCTATCTTTCCTCAACTGATCATATCTATCTACCCTATCATCTCCTTATATACACACTTGGGGGCATCAATGCCCTTCTTCTCCCCCTCCTATAAGTAATTTAAATAACTACTATCATTAATTTTCTTTTAAATCTAGTTTTCCTTACTTTCTCTTACTCAACCTTGTACACAACATGTATCCAATCCCATACCCACTCAAGTTACCATGGTTCATACTTGACTACCAATGGTATAAATTTGAAATTAACCTCACATCATTCACATCTTTAGTTTATATGCTTCAGAGTGATTTATCTTCTTCCTAGTTCACATTTTCAAAAAACCATTTCTTGAATATGAACTCTTGTTCTATGGTTCACTCTCTAATGGTTAGGAGGAAATTTATTAATTACACTAATCTCATACAAGTCTCAGAAATATATGTTGGAGGTGTGTTTCTCATCCCATCTTCACACTCACATTACATACCATAACATTCATAGCTAATAGCATATTTCATAGCTTGGTTAAACTTATGTTGCTTGTTTATTCTACTTACATGTACACTTTCCTTCCATGCGATTATAATACTCAGTATGTCATTATATTATATCATATAAAGGATAAACGTTCACTTGTTATCATAGTTGTGAATGCAGCTCTCCTATAACTATTTACAGAGATAAAATTATGTTTGACACTATCCCCTGTTACCAATCGAACTAAGGGATCCTATGGGAATACTATTTTCTTGAATATTAAATGTGTTTATAATTTAAAATCATTTACTACTTCTGATTATTACTAAACACAATTCTTTACTTGATACAACTTTTTGTATATTTTATACATACTAATGGTTCTTCATGAGTATAATTTAATTTCTAAGAATACTGTTTTCCACCATGGTTTTCCTTACACTTTTATTTTTTACTATTGTATGCCATTTTTTTTGGGTATGTTGTATGCTTTTGAATGAACATGATTTTTTTTTATGATTTTAGTTGTATCAGTCTTGACTTCCTTGTGACATTGTGAGTGATGGTCCCATGTTTGAAACATGGTTTAATGGTTTATATTTTTTAACTTTCTTTTTACATTTAATTTTAATATGATTTTTTTTCTTATTTTACTGCTACAATCTATATAATCCATTTTGTTTACATGTCCTTGGTATGTAGCATTCACAATCCCTACTCCCTTTTCAAGTTTCCAACTTTAGATATTTTCCAGGTTCCCTTGGGCTGCATAGTCCTAGCGACCTCCGCATGCTAAAAAAAAAGGGGTACATAAGATTGTGACACAAATCACCACCCATAAATACTCCTTAGAGATAGATAACATGGTCCATTACAATTACATTTGCACAAGTTACCTTATAGGCTTTCTAAAAAAAAAAGACCTGGGTCTAAATCTTAACACCTAAACTAAGCCCCGATCAACATCAAAGAGTGCTTAGTGCCTTTTGTCACCCATGGAGAGCTATGTCCGTTGGGAACACACATTGTATTATTAGATCAATAACATATAAAGAAGCTTTAGTTATTTTTAATTAAAAATTAGGACTAATCCTCTAGAAAAATTGGATACAATTTATCTCTACATTCATTAAAATGTTAGCATTGAAAAAATCATGAAACAATCAGAAATAGGACATAAACAAGTTGTAGTTGTGTTTACTGGCTAGATTCATGGAAGGGGGTAAAATTTAGAACTCTACCCTCTTTATAGAAACATGTTCTAATCTACAGTCGTCTATCCCTACTATTCACATGCACATCTACACATCAAATATCCTTTGCAACTCGTGTCAATCTAGTGTGGAACACTTTCTCATGCATGCAGTAACACCTTGTTATAAATCTCAAATTGCCTATACTACTCCATATGCACATTACTACTCATTCTTGCTTATGAATCCTTATATTCATGACACATATACTACTTCATATATACGATACACATCCTTTAGTGTCAGTTACACACTTTGGCTATCTTTTCTCAACTTGATCATATCTATTACCTATCATCTCCTTATATACACACTTGGGGGCATCATGCCCTCTTCTCCCCTCCTAATAAGATAATTTAATAACTACTATCATGTAATTTTCTTTAAATCTAGTTTTCCTTACTTCTCTTACTCACCTTGATACACAACATGTATCACAATTACCCTATGACCCACTCAAGTTACCATGGTTCATACTTGACTACCAATGGTATAAATTTGAAATTAACCTCACATCATTCACTCTTTAGTTTATATGCTTCAGAGTGATTTATCTTCCTAGTTCACATTTTCAAAACCATTTCTTGAATATGAACTCTTGTTCTATGGTTCACTCTCTAATGGTTAGGAGGAATTTATTAATTACACTAATCTCATACAAGTCTCATAAATATATGTTGGAGGTGTGTTTCTCATCCCATCTTCACACTCACATTACATACCATAACATTCATGCTAATAGCATATTTCATAGCTTGGTTAAACTTAATGTTGCTTGTTTATTCTACTTACATGTACACTTTCCTTCCATGCTATTATAATACTCAGTATGTCATTATATTTATCATATAAAGATAAACGTTCACTTGTTATCTAGTTGTGAATGCAGCTCTCCTATAACTATTTACAAGATAAAATTATGTTTGACACTATCCCTGTTACCAATCGAACTAAGGATCCTATGGGAATCTATTTTCTTGAATATTAAATGTGTTATAATTTAATCATTTACTACTTCTGATTATTACTAACACATTACTTTACTTTGATACATACTTTGTATATTTATAACATACTAATGGCTTCTTCATGAGTATAATTTAATTTCTAAGACTGTTTTCCACCATGGTTGTCTCTTAAACTTTTATTTTTTACTATTGTATGCCATTTTTTTGGGATATGTTGTATGTTTTGAATGAACATGATTTTTATGATTTTAGTTGTATCAGTCTTGACTTCCTTGTGACATTGTGAGTGATGTCCCATGTTTGAAACATGGTTTTAATGGTTTATATTTTATGTAAACTTTCTTTTTACATTTATTTTATATGATTTTTTTCTTATTTTACTGCTAACATATCTATATATCCATATTTGTTTACATGTTCCTTGGTATATATCATTCACATCCCCTATCCCTTTCAAGTTTCAACTTTAGATAATTTTCAGGTCATCTCCTTTGGGCTGCATAGTCCTATCGACCTCGCATGCATAAAAAAAAAGGGGTACATAGATTGGGTGAACAAATCAACCCATAAATAATCTTAGATATATAACATGGTACATTAAAATATACATTTGGCACAAGTTACCATTATAGTACTTTCTAAAAAAAAGACCTGGGTCTAAATCTTAACACATACACTAATGCCCAGAATCATACAAGAGTGCCTTAGTGCTTTTGTCACCCATGGGAGCTAATGTCCTTTGGGAACACACATTTGGATTATTAGATCAATAAATTATAAAGAAGCTTTAAGTTTATTTTTAAATTATTAGGACTAATCCTCTAGAAAATTGGATACAATTTATCTCCTACATTCAGTAAAAATGGTACAATTGAGAAAAATCATGGAAAACAATACAAAAATAGGGACATAACATTTGTAGTTGTGTTTACTGGCTAGATTCATGGAAGGAGGGTAAAATTAAAACTCTCCCTATTACACTTCCTCTTTGGCGTGGTATTTCCTATAAAACTCACACTTGGTGTGAGATTGCCCAAAAATCTTGCACTTGGCATGAGATTGCCTAAACAATATCTCTTGGCATGAGATCGCCTAGGAAAATCACTCTTGGCATGATATCACCCATAAAAATAATTCTAAACATAATTTTTAGGAAACTTCTCTATCCTTTTACACTCTTATACACTAGGTACACAATTTTTTTTTACATACTTTTACATACCTTTACATACTTTATCAAAGTTTTCAAAATAAATGACTTTGACAACCCTTGTTCTCTTCTTTTTACAAGTCGATCCTTTAAAGAAGAAACAAAAATAAATTACAAAAATAAAAGGTACAACAATGTAAAATGCATATGGTTCACTCCTTGGGTCCCTTTCTCTTCCTATTTTCCATGCTTAATTGTTACATCATTCTAAGATTCATTTTTGCACTCAGTATGAATTTTGCAATACATTATAAATGGTTATCAAGTGCGTATCACTTATCTAAATTATTTTATTGATTATCTACTCAACAACATAATTCAGGGGCAGAGGCATACAAAAAATCACACAATTAGGTACATTTCTATGTCCTAAAGTCATACTAGTATATACATTATTCATAAGAGAGAAAAGTAGTAATTGAAAACTATGTTTGGCCTTTTGTCTATGTTTCTTTCTTTCTATAGTGTCTTACACACTCTATAACCTAGTTGGTACTTTAATTGCTTTTGTTTTATGATTTTTGAAACCATCACCCAGCGAGGATGTCAGTTCCTAGGAACCCTCATTTTTTCTGGGCTCCCCTGACATCTTCCCACCTTAATCTCTCTTTTTTGGTCTCTTTTATCTTTTTGAGAATCTTATTTTATTATGGGTTGGTCTTCCTATTTTCAGTTAAAAATTTAAATAAGGAAATCATATAAACACATATCTATGTGATAAAAATAAGGGTCCAAGCTCTAATCATACTTAATATCACCTTATACCACCTAACCTTGCATCCAAAGGAATCCAAAGAACTCAAGGACACCCATTTAGCATCCATTCAAGGGAAAAGGGATTTCATTTTCTATATCCATTGTATTTAAGGGGGAATTTTATTCTATTCAATACACAAATTTTCATCATTTAACAAATCTTGCTCATTGCCGAGTGTATCTTGCACAAGGGAATCCAAGGGCACCATTCTTACACACACTCACCAAATCTACACATACTTTGAGATGTAGTGTACCACTTGGTCATAAGTTCACTCTGCCAGGTGAATACCACAATTTTTATAAATTCATATATTTCATCTTTCTTTTTAGGATTTGATGTGGTATTTGGGTTTCGCAGGTGATATCTATTTTCCATGTTTTTTGTGTCCTCAGTGATCGAAGAGAGAAAATTAGAAATGAATAGGGAATATTTGTGACACTTATGCAACACTGTAAAATTAGGATTTTGAGCATTGACATAGTCTCAAGTGCCCATTAGAAGTCTCCAACAACCAAGTGCCCATGTCTAGGTGTGGACATTGATGTCCCACATGAAAAGAGCTTTATAGTCTATTTATCTTAGAAAACATGTCTCATTTCTGCAATAGAAAAAAAAGATCAGCTATTTTCCAAAGTTTTGCTTCTTGTAAATGATATTGAGAAGGAAAATTATGACATTACGGTACATAACATAGAAAGTAATAGTGCGTGATTAGAAGAAGTGATGAAAAACAATGCTCTTAATTTTGGAAAAAAAATTGTGATGTTTGTTATTGATTTCAAGGAAATCATTCATGCCTATGCATGGGAAAATCCTTGCATAAAATCGTAACATTTAGTTATCAAATTTAATAGCTGTAATGACTTGACCTGTGATGGTGAGTCCACTCAATGTATCCCTATCTCTAAAGTATATCCAGACACAAAAAATATAATTTACCTCAAATTGAAATTTGTTCTAACTACCCAAAAACAATGAGGGGATCCATTATTAATAGTATATTGTCCTACCTCACTTATCTCCAATTTAAACAATTGCCAAAAATAATGTGTGGTTTGTATGTTGTTTGTTTTTTGGGTGTCAAAATTACATTTTAATTAATTGCGTGCTTACATTCATGTGAGGGAGAGTCATACAATGGCATCCACTAATGAATTTTATTTTAAACTGATTTATTTCTCTTACATGTATGCATTACTTCAGATATCATATCCTTTAAAAAATACAGCTTCATTTTCATATATATAGAAAAGTATTTACATAGGATTTTTATCAACAAGGTTTTTTTAAATCCAATTTGAAGCTTACACATATTTATTGACCTTAGTTAGTAATGATTGAAGAGAATATGTTCATATAATTCACCCTAGGTATGATCCCTATTTTTTTTTCATATAATTGATGCAATCATATTTTTATGGCCATTGGTAAAAATGTTGTTGAGAAAAATAATAATCGTTAACATTTTACGTAAATAATAAAAATATATTGGTAAGAATGAATTCAGAAATGGAAAAGGTGTGGCATCTTTAGGTATATAATTCCAACAATTTTGTATATTTTTATTCATGTCTTTATATTATTTAACAAATTTAAGACCATCCATTCATAATCCTCGACGCCCATGCTCATAGACTCTAATATTACCACACATTACACCACCACCCTTAGTACTAGTGTTAACTACTTTTACACACACACTCTCTCTCTCCATATGACTAACACATCAAATACTTTTACAAATACAAATATCCTTCTTAATTTACTTCCCTTTTCCACATTTATTTCTTCCACCACATCCCTTTTGGTGTTCACATCACATTGTTCATTTAGGATTACTAGTTATACAATATCTTTTAATTCCTTTGATATGGTAGTTTCTCTAAGTTTGTAATTTACTATGATCTTGATGTAAATTTTAAAATACAACAATGCATCCAACTTTTAATATTTTAATTAACGGGGATAAAAATTTGAATGTGTTTGAAAGGACCCACATCCTTGTACACGTGAGGATTTTTTAGAGGATCCACAACCTGGTTACAATGAAGGGGACCACTATTAGGAACCCAATTGAAGCAACCATGAAACCGAAGTGAAGATGTAGCAACCATCGACAATGACCACAATGAGTAGGACAACTATTAGAACAGCCACCAGTGTCGGCATTGAGAGGAGCAGCCACCAGGATCACCAGCAAGTGGAGTAGCCACAAGTGTTAGCAGCGAGAGGAGTAGCCATGACCATAGCGAGAGGAGTAGAAACAGTGAGTGGAGCAACCACCAGCATCAGCAGTGAGAGGAGATTATTGAGCCACTAGAGTGGATCAATTTCGAATTGATTTTTAATCTTAAACCTTACTAGCATTAATTCTAGTGAGCGATGTATATCAACATGTGTCAGACATCGAGTAGAGATACTGCCTCTAGTGGTGAAACCACCTCTGAGGAGGCTCGTGCATGGGGGGATTTGAAACCAAGTGGGAAAGCACACAACCATGTGACTTGACCTCACCACTCCCACCCCATCGGCAGAATGGTTGCGTTGTTATAAATTGATTGTGATATAATTCCTCTTCAATATTGTTTTTTTATATTTAATCTAACATTGTGATTTTACACATAGACATCATTGCTCATTGTACCTGTAAATATTAATAGAAAAAAGACATGAAAACATTGTGATATGGAAATTGATGCACAGACACTACTATAAATGAACTGATTAACTTTTGATAGACATTCAGTGTGGAAGGTAATGATGTGTTGTTAGTTTAGATATATGTTGATATTTTAAATTATTTTCATATTTTTTTAATTATGATTTTCAAAGTTATTTTGTGTATTCTTTGATATTAGGCAATTGGAATTTTTTTGAACGAGTTAAAATTATTTCCTAAATTATATGATTCAGTTGGTTTATGATCTTAGTTGCAAACGAATGTATGAGTAGAATCAAAATGTTGAAAATTAGAATAATTGTTGAATTACTTGGTCTTAGAAATATTAGTTATGATATTTTATGTTGAAATTGATATGTAGATATAAGTGTTTTATTAGTTTGACATCATTAATATGGCCATGAGGCAAGAGGGGTATTGTGTGATTTTTGTAGGTAATTATATCACAACAACAAACTACTACGGATAGGATACCAAAAACAAAGGAATGTGGGGTATTGGCAACTGGTCACCATGACAACTTGTGTAATTTTGTTGTTTTGTTATTTGTTGTTAGGGGGTTCCCATGGGGGGATGATGCCTATTATGACCAAGGGTTTTTGTGTAGTTCTTTTCCTTTCTTTTGTTTAATTTTTGAGTATGTGATTTAATTTGTGATATAATTCCCTTTTATCATTAATTATTTTATTTGTCTTAATTAAGTGAACTCATCATATTATTAAGCTAATTTTGGATGTGACAAAAAAGGAGTCATATATTACAATGGTTGGGTCTTTGGTTCTCATGTTTATTAGTTGAGTGTATATGATTTTCAATCTTGTACACTCCACCCTACTTGGGAAACTCGGATTTCATCTTAAGGGCCATTTTTGGAGGCTTTTGGGATGAATTAAACTTGTCATACCTCACCTCTTAATTTCTTATAGAAACCATACCTATGGGTTGGGTGGTAAAAAATAACCCCATTATGTGTTTTAGAAGGAAAAATGTTAGATTTAATTGCACTTTCTTATATGTGTTTAAATTTTGTCCTTCGTGGTGTGGGTTAGAGTGGTGTGTGTAAGAGGTTTTTCATTCCTCTCAACCACCCATTTATTATTCCTTGGGGTATGGGGTTGACTTGGGTTATGTGGGATGAAAAAGAAATGATGTGGCATCCTACATGCATCCACATCATCTCCCTCTCCCTCTTTTCTATTTACTAGAATTTTTGGGAAGTATTGGAGGTTACTTTCTCTTTTTTTGGGAATGCTTGTAATTTTGGAGAGCTTGCTTGAGAATGGAGCTTGGAGTGGATGGTGGTTTCTTAGGATTTTTGAAGGCTTTGTTGAGCTTGTTATGTATTGATATTATTCATTTGTGGGAGAAATGGAAATTGGGGTAAAAACTTTAGGGAGGCATAAGAGAAATGTTTTTTGGTGTTTTAGGAGGGAATTGGGTTGAGATGTCCTCCTTGTTGATAAATATGATTTGTGTTTATCTTGTTATTTATTAAGGGAGCCATAAGAATGGGTTGATTTCTTGAGGGAGGCATAAGAGTGTTGTGTGTATTGTGATGGAGTTTTTGGGGGTTCATAGGTAGACACAGAAGCCCTTGGGAGGCATAAGAAGAACCATCATATTCCTTTCTCCTCCATGGCTTTAGTATGAAAACTTTGTGTTTTTATATTTGTTGGTTGTTGCAATATAGGTGTTGAATATTAAATTGATTTTCTTGATTAAATGTGTATGTGGAAGCCATTTTTGAGTTGCCATGGTTGTCTAAATAACCATCATTTCTTCTTTGTTGGGACTCGGGGGCCAATGAGGAAGAAGATATTATCTCCCTCATTGGATGTTTGGTTGGGTGGAGAGTGTTTCCTACTCCCCAATTTTGGTGTGTGCATGACTTGATGAATATGGTGAACTCAATGGATGAAATGATCTTATTGGATAAATACATGGGGAGTTGTAGCTTGTGCTACTATGATTCTATAACTTGTAAATGCTACCCATGGTATATTGGATGTAATATTATTCATTGGTTAAACCCTTGTAACTTGTTTATTTTGATTTACATTACTTCATATGAATATGAAATTTGTAATAGTTCTGTAGTGGAATTTAGGTTCATTCAAATATTAAGTTCTTTCTTAGAAGTTGTATTGCAAATATGCTTATTTTTAAAGTATAGAGCTCTTGGATGGGAAATAAATGTTGATTATTTGCATTATTAACAACCCTTGCTTACTTGAATATTTAAATAAATCTCATTTAAGAATGGTTTTTTTTTTCCCTTATCCAACTAGGTGTATAAAAATGATTAGATAGAAATCATTTTACAATGCAATTCCCTCTTTGTTGTAATTGAAATTGTTGTAAGTCCAAATGAATAAATCATAACTAATCATACCCTCTAAAGTAGCTATATAAATGAAATTTAAATTGATGATTTAGTTGGTTAAAAGCATAGATAAATGCTCAAATAAATATTATTCTACCATTTCTTACTATTGTATATGAAAATTTAATACCCATATGAATTTTTATATATTCTAAAATTAATTCTTACACACTTGTTTTTTCAAAGACGAGAAGTTAAATTTAAAAATGAAATAAGTACCTTGGGAGTTAGGATGTCTCCCTTGGGAAGGCTAAGTCTCCTTGACTTTCCTATTTTGGGCTTCCTACTTTTCGTGCATCTGAATTTTTTGAGGTTTGGTTTTTCCATTTGTAAACTTCTGAGGCTAGGTTGGGCATTGTTTCTTTGATGTTTCACCTTTGGGATTTGATGTTTATCCTTCATCTTGTACAGGGTTCCCGATCCCTTCAAAATCTACTTTTTTACCCTATCTAATAAAAAAAAATATATTAATAATATAAATTGATCATTTTCATAATTTATATTAACTTTAAATGAATATCATTATTTAAATATCAATAATAACTGTTAATACTTATATTTTAGTAATAAATATTAATATATATATATATTCATTATGTTAATAGTTATATTAATAAATATTAGAAGTTTAAAATAAAATAAAATAAAGTAATATAAAATATATATAGGGTATGTAATGAGGTAAATCGTAAAGTTAGATTTTAATAAATAAATGTAATAAGAACATTTGTTTAAGGCCATTGAATAGTTGCGGCCATGTGGGAAGTTTAATTGTTATAATGGTTGGGGATGAGGGGCGCTGATCCCACCCCCAACCCATATAATACATATGGGGTGGGGGTGCGGTCGGTAACCCTTCCCCCCCATTCTAATAAGCCTCCTCTAAATAATTAAAACTCAGCCATTCTAATTCATTTGCCTCTGTGGATGCACAATTGACTTTATTAAACAAAAATTATTTGTTTACGCAGTCTGATAAAATCTTAACTGCGACTATTCTATTATTCGTATATATATATATATATATATATATATATATATATATATATATATATATATATAGTCCAACATAATATAAATGTGTGTGTATATATATAAATATATGTATTTTCTCTAAATAAATGAGTAGGTTTTTTTGTTTTAACCAAATGGGTATATACTCATTGCATATACCTCTAACCTGCAAGAAAAAATAGTGTGTATAAACAAATAAAGAATAGAGACTAAAACCCACAAAGGAAATGGGTAGATCCTTACCCTAAACACTAAGACTCGACAAGGAGAGCATCCAATCCTTTCTAATGGTCTACATGGCTTCATCTTCTTCTCCTCCTCCCTTAACCTGCAAAACAAAGCAAGAGAAAATGAAAGATTAGCTTTAGAAAATTAATATAAGAGAACCCATAAGGATACTTGGGGTTTCTTTAGTCTAACCTATATTTAATGGCTTAAATAGATTAGATCCAATGGTGTAGGATGAACCCTACATCACTTAAGTGATAGGGTATTTGGGTGCGAATGAATTAATTAAAAGATGTGTGTGTAATGTTAATTGGTGGCTTAAGAGACTAAACTAAGTTGTGTATTATGCCCTTTTAGAATAATAACTTATTATAAATTACATGCATTTAACAAAGTAAGATTAATATCCTTGTATGATTTAATATAAAATTGATTATGCACTTTAAATAAATAATTTAAAAAAAGGGTTAATGGAGTTAAATAATGAAAAGCTAAATGAGGATTATTTAAATAAATATTTGAGTCTAGAAGAGAAAGAATTAAATCGTAGCATCATTTTTTAATTGGTCTTAAAATATTTATCATTATTTTAGTTCCGACTGCCTTGTAATTGTTTAAAATTTTATAATCGGGATTTAATTAAAATCCTAGTTGGGGCCTACTAAAATTTCAAAAAAAAATAATTATTCCATAATTTTCATGTTTTGCTATCCAGTTTATCATTGGTTTGAGTGGGGAAAATGCGGGTGTTACACTTGGTATTAGAGTTGTGGGTTCAACGCTTGGACCTTGGGCCAACATTGAAACCCATAAGCTAATTAGTAGAATTTGAACCACCATAATTAAAATAATAAAAACATATTAAAGATTTTTGAATTATTGTAATCGCTTAATGGCGTTTTGTTGAACTCAGTTAACCGAGAATGTTGAATTGGATTGATATTTTTGTGAACTTTTGGTGTATCAAGGACTTGGTTTCCTTCGAAATATGTTGTTTGACAAGTCCTAACTCTTGTTTTAATCATGTGATGTGATGAATGCACTGAGAATCTTCCTTGTTGGAATGCTAAATTGTATGGTGTGATTCTTATGGATTAGCATTAGTGGTTGTTTTCAGGGGTCAGACAAAGTAAATTAAAAGTTGTTTAGGCATCTAAAGGTCCTCTTTTTCCTTCAGTGGTTAGTTCTGACAATTTTTACACCCGTGCAAAAATGGGCAACTTGAAACTTTGTTACGATGGATAAAATTGGTGAAGTATACCTAAGCTAGGGGAGTTTCTTTCAGAAAATATTGTTACTATTGAATTAATTAATGATTACATGAAATCTGCAACTATTTGTGCTATTACAAAACATAACATATCACATAGCTTGCAATTTCATGCTATCTTCAACAAAAGAACACAAGCCCTTAAAGGATAGTTGTGTTGTCTTGATGAAGACACCAAATTGTAGAATAGATGAAGTGTTAGGTTTTGAAGCAGCAATTAAGACTACAGATTACATAAATAAGAGTTGATTATTGGATGTAACAAGTATTCTTTAATGTTCTTTCCTTCATGATTAAGACATTCAATTATATTATTGGGTTGTTTATTTCATCATACAATCCATATTAGAAAACAGAAATGTAGAAAGATATACACAACCGAATTTGATAATTCAATGTTTTATTCATAAGGAATTTCAAATCTTCCCACACAAGCCATGGGATGTAACTAAAAAGTAAAGTACAAATAATAAAATAAGAGGTACACATGCATGAAAGATAAAATAAAGGAGTATGAGTGAAACCATCTTTGCCATGAGGTTTTTCCTTTGGTTGATGCATACTCATCTTCAACTTTGTTCCCTCCTCAGCTTCATTACTGAGAGCACTATACCTGAAAATAGAAAAGAAAAAACTATCAGTTTATAAGCTGAGGGTACAATCCATATTCCTATACTCTCATAATTCATGCACATGGCTCTCTCATTAAAAAGAGATATAGATTACTTGAAGATCAAACAATATACATGATTTACTCACTCAGAAAGATATAAAGAGAAGAGAAGAAAAAACATGGACATAAGAGAGGCCAAAAAGACTAACTATTTTCTAACTATTTTCTCAAGTGTGTAGGTACAGGTTACAGGAAAGAAAATATAAATCATTTCTTACAGTCTTCAAGATGGATACATATTGTAGAGTTCATTAACTTCCATCCTATGGTATATGAAGCAGATGAGTGACAACAAAAGCTGGAATGAAGGAAGAATGTAACTCAAAGTTCAGTAGCTATTCTAGGGATAAAGGAAGTTGCAGTACAGAACCAAAAAATGTAGATAAAAGTCTTTTTTTCAGATTGCAATTGAAGAAGAAGAATCAGAATTTAAAGGCTGAAGTTAAATGGAAAGATAAGATTATAGCTGAAACAGAATGACAAAGAAATATGAGAAAATTTTGACAAGAATTCACCATGTAAAATAAACATTTACATCTTTCCATCATGTTTTTTTTAGTTAATATGTGCTTTAAAAGTTGTATGTAAATCAAATAAGTGATACAAAAAAGTAGAAAAGTATGCCATGATCAAGATAATAGTTATTATGTTTCATTTTCCAACAACAAATAAGCTTCAATAGAAAAGTGATACATTATATTTTCTAAATCAGAAAGTACATCTATTACAGATGAAATAGAAATAAAAGAAAGAATTCTGGGAAACTCTGATAGGGCTTCGCCATGTAAAATGGACATATTAAATTTTCCAGCATACATACTAAAGTTATAATGAAGATTAAATGTAGTATTTAAACAAAAAAGAAATGGATTGCACTCTCAGTCATCAAATTGAAGTACTTTATAGCTTAACAACTGAATAACATGAAGTTTCAAGATAATCTAACAAAGTTCAGCCAATTTTAAATTAAAGTTTTTAGAAAGAAGTGAGTATGAGTGCACATAAATGCTACCATCAAAGAAGTATAGTATTCAAGAAAAAATAAATAAGACTACAGTATTTTGAAAGAGCATTTAGAACAAGGATCATGCCTTCGAGTGGCATTTCAATAGTGAGAAACTATTTACAACTTCCAGAAGGCCACATACAGGGTACAAAGATCTCATGAAAATCAAGAACAGACAAAGTACTAATACTTAAGTTCCAGAGTCAAATGAACAAGCCTATCCTTCTATCAAGAAGATGTCAAATCTCAAAGGATGCAAATATGTATCTCAAGCTTAAATGTATGAACAAAAATTCACTATGGAATGCAAAAATAACAATTCACAAAATAAAATAGTGAACAAATGTCACAGTAAGTGAAAATAATGTCATCCTCAGCCATGATGAACCAAATCAGTGAGAAGAAGAATGGTTAGAGAAACCCCACAAAAGGAATAAATTTAGAAAAGCTCAGAGTGGTTCCACCAATAATGAAAATATCACAAACTGAGTGGGTATTAACGGTTGAATTGAATGATAGATTAGAACTTAAGATAGAATGAAGTGGATTTCAAATTTTCAAAAAATATTATTAGCCTCAAGAGAAGAGTTTTAGAGATCAAAACAATGAAGGTATAGATTCCCAAACAATGAAAAACATGATGAAGAATGCTCTAGGATCATTCTTAGAAGGAACCCAAAGGAGCTCAAAATAGGAAACAGAGTACAAGAAAACATTCATGGCCGATCCATTCAAAGTCATTCAGTAAGCGCAGAGAAGACAAAATACAAAACGTAATGAAGAATATCTAGGGTTTCCATAAAAGGATCAAGGATTTACTAAGAACAAAGTTCGAGTATGAGACATATGCATATGTAGGGCCAATGGTCATAAACCCTTGAAAGATCATCAAGAAAGGGAGTTTTTTACAACATAAAGTATAACAGTCTAAATTTAAGGGAGAGTTTATAAGGAATGAAAGTGATTAGCAAGTAAAGAGAGATTGAAAAAATATTCAAAAAGAAAACTCAAGCGGAGGAGCTTTGAGTTAGAAACACATTCGTATCCAAGTTAAAAAATATATTGAATTATTTCAGAAAATTTATTATTCCATTTGAAATCAGTTTTAAGTTGCACTATCAGAGTGAGAAGGGTATAGATCTTGGCCACAGACCTAAAAACCCAATAATGGGTATCAATAAATTAGAGTAATAGACAAGAACTCACTGTTTATAATTAAACAGTCGAAAACTTAAAGCAATTAAATGATGAAACAAGAAATCCATATTCCCATGAAACTTTTTGAACTCGAGAGTCAAGAAGGAGCAACCCATCACGAGTTTTAGCTCAGAGACCAAGGTCGTGCCGGGAGATAACAAAATATGAAAAGAAAAGTGAAGTATCAATATATTGAAGTCAAAACGACAATGATGAAGCAGTTTCAAAGCTCATAAATCAAAACTTACCATCCTTCATAAAAAAAGTGGTCTCATTTGTAGAAAATCCATGTTCCAAGAGGTCAAACATGGTGGCAAATAGACCACACAGAGAGTTATAGATAAAGAGACCTCACAAAATTACTTAGATTACATAAAATTTTCTGAAGAGGAAGAATGACGGAATAACTCAGAGCTCAGAGAAATAAATATTGTGGCCATTAAGCCTTGTAGAGAGTTCAAGAACCGACATAGAAATGATCACAAAAATATCGAGAAATCAAGACCTAGAAGATCCTCATAGAGCTCAAAATAAGAAGAGGCTCAAACACCAAATAATATAACAGCCCCGAGTTCCAAGAGGTCAATCATGATAACGAACACACAATCATTTTTTCTCATAAAACTTGAATATAGATTAATAGCAAAGATATAGATTCACTCAAACTCAAAGATCCATGATGTAGAGGGGCCAGGCTCAAGGAGTTCACAACAATGGCATCAACAAAAAATTGGTTAGGGCTTCTCCCACAGACTAAAAATCCAAATGAAAAGATCATTAGGGTTGAGTTACCCTTTACTATGCAAACTCGAGAGGTGAGTCAATAGGACTCAACCATAGTCAGATGATCAATGTTCAAAGATCAATCCGTGCCAGAATCAAAGGCTAAGAAATGTTCACCAATTTTGAAGCAAACCACAAGGATCACGGTGCCACTAACCACATTCAATGCAAACCATAAACCCTAACCACATTCAATGCAAACTAGAAACCCTGACCACATGTCTAGAATTGATGAAACTAGATCAAACAGTACAAAGATTGACAAGCTTGGATCATTTCCGATTTTCAAAGAAAACTCAACCCAAGTTAAAATACCACTGACAAAACACATGGAGGGGTGACTCATCATCATGAGGGGGCTGACCCTTATTATTTCAAAAATTATTTGCATTTGACATATCGACAATAGTACAATCTCAAATATTCCAAAAGTGCCAACCAAATCATGTGTGCAGTGATCAAACCAAAAGGTGTCCACCTTTTTCTATTTGTGATACAAATCTGACCAACTATACAATACAATACAAATCAAAGGTGGAAGACTATAGTATGCTATATGTATGTTCATAGGTGGCCAAATGTAATATGGTGACCCTTTTACAAAGTGCACCATGTCATGTGTTTAAAACCATAATAATTTTCTAAGTCTACTTGAGTGGCCAAACCATGGTAAGACAATTATTGAACTGCAAATGTGGTCCCCACTATTGAAGGGGTTGAAGATGATTTACAGTGTGCTATCCATGTGATCACTAAAGGACAAGGAATGTCAACATCAGAACTTGAATTTGGAGGTGGTCCCCATTAAGTGGATTTTTGGATGAATTATATTTGCAAGTACTGCAAATATTCTATTTTTGATTTTACTCAATACATAGGAGTATTTTTTCATGCCTCCACAAAAGGAAAAATCAGCAAAAGGACATAATTGCATGCACTAGGAGAAGACTTGCTCATCAAGCAATATTTATTATTAGAAAAATATTCACCCATACTTTTCTTAAAAATAGAATACACAACTTCGATTTGACTGTATGTAATCAAAGGCTAGTAATGCCTCCTTGTACTTGTTTGATTTATTTTATTACTTTATTTATTATTAAATAAAGGATAAAAATAGGATTCTTGGGTGAGTACAGCCTCAATATATTTTTAGGAAGGGTGTGTGAATCAATTTTGCTATATATTGTGTGCCTTGGAAAATCACAAAGGAGGAATTTTAGATACAGGTGTACTGAAGCAATTACCTGCTAGTTTTTCCCTTTGAATGTGAATTATTTTTTGCCTTTCCTATCATTTACAGTCTTGTGTATGTTTCCATTAATCTTGTGAATGTTGAATTCCCTGATTGATCACCTAACCTTGTTGCAAATTTAGTAATTTCTGCATGATATTAATATGTATGTGTAACTTAGTAGTATTGTTGTGACTCTATCCCTCAATACATCAAAGTGTTTAATGTTAATTATCTTAAGAAAATTGTTGGCCTATGCATCAGAGATTCATTCCATATTAATTGTGCATGTACTCAATCAAAGACCTCATACAAGTTCAGTGCATCACCTCAGTTTTAATTTCATTTTACAGTCATATTTTACCCTTAAACCCTAGAAAATCAGTTTAGGATACATCAATAAGGAACTAGCCTTGATACCGGAGACTCACCTCAAAATAGGTATACCCACAGACCTGAGGTGTTTCCATTGTATCTACGAAAGAGAGAGATAAAATTTGCAAGCTTAGAACAACTACAACCATCTCTCTATAGGGTGCACTTTCTAGAGATAACGAATTTTGGCATGCCCGGTGGGAAAACGAATCAGATTTGTATGCAAGTTACAGGTATTTACAACAGATCTACAACAAATTTACAACACATATAAAAGTTACTTTCGGGACAGCAAGCTGTAGCAATTTATTCTAAAGATTTAAAGATCTATTTGGCGACTCCGTAAGGTTCATTTCAGACCAGTATTGCAGCATGTCCCATGCCTAAAGTAACTACAAGATCATCAGTAAGAGGAATTCCTTCTGAGTTTATTTCTTTACATTTGAATTCTGTAAGAAGGAGAAGATTTGGTAATACTTTACCATATAATAGGTTTGGTTTTGATAACCCTCCTAATATTCCTTCACCATGTATCAATTTCTCTATTCAGATCTTAGTATTTCAAATGGCTATTCAACTACCTAGAAATTTTTTGACCTTTACTAATGGAAGCCCATTAGTAATCCTAGTTTATCATGGCATCCCTAATGCCGCCATGAAAAATTTGCAATCATTCACGGTTGAAAATCAGGTTACACATACAAAGCACATGAAAGTTGTTGCAACCATATGTGCAGTCCATAATAGTACTCATGAAGATGTGGCTTTGAGACTCTTAGCTACATCCCTCAAAGGACAAGCCTTGTAATGGTATAGAAATATAGAGATTGGATGCATAAAAACTTTAGATGATTTGGAATGTAAATTGCTGAAACAATTTCAAGATAATTCAGATTATTTGTCTATCATAGAATAGTTGTCTACCATTAAAAGGGATCCCAATGGATTTATGTCTAGTTTCAACATCCATTTTTCTAGAACTTGGGAAAGACTTCCAACAAGTGCTAAACCTGAAAACTAATCATGCTTTTCTTTATTATCTTAGAGCATTAAACAATGATATTTCTACTATGATTCAGTTAATGGGAGGTGAGACTCTCCCAGATTCTTATGATATTGCTATAAGAGCTGAAAATAACCTTATTCAAGCGGGAAAATTAGCACCAAGGACTTCAATGCCTTTTTTGGTAGATTTAGCACCTATTCCTTAGCCTATCACAATTATAGAACCCACTATTGCAGACCCATCAGATGACGTATTTAAATCCTTGTAGACTATGGGGAACAAGCTAACTTCAATAGATAATAGGATTGCATTACCTAACAGACCTTATTAGGCTCCTTATCAGCAAAATCAATTAAACCAACAAAATAGGCAGCCTTATTAACAGAATCAAAATTATAGGTAGCCTTATCAATAAAGGAAATTTGACCCAAAGGCTCCTAGTTCATCTAACACTTTAGTTCCGGTTATTAAGGCTACAAAAGAGTGGTGTCAACCTTGTAATCAACTTCATTCAGCTACAAGTTGCCCAAATACTTTTTTGAACATAAGTCTTGTTGTACAACCTCAACCTGAGACATTGTTGATGCCTCAAATGGAGGGTGGGCAGTAAGATACTCAGGTTCAGAAGGCACATGAATAGAACTTAGTCAGTTTTAGTGAGGATAATTTTATTGTAGTTACTACGAGGGCTCAGGAAAAGGTTGCAGAGGGTAAAAACCAACAGAATAGGCCTTTTGTACCTACTATAACTAATACAATAGCAACAATATGCCCAAAGCAACCTAACATTGTTTTTGTTCCTAAAAAAATAGTAGGTGTTACATTTGGTAAAGAAGAAAAAAATAGCTACAACCTGATCCAAAAAGGTTATTTATACCTCAAATATCAAAAGCAGCTGAAGCAGAATCAATTATCACCAAAGCCTATGAGAATAGTTGGTAATACTTTACCATATAATAGGTTTGGTTTTGATAACCCTCCTCCTAATATTCCTTCACCATGTATCAATTTCTCTATTCAGATCTTAGTATTTCAAATGGCTCTTCAACTACCTAGAAATTTTTTGACCTTTACTAATGGAAGCCCATTAGTAATCCTAGTTTATCATGGAATCCCTAATTCCGCCATGAAAAATTTGCAATCATTCACGGGTGAAAATTAGGTTACACCTACAAAGCACATGAAAGTTGTTGCAACCATATGTGCAGTCCATAATATTACTCATGAAGATGTGGCTTTGAGACTCTTAGCTACATCCCTCAAAGGACAAGCCTTGTAATGGTATAGAAATATAGAGATTGGATGCATAAAAACTTTAGATGATTTGGAATGTAAATTGCTGAAACAATTTCAAGATAATTCAGATTATTTGTCTATCATAGAATAGTTGTCTACCATTAAAAGGGATCCCAATGGATTTATGTCTAGTTTCAACATCCATTTTTCTAGAACTTGGGAAAGACTTCCAACAAGTGTTAAGCCTCAAATTGATCATGCTTTTATTTATTATCTTAGAGCATTAAACAATGATATTTCTACCATGATTCAGTTAATGGGAGGTGAGACTCTCCCAGATTCTTATGATATTGCTATAAGAGCTGAAAATAACCTTATTCAAGCGGGAAAATTAGCACCAAGGACTTCAATGCCTTTTTTGGTAGATTTAGCACCTATTCCTTAGCCTATCACAATTATAGAACCCACTGTTGCAGACCCATCAGATGACGTATTTAAAGCCTTGTAGACTATGGGGAACAAGCTAACTTCAATAGATAATAGGATTGCATTACCTAACAGACCTTATTAGGCTCCTTATCAGCAAAATCAATTAAACCAACAAAATAGGCAGCCTTATTAACAAAATCAAAATTATAGGTAGCCTTATCAACAAAGGAAATTTGACCCAAAGGCTCCTAGTTCATCTAACACTTTAGTTCTAGTTAATAAGGCTACATAAGAGTGGTGTCAACCTTGTAATCAACTTCATTCAGCTACAAATTGCCCAAATGCTTTTTTGAACATAAGTCTTGTTGTACAACCTCAACCTGAGACATTGTTGATGCCTCAAATGGAGGGTGGGCAGTAAGATACTCAGGTTCAGAAGGCACATGAATAGAACTTAGTCAGTTTTAGTGAGGATAATTTTATTGTAGTTACTACTAGGGCTCAGGAAAAGGTTGCAGAGGGTAAAAACCAACAGAATAGGCCTTTTGTACCTACTATAACTAATAAAATAGCAACAATATGCCCAAAACAATCTAACATTGTTTTTTTTCCTAAAAAAATAGTAGGAGTTATAGTTGGTAAAGAAGAAAAAAATAGCTATAGCATGATCCAAGAAGGTTATTTATACCTCAAATATCAAAAGTAGCTGAAGCAGAATCAATTATCACCAAAGCCTATGCTAAAACAATAGAATTTGTCTCTAAAACCATTACGTATTTTAACATTGTTGATGTAATGAAAAATCATAATGTTAACATATCAATGTGGGATGCTCTATGTATTCTAAGACAACAAGATTTACTTTCTCATGAACTAGCTAAGATGCAGATTTCTTATAAAACAATAGAAAAGGAAGTCCATAAAGCAGACATGGTCCTTGGAACAATGGAACAAGACCGCATGAAAGAATTTAAATAGATGGTTCAGAAAGTCTTAAATGCTCATGACATCAAGAAGCCACCACCATTTATCTATCACTTATTATTGGAGAACATCTTGTTTATAATTGTATGCTAGACAATGGTGTAACTAACATAGTTATGCCAAAATCAATTGGAGAAAAAATGGGTTTGCAGTATGAACCTATAGAAAAGAGTTTCCTAAAGCTGGGTGGAACTAGAACTAATACAATTGGTGTCATCAGAAATCTAGAGGTAACATTTCATGCTTGCCCAAATGTTTCCATTCTGTAAGATATTGCTTTTGTAGACTTACCTCCTTACTTTGCTATATGTATATCAAGAGATTTCACAACAAATATAGGAGGATATCTCTCTTCAGATTGGTCTTTCTTATTTTTCACTTACTCATTATGGGATCAAGTTTACTATCAATTTAGAAATGCTGGCCATATTTCACATTGAGCCTCACGCTTCTAATGTAGTAGTTAAATATGTAGCCTTAGACCAGTCTAATTTTGATAATATAGCTCATGTTTCAGCATTAGATGGCGTTTCTAACCTATTTATGGATGAAAAGACACATGAAGAACATGCTCATGATCCTTTCAAAGAATTTGAAGAGCATCTGTTTGGCATGTATTTCTGGCATGAAGAAAATACACCAATTTCCTTCCTATCCAAAATAGAAAGATGTAACGGAAGGGATTTGGAAGCTTCATTTCGATGGAGCTAAAAACAAGAAAGGACAAGGAGAAGGTTTGATGCTCACTTCCCCAACAAACGAAAGGTATTTCTACAACTTTGAGTCTCCAATTTTCATGTACTTACAATGGAGTTGAATACAAAACATTAATTCATGGCTTACTTTGGGCCAGAAAGAGAGGTATTAGCATGCTGCAGATTTTTGGTGATTTTGAGTTGTTTATCAATCAAGTAAGAAATTTCAATGTTTGTAAGAATCCAATAATGAAGTCTTACAGACATAGAGTTTCAGACTTAATGCAATATTTTGAAGCTATTAACTTCCAATCCATTCCTAGAACATAAAATAATCATGCAGATAGACTTGCCACAATTGGTGCTAGTTTTCAAGTGCTGGAAAAAATTGATAATATAAAAGTTTGATCTCATATAAAACTAATTCTCAGGCCTTCGATACCTAATAATGATTTGAATTCACAACTTTTTGAAAATGATGATCAAATCTACATGTTTTTACAGCAAGAAGCTGAATTTTCTGTTGTAAATCAAGATAAATTACAGAACTTATATGGTGAGCAGATTGCTCAGTTAAAGAAAAATAAACTACCTCAAGGTCTAGTCACATTAGAATACATATTCAACAATAATGATCAGTTAAGGAAGGTCAAGACTAATATGTCAAAAAATGTTGATAAGTATGAGGAGATCTCAGTTGATGAAGGAAAAAGTTTGTTTCTTGGAAAGGTATTTTCTTTAGCTGAAAAAAAATCTTTTATTAATCTTTGCAAGGAATTTAAAAATGTTTTCACTTGGGAATACCAAGACCTGAAAGGGTGTGATCCCAGTTTAGCACAACACACTATTGAATTGTAGCAAAATTCCAAGCCAGTTAGGCAAAAATAGAGGCCCGTAAATCCCAAAATAGAGCCTCTAATGAGGAAGGAGTTATCTAAGTTAATTGAATCATTTATTATCTTTCGAGTTAAGCATTCAAGTTGGGTATCCAATTTGGTTCCTGTTAGGAAGAAAAGTTGAGAAATCAGATTACGTGTGGATTTTAAAGATCTTAGTAAAGCTTCATTAAAATATCAATACCCACTCCAAAATATGGATCATATTTTAAGAATAGTTTCTTGTGCACATAGATTATCTCTCCTAGATGGTTATAGTGGATACGGTAAGATTCTAGTCCGAGAAGAAGATAGGTACAAAACAACTTTTACCACCAAGTGGGGTACTTATTCTTACAAAAGAGTGAATTTCGGAATTTTAAATGTAGATGCAACATTTCAACATGTAACGGACATGGATTTTCGTATCTTGTTAAATAAATGCATCCTGGTTTATTTAGATGACATTACCATATTCTAAAAAAAATCAGAAGAACATCTAATACACCTAAGGAAGAATTTTCTGCTATGTGAACAATTTGGGATATCTTTGAATCTACTAAAGTCTATATTTTCAATACATCAAGGAAAATTACTTGGTCATCTTGTTTCTAAGAAAGGTTTTGCAATTGATCCTTTCAGAATCGAATCCATATCACAACTATTATTACCTCATCACAAGAAGGCACTATAAAGTTTTCTAGGAAAAATCAACCTTGTTAGAAGATCTTTTCCATATTTTGCAACATTGGTGAAGCCATTGACAACTATGTTAAAGAAAGAGAAGAATTTCTCTTGGACCAGTGAAGGGAGATAATTTAAGAATCCAAAATGAAGGCTCAAATTGAAAAAACTTAATTGAACATTATACACCTTTGTTTTACCACACCTAAGATACCCTCAAAGGCTAACAAACAATCTTATCATCATGCTAGGAGTAAAGTGATTTTAAATTTGTTTATTTCACTATCAAATGAAAGTTCTTCTAATAAAATGGAATTGCAAATGCCACCAGACTATCACAAGGATAAGATCTTGTGTAATTCACAAAGATTTCAATGTAAGATTGCAATGGGAACAAGAAATTTTTTTTGCAGACATTCAGAAATGAAGCAGACAAAAATTTCCTCAAAATCAAACATAGATTTACTCAAATTTGATTAAATGCATCAGCAGGGGAAATTTTCTAGAACAATCTCAGAGCTTGTCACTAGCTGTATACTTAGAACCACCTTGACATGATCAAATTTAACAAAAAAGAAATAAACAAGTTCCTAAGATGATTTCTCAGGAAAATGATCAAAACCATAAACATTTGCATCCCTAGGAGCTTTGGAGAAGAAACGGTGGAAAATCAGATAGAAATGCACAGTTGTAGATTTCTCTTTTGAATTTGGATAGTCC
Source organism: Taxus chinensis (assembly GCA_019776745.2). Classification (NCBI taxonomy): domain Eukaryota; kingdom Viridiplantae; phylum Streptophyta; class Pinopsida; order Cupressales; family Taxaceae; genus Taxus; species Taxus chinensis. The sequence goes on along the minus strand of CM034155.1, from coordinate 327,636,236 downwards.
ACGTGGGAGATTCAAGTTAAGACGGTTTTGGTGATTCCTTTTAACCTTTTACAACTTTTGGGAAAAAATGCAAAATTTCTCATTTTGCTCCGCTCCTCTGCCTTTAAAAAATTAGCTTGACACGTGTCCCAATGTGGGTCCTAGAGGAACTGTGGCTTGATTCTAACATTTTACCTCCTTTTTGGAGAAAGGAAATTTTTCCAAATTTTCCGAGTAGCTCCACCCTTCCACCTTTAGTTTTTGACGTGGGTCCCAGTGGAACCACACTTCCTTTTTACACTTTATTCCCCTTTTTCAGAAAAGAAAAATTTCCCAAATTTCCCTCGGAAGTCCACTCCCCCACCATTGACTGAAGCAAGTTTTAACTATTCTCTGTCCAGCTCATGGGCCATTTTGATGAATTTAATCCTTCTAACAATAAGGGGCAAAAAATCCAAGTTTCCTCCGACGGCCCACCTCACCACCTTTTGACTTTTCAAATTGCCACGCTTCTCAATGGTGCACTTTGAGATGGTCCCAAAAAGTACAAACCCCAAACAAGTGCAGGCCCAACATGTGTCTCAGTTTGGAAGAGTCTGTTGAAAATTTTGAGAGTTTAGTAGAAGGTGCCATGTGTCCAAGGTCCGAGACAGTCTTCTTCAGCCATTGAAAAATCCAAGTAAAAGGCAGAGTAAGCAGAAGCATTCAAGTGTCCTCCTGACACTTCTTCAAAATAAAACTCAGGGTTTGGGCCCCAAACATGTGTGGTCCTTGCACATGTCTTAGGCATTTTAGGAAGTTGCTTGAAAAGTCTAAGTAAAGGAAGGCCCAATAGAATCTTCCATGTGTCTTTATGGCGCAACTTCAAAATGGTCCCCCAGAGTGAAGACCTTAAATGAGCGTGGCCTCACCATATGTCCCAAGCCTTAGAAAAATTATTTAAAAGGTTTAAGTAAAGAGGGGAGCTGGCAGAAGCCTCCACTTGTCCCTCTGTCGCATTTGTTAAGGTGGGACCCTGAGGTAAATCTTCAAATGAGCGCTAACCCACCAGGTGTCCATGCCTCACCAAAACTATACCAGCTACATGAAATTTTTTTCTAAGTCCAAGAAAAGCAGTGGAATCCTCCATGTCCCCCCCAGGAACAACTCCAAGGCTAAACCAAAAGGTGAGTCTTCAAACGAGTGTCGTTCCTCCACATAGACAAACTGAACCACAAAGTTTTAGATTTCCCCACCAAGCCACATCCAACCAAAAAGGGCCACATTGCCATTGATGTAGAGATGTAAATTTGACGGGAATAACACACCTGTCAAACCGTAAAAAGGTAGGGCAACCACCGTTCGAGCCTGAAGATGAAATTTTCTTCAAGGACAGAGAATTTGGAAATGTTGTAATTGCAGAAAATGGAAGGAAAGGAATAACTTGAGTTTTACGCCCAATTTAAAGACACCTTCAGATGGAAAAAGATATGAAAAACAAATTTTGGATCTTTAAGTGACCTTTGAACAAGGAATGGACTAATCATGGCAACCAAATGGAGGACATAGTCTTCAAGCACTGACATAGGGAGAAAAAAAATGTGACAGAGGCCGCAAACTGAGGGATTTTAATGGAAAAAGGGGTGAGACTAATTTTGGCACCAACATCGGCTCTGACACGGGGATGGGAACTTCCCGTGAGTGCCACAAAAACCAAATACTAGACCAAGTGCCAAAAAACATCCATTGGGAAAAGGATTCAGCTTGCAGAGTAGAAAACTAGAATCATCTCCTAAAATCAAACTTAGAAATCAGAAAAACTAGGTCACCATCGACTAGAATGAGAAAAAACACAAAAGATAGAAAGCAACCAACGAACTATACACTATAAAAATGATGCTCACCTTGATTCTAGGGAATCAATCTAGGAAATGTTTCAAATGTTTGCCATTAATAGGAAATTCAAAAAATTCCCCATCTAAGTCTTTCAAGAAGAAGGTATGTTCACCAATTCTAATGTCAATGGAGTAAGGGCCCATCCATAATGCATCAAATTTACCATGCTTTCCCTTATCTTCATGCATGTTATCCCATAACAGCACAAGATCCCCAATGCTGAAAGCTCTTGGAGTGACCTTCTTATCAAATAACTTCTTCATTTTTTCTCTGAAATTCACATGTCTTTGGTGAGACGCCCTCCTTTCTTCATTAAGTTCAACAATCTGGTTAATTCGAGCATCATATGGACTAACTTATTGATCTTCCAGTTGTTGAATGAACTAATATGAGGATAATTGCATATGAAGGGAAATTAAAGCTTTAGTTCCATACACCAACTCAAACATACTTTTTCTAGTAGCTCTTTCAATAGTAATTCTATTAGCCCAAATAACAAACTTCAACTGCTCACCCTACTTCCTTTTGTTCAACTCCAAGGTTTTCCTAATGATCTTTAATATATTTGTATTGTTGGAATCTTCCTGTCCATTTCCTTGGGGATTATAGTTGGAGGCATATGTAAAATTGATCCCATAGTCTTTACACATTACCACCAAAGGTTTAGCTTTGAAGCTCATTACATTTTCAGCAACAATTTTAACTGGCACTCCAAACCTGTAGATGATATGGTTCAACATGAATTCCATCACAATTTGGTGTTTTTCCCTCTTGGTGGGGATTTCCTCCACCCACTTAGTGAAGTAATTGGTGGCTATAAGAATCCACTTATGGCCAACACTTGAAGGGTCTGAAATCTCACCAATGAAATCCATTCTCCATTGCTTGAATGGGGATTCAATTGATACAGGATGCAAAGGAAGGGAGCCTGAGATTTCAGTTTACTAGAAAAATGCTGGCAACTCTAACATCTTCTAACCAACAAAGTTGTATCTTTGAAAAGAGTTGGCCACCAATAACCGGCCCTCAAGATCTTGTGTTATGTGACTTTTCTATAAAAATTCCCCCCACAAACTCCTCCATGGAAATCAAAAATTATCTTTGGGGCTTCATCTTCAGTAATGCACCTTAAGAGAAATCCCTCATGGTTCTTCCAAGATAACCCAAAATAAGTAATGACATATTTATTGGAAGCCAACTTAAGAGCTCTGCTATGATTTTTACTCAAATAATCAGCGCAATATAGATGTCTGAGATAAAAAATTATATCTTTGTACCATTCAGAAATTACCAACTTTTCAAGGACATCCTCCCTTCCTTCTTCTACTTCATTCACCTCAATAGTTTGCAAGTTTCTCTCAGCCATGAGTTTAGCTAAGCCCAAACCTCTTACCAATTTTGTGGTTTGGATATCCATGTCATACTCCTACAACTTGTTCACCCATCTACATCTTTTTCTTGAGACCTCCATCTCTAATAAGACATCTTTCACCATGGTGTGGGGAACACAAGCAACAACTTTAGAGCTTAAAATGTAAGGTTTGAAATTTTTTGTTGATTTTACCAAGGAAAATGCTTGCTTCTCCATAATGGTGTACTTCAACTCAGCCCTTTGTAATGCCTTACTAAAAAAGGCAATTCACCTGTTAGCCCCTTCATCGTCCTTCTACAACAAGTTAGATGCAATAGTGTTCTCTGACGAAAAGTAAAACATTTGAAAATTCTTCTTATAATTTGGAGCTGCTAAAATAGGGGAATTCTTTAATTATTCTTTGATCCCATTGAAAGCCTAAATGGAAGCCTCTTCCCATTTGATAACTTGGTCCTTCTTTATCATGTAAGTAATTGGAATGGTCAACTCGACAAAGTTTGATATGAATCTTCTGATAAAGTTTATTTTCCCAAAGAAGGATTGAATTCCCTTCTTTTTTATTGGAATTGGGACCTTGTTAATGGCCTCTACCCTCTGATCAATCATGACACCATCCTTTGATACAATGTGACTAAGCAACTTGGCCTTTTGCACCCCGAAATGGAACTTCTTTGGATTGAGTGAAATGCCATACTCTCTACATCTTATTAGCATTTTTTCCAAAGGCTTCAAGTGATGACTTCTCTTTCTAGAAAATATAGTCACATCATCTTGGTAAACAACAATAAAATCATTAATGTAACCAACAAAAGCAACATCCATTGCTCTTTGAAAGGTTTCTCTAGCATTCATCAAACCAAATGGTGAATTCTAACATGGACATAAGTTATCCCAAGGAGTGGTAAAGGTTGTCTTAATTCTTTCTGATTCCTTCACAACAACTTGATTATAGCTAGAGAAATCATCCAAGGTAGAAAGGACGCTCAGAACAAGTCACTAATTGAAGACATGTTTTCCATCTGTGGTAAAGGATAGTTATCCTTCATTGATGCTCTGTTCAGATTTTTAAAATCCATGCAGCATCCTTATATCACCATTATTTTTTCTAACTGGAACTAAGTTTGCAACCTAAGAAGAATACCTTGTTGGTTGAATGATCCCTCCATCCCTCCAATTTCTTTAGTTCTTCTTGTCATTTTAAGAGATAGGAGTGGATTGATCAGCCTCTATTTCTTCCTGGAATGGATTTGAATTAGATTCCAAAGGAGTTTCATGTTGAAAAAGATCGTACTTTGTGTGCCTGCAACTCAGAATAAGACCAAGCCAAGCAGTCCTGATATTTCCTCAATAGTTGGATGTAGGACTATTTTTCCTCCTTGTTCAAGATTTCTTCCCAAATAGATCTTCCTTGGTTTCTCCTTTATACCAAAGGTCATTCTCCTCAACATCCCTTGAGGCTGTTATATTTCCTGTTAATAATGCAATCAACATTATCAAAGTTTGATTCAAAAGCAGCCAGTCCTTTAGGAATGGTATTAGTTTTCAGCTCGATGATGTATTTGCCTAAAAAAAGTCTCTTTACCTTCTACTGCACACACCATTGGCTCCCAATCAGTACATTGATCAAAAAACTCTCCATTGTTCTACAAAAATATTTTGACATGAGCGTCATCATCATAAAAAAGTTTCTAATGTTTAATGTTGTCAGGAACAGATGGCCTTGTTAACACTTCAAAATCATATTCACAATATTGGGACATTGCACAAATATCAAATCAACATCCCAATACTAAAAGCTTGTCTTCCATAACATTGAACTTCCTATCATGATGTACAATGTTAAATGAATCAAACATCTCAATCAAGTCCCAGACTGCATTCTTGTACTTGTTCATTCTCTGATCTTTAGTAGCATATAGTTTTGTAATTTGTTTAACAATTAGTTATGAATCTCCCTTAAAAATGATGTCTTTAACATAGTATTTCCAAGCAATTCTCAAACCTAACAATAATACTTCATACTTAGCAATGTCATGCTAGCATAATCAAAGTTAAGTTTGAAATAAAAAACATACTCTTCCAAGATTGGAGAGATAAGAACTACACCAGGACCATTTTTAAATTTGGAGCAAGCTCCATCAAACAAAAAATTCCATGGAGAGCCTACTTGTTCAATACTCTTACATTTGATCCATTTTGTTCTCTTTCCCATCAAGTAAATCCAATAAATTTATCAGCATCAACACTTGTGTAAAACACTTCATAAGATGCATTGTTGGGATCTTCAATGAGGTGCAACATTTTCTTTTATCCATACAACTTGACCAGTGCTTCCCTCAATTGAGTATGGTGGCATATGACATATCCATTTGAACAATCTAACCAACTCTTGCAAGCCCATTTTCTAGACACCAACATACCCCACTTAGCTAATTAATTCAACAATAAAAACATCAAGTTTCAAATTCCTACCCAGATAAGAAAAAAGTTGTACCACCAAACCTTTCACACATCCCACAACTGGCACCTCTTTAGAATCCATGGCAGTGCACTTCCCATATTTTTTTATGTGACTCTGATATCCAGTTCATTCATGACCTCCAGAGGCATAATATTGCATGATGCTCCCGAATCAAACATACAGTTGTGCAACATTTTTTCCTTAATGATCAAAGTGGTGAAGAATGGATCTATTTTTAGCTGATATTCTACCAAGGATGTTCCCAAATAAACCTCAAGTGGCTCACCTAGTTCTTCCAATGCTAGTGGTTTTTCTATCTCTTCAATGATTAGAAGGAGTCTCCATAATGTTTAAATTTTTGCCTGGGGTAATCTTCTCTTCATTCAATCCCAAATGCTCAAATGCCCTCTTCTTGTGCTCAGGAATCCTAAGCATCTCAATAATTGCAACAATAAATTTGATTTGACTCAAAACTTGGGCATTGTCATATGGAACACAATTTGGCAAGGCAATATATGGAAGGGAGATTGACAAACTCATCAGATGGCATGGGATTTTTAACAGTTTGGGCATGAGGAGAAGTATGAATCCTATGTTTGGGAAAAAAAGGCCTTTGGACGGTGTATCTTTCTTAGGAAGTTTTTTAGGAATACTAGTAAGAAATGGAGTTTTAGGTTTAGACTTGAGGCCTTGCTCCTTTGACAACTCTACTCCTAGTATTATAATCCTTTTCTTGGGCAACAACAATGTTCATCAACAACTTCATGTCCTCTTCAGATGAGATTGCTCTGTCATACTTATTTATCATTAAAGCTATTAAATATTCAAATTCATTATTAGGAAGTTCAAAATATTGTACAATATCTATTTATAAAGTATGAGTGGGAGGAAGAAGAGGTAGCTGGTGAATAAAATCCCAAAAATCAGCAACAATTCTAGCACTTATTACCACAGTTGAAGTTGTTCCTTACTATGAGCTTATAGATCACTCCATCATGCATATGTTATCATCAGTGTTGTCATCAGCAGCTTCCTCTTCTACCTATACTGATCTAATTGACATGGAGCATAGGGCATGAAACATATGTCACACCAATCAATTACATTTGTTTGTTCAATAAAAACAACTCTGAGTAGCCAGAGGATCAGGTACCATTCTGTTTTCCCTAGATTGGGGATATCTATTTGTAGATCTCGTGGGTCCCTTGCCTCTATCATAAGATCTCTTCTCATTTCTAAAAGGATTGGAAACATTTGTCTTGGCCTTGTTGCTTATGTTGGCCTTGTGAAATCTGCCTAATTCCTTTCTCTTCCTCAGGCTAATTTGTATGAGATTTCTTTGACAACCCCTGCCAAAGTTTTCACAACTCCCTCCAAATCAACAATGCCTTACTTGCTTGAGGTTTTTCTTTGTTAACCAGTTTGGCACACCTTCCCTCATAGGAGATTTTCTAATTGCTTTAATGTTATTCTCAATCTGCAGAGCCATGGTAAAGGCCTGCCTACAAATTGGCAGGGGTTTTGTCTCTCAAATTGCAAGAAACTTTCTTTATCAAATGCATCTTGAATACTTTATAAGAAAAGATTCATCAGATCACCTTAAAATCATAGGAAAATCTCCTCAATGTATTATTAAATATAGTGTTAAATTCATGAATTTATTCATTAGGATTCTTTTTTTATATTTTCAAATTATGATAGAAGAAACCTAGGGTCTATTTTGTCACCATACTACAATCTAAATACATCATTCATTTCAGTCCAAGAATCAATGGAATTATCTGGCAATAGCTTTATACCAGTCCCTTGCATCTTTTTCGAAAGTATGGATAAACAATTTGATATATACATCTTCAAATTCAATCTCAAATTGTCTTCCATCATGTTGATAAAAAGGTTTAAGAGTTGATCACTAGTTATTGCATTATTTCCTTGGAACTTTGGTAGTCTATTTCTTACATCTTGGGGAACTACAGTATGGATAACCAACCATCCCTCTAAAATTTATAGGACCAAAGGTATTTAAAACAAATGGAGGTCTAGGTGGGGGATGGGCCATGTTGTTTCAAGGAGGTAACCTTGGAGAAGAATCAAATTGATAAGGGAAAAGGGGTCTTTGAAACACAGGAGTATAACTTTCAAAATGGCTAACCCTTAAAGGCCTTGTTTCTTGGAAAAACCTATCAACTTTGTAAAACACAGGTGCAGAATGAGAAGAAAATTTTTCAAATTCAAATGAAGGCCCCTCTCCATATGGAGAATTTAATTCCACAAAAGAGAATACCTTATCCCTAAGCACCTGAATGGAAATATTCAATGATAGGATGATCACCTTCATCAATGGAGATCTCCTTTCTTGACTGCTGATCTCCAACAACTCTCCAGGATTTTCTTCCTTCTGACTTTGTTTTTCCTAGCTCTAAAAATAATGTCCCTAGTAGGATCCTTAAGAAATAAATATCTTCTTCCTTCCATATTTGAAAATATTAGCAACAAATCTCACTTGATAGAGGTTAAGACATTGGTATCTATTAAAAATTCAGATCAACATGGAGTCGCCACTAATGATTTCCACCTTATTTGTGAAAATGCACTAAAAATATGATCTGTCAAATGTCTACCACCACTAGAAACTAGAAATGGAATGATATGACCTTCCTTTACACAAATTTATCGATGAAAACTTAGTGTAATAACTATAGAAACTGGAAAAATTTCACACAAAAATTTGTAACTTTGAAAACTTCCTACAGGCCTGAACACAGGATGATGTTCAAATAATGTACTAGCACTTAAACCATATAAGAAATGTTCACCAAGGTCTAAATATGAACTGCAATCACAATGTCCCTAGAAATGGCACCAGAAATAGTGTTGGTACCCAAATTGATTATCCCTCAGAAGCTGAGAAGCATCACATATTTGACAGGAAGCTTAGAGACAAGCAGATCATGTTGTGAGTTGTTTTGTAGCCAAGGAAGAAATGGAGCTTGATATTTTTCACTCAAATGTGGAGAAATGGGTGGCACCCTTAAGAGGATTTGATCTATCCTCAATACTTTATGGTTGTTCCTTTCAACCAGGGTGAGAGGACCCTTTTGTAGCCATGTTTGTGGTGGAGATGGAGATATATTTCTTTACAAAGTTATTAAGAAGACCTTGAAGAAAATATGATCAATACAAAAAAAATCTAACTCTCACTAGTTTTCACCCTAGATAATGGAGATATATTCTAAGTAAAGGTTTAGGCTTACTAAAGACAATGAAAAAATTATTACGACTACATGTTTTGGTAATAGAAATTATGAATTTTTACACACACAAGGACAAATAGGGGTAGTATGGGTAAGATTGGTTGTTTTTATAATGAATTTTGGTGTGAGGTGAGGTAGAGTGGACTTTAATTTTCTAGATCTTTGAGAAATTTTACAAAAATGGAAGGCTTGATCAACAGAATGTTTCAGAATACAGCTAAAATGTTTCTTGAACTAGAAGGTGTGCTTTCAGTGGAGGCCTAGATCAGCATGTTTTCACACAAACTTTAAGAATAAAAAATGAAGGCTCAAATTGAGAAACTTAATTGAACACTATCAACCTATGTTTTATCAGGCCTAAGATACCCTCAAAGGCTAACAAACAATATTATCATAATGCTAGGAGTACATTGATTTTAAATTCGTTTATTTCACTATAAAATGAAAATCTCTTCTGATAAATGAAATTGTAAATGACACCAAACTATCACGAGGATAAGATATTATGTGATTCACAAAGATTTCAATTTAATATTGTAATGGGAACAGGAAAAACTATTTGCAGGACATTCATAAATGAAGCTAACACAATTTTTCCCAAAATCAAACATAGATTACCTCAAATTTGATTAAACTGCTTTAGTAGGGGAAAGTTTCTAGAACAATCTCAGAGCTTGTCAATGGATGTACACTTGCAACCACCTTGACATGATCAAATTTAACACAAAATAAATAAACAGGTTCCTTAGATGGCTTCTTAGAAAGATAGGCTTTGTCAAACTTTTCTCCTAGGAAAATAACTCCCAACCTCTAACACTCCAACCATTTTCATGAAAAATTCATGCAATTTATAACATTTCATTTACAACAGAGTTTTCCCCCCTAAACGAAAAAAATTTCGAAGCACCATTACCTATTACAATTTTCATCGTGACTCCCAAAATCAAATGTGTAAAAAAGTTGTCAGGTGCTCAGAGGGAAAATCTCTTAAAATATTTCCAACATTCAATTTTTCACCTAGTAATTCATTCGTCACTCCATGTGCTAACTACTTCCTCCTCTAATTTGTTGAATCCGGTTTCTTGTGTGCTAAAGAAGGAAAGATTGGAAACTCAGATCAATTCCAATAGTCATATCACGTCTAAAAATTAAAAGAAATTTTTAGATCTTCCCCACCAAATCAAGATATCAACTGGTTTCTTGCTTGCCAAGGAAAAAAATATAGGAAATCTGATTGAATCTGAAAGTCAAATTACATCTTAATGGTAAAATAATTTTTTGGATCTTCCCCACCAAACTAGGACATAAAATTAATTTTCATCGTCATTTGGTGTGTATGAGACACCAAGAAATGATAAAAAACCATAAAAGTTTACATCCCCAGGAGCAAAAATGGTAGAAAATTAGATATAGATGCATAGTTTCCGTTGATTTCTCTTTTGAATTTGGACCGTCCACATGGGAGATTTGAGTTAAGACGGGCCTAGGGGTTCCTTTTTACCTTTTACATCTTTTGGAAAAAATATAAAATTTCTCATTTTTCTCTACCCCTCTGCCTTATAAAAATGGGCTTAACACGTGTCCCAGTGTGGGTCTCAGAGGAACCATGGCTTGATTCTATTATTTTACCTCTTATTTTGAAAAAGGAAATGCTTCCATATTTTCAAACTTTTCCCCACTACTTTGCATCTCTATCGTTAACTGAAGAAAATTTTGACTATTCTCTGTCCAGTTTGTGGGTCACTTTGATGAATTTAATCTTTTAAACAATAAGGTGCAAAAAATCCAAGTTACCTCTGATGGCCCACCATGCATCTCAATGGCGCATCTTGAGATGGTCTCAAAAAGAAAAGACCCCAAAAAATGCGGGCTCAACATGTATCTCATTCCGGTAGAGTCTGTTAAAATTTTGGAAGTTCAGCAGAAGGTGCCATGTGTCTAATGTCTGGGACAGTCTCCTTCTCCGTTGAAAATTCCAATCAAAAGGGCAGAGTTAGTAGAAGCCTCCAAGTGTCCTCCTAGTGCTTCTTCAAACTAAAAATCAGGGGCCAATTCCTAAACATGCAAGGTCCCTCCATGTATCTTAGACTTTTTAGGAAGTTTCTTGAAAATTCTAAGTAAAGAATACCCAATAGAAACCACCACATGTCTTTAAGGTGTAACTTTAAGATGGGCCCTAAGAGAGAAGACTTTGAATGAGCACGGGCTCACCACTTGTCCTAGGCTTTAGAAAATTTCTTTTAAAATTTTAAGTACAAAGCAGAGCCAACAGAAAGCCTCCACTTGTCCATCTATCGCATTTGTTAAGGTGGGACCCTGAGGCAAATCTTCAAATGAGCATTAGCCCACCACATGTCCATTGCCCTCCAAAACTGTACCAGCTACATGAATTTTTTTTCTAAGTTTGGGAAAAGTAGCAGAATCCTCCACGTGTCCTCCCGACGCAACTTCAAGGTCAAACCAAAGGGTGAGTCTTCAAATGAGCATCGTTCCTCCACGTGGAAAATATTTGGGTTGAAATGATCCAAAAAGTTAGAGAGTACCCCACCGAGCCACATCTAACCAAAAAGGGCCATGTTTCTACTAATGGATAGATTTAAATTTGATGGGAGAAACACACCTGTTAAGCCGTAAAAATGAAGGGAAACCACTGTTTGAGCCTGAAGATGAAATTTTATTCAAGGACAGAGAATTTGGAAATGTTGTAAGGTTCAAACATGATCCTCCAAGTTACATTCAATCATGTTTCTTCAGGTATTCTAGGACAAAAAATTGTAGGGACAACAATACATGACTCCAGAAAATGGAAGGGAAGGAAAAATCTGAGTTTTATGCCCAATTTACAGACACCTTCAGATGGATAGAGAAATGAAAATAAATCATGGATCTTTAAATGATATAATAACCAAGGAAGGGACTAATCATGGCAATAAAATGGAGGAAAGAGTCTTCAAGCACCAACATGGGGAGATAAAAAAATGTGATAGAGGCCACAAATTGAGGGATTTTAATGGCAAAAGGGGCTAGACTAATTTGATCACCAATAGAACACCTACAACCATCTCTCTACAAGGTGCACTTTCGAGAGATAAAAGTTAGATGACTTATTTTTGGTTACCTCTTTGGTAACTTAATCCCTATATGAGTGAGTGGATATTAGGTCTTGGAGTCACATTTGATCTATTTTTGCATATGCGTTCTTAGAAATGAGCTAGAGGTATAGTACCCCTATTGGCAGCCATGAAGGTCTTCAAAGTGAATGTAATGTTGAATTTCTATATTTTACATTCGTAAACTTATGTTATTTTATCGAGGACCAGGACATTATTTTATGATTAGATTGAGAACCTTTGAGGCTCTTTTTAATGCCCACATTTTACATAAAGAAATATAAAGAAAAGTACTAGGATAATTTTTATTTTTGAATTACATTGCTCACTACACAACACCACAAGGCTCCAAGAAGAGAAACTCAACAAAGCACAAGACACTTACATAAGTCATCGACTCACATAGACACATGACAACACCATATACATGTTGATGACACACTTTCTCCAAAAAATCAAATGCTAGCAATAACTCAACCAAAATAAAAGGGACTTAAGGATTGACAAACCCACAACATATCATTACCATGGTTACATCTAGGTTACGATTAACATTACAATAACATTATTATGTAAGTATAATTTTGTCCTTTTTCCACCTACTGGTTCTTAAGATTTGTTTCACATTCAACTTAATGTTCGACCATTTAAGTTGGCTCTTTATCCCTTATGAAAATCTCCATAACTTACATAAGTATTTTCCATATTTCAAATTACATACAAAGATCCTAATTCTCTAATTCTTATGTTGATATTATGCTTCCCAAACGCTTATTCAATGTTTAAAATTTACCCTTGCTACATAAGTGAATCTAACATGATGTCAAGATGAAATCTTAGGATTAAGGGAGACTTAGATTCATGATAGCTTATCCCCAAAAACGTGCTTTGATCATGGTATAGTTATTTCCCTACCATATTTATTATAGTTCAATAACTTGTTGAATTCCATTTAGATTTATATCTATATATATGTCTTTTTTTTCTCAAATTTTGATCACACCAAGGTAATTCATATTCTTTGTCACTCATGAAAATGTTTAATTAAGTTATAAGGACTCCAAGAGTTACATTATTCCTAACCTCAAATCTTGTTTTACTCTTATATGATTTACTCTTACATCACACTATGGTCTCATTATTGGCATCACCTTATAACAAAAGAGTTACAAAAGTACTTGTCTAACATCTTGAATAAGAACATGATTACAAGAATTATAAACTACACATGAACCACACGTGATTTTTGTTCAAGATAAGATCCCAGGTTTTTGCATTCCACGATTCCGCAAGTAAAATTTATTTTATTTTTAATGCCATAAAAGGGCATAACGAGGGATTAATATGGGACCAAGATTCTGGTTTCCTGGGTTCTCTAAGGTCAACATGTTTCAAATAAATTTCATTTGCAAGGAGTTACTTACCATTTTCTACCCACAAGTTAACCCCCTAATCAACTAAGGTTTAGTTTAATTCCAATTTGCACTCAGGGTTCTATACCCTATTATTGATTAGATTAAGGTGCTATGTTTTTAGTAACCAAGGTAACACATTTAGCTGAGAGGAACTAAAGAGTTTATTAATAAGAGTTTAAGTCATAATACAACTATTTCACTCTCTCCATTTGTGTCGTCTTGGGGGGGGGGTTCCACAAGGAACTCATTCGATGACAAGAAATACTTCTAGATCTAACTTTGTAATACTTAGGAGTCCACGAGGATAGTTAAGGGATTAATAGGTCTTCTTACTCCATATATGGTAAGGTTACACCACATAGTCATTGCTTTGAACACAGACTCTTAAGGTGACTTCCAGAGTGGTCTTCACCACTCAACACGATGTCAAAACTGAAGAGAAGACATTCCCCTTACCCCACGCACGGTTACCAAACCTAAAAGGAAACCACATACTCCGGATAAAGTTTGACCATGTCATTCCTAAAAGATGGGTTCACAACAAAGTCGCTAAACATACCGACTATGATGGTAAACTCAAACTAGGGGTTTTATTTACCTAAACTATGAGGTTCCATTGAGTGCACAGTTTAAGTTCATTCTGCGGTTTAAATTTATTATATGGTAAGAAGGATCACACATGAAGACATGTTATGCACGAATCTTATACTAGGGTTGAGTGCTTCAATTAAATCACTTTGTTACATTTACAAGGTAAGAATACAACACACTAATTAATTAATCATTTAATGAAAACTGAAAATGCACTAAAATATATTAACTTCAAATTCATTTAACACACACACACACACACACACACACACATATCAAAACTTTTTACCATACGTAACTATGAATCACTGGCATTGACACACTATGATTAACATGTACATTTCCCAAGGTATCCCTAAAACATAGCATCCCATACACATTAGCAAATTTCAAAAATAGCATTTCTATAACATGAGATTCTACATTATACATATACTTCATTTTAACAATGACTCAAATATAAATTACAATAAAAAGTAATTAATTCACACAAGGTTGGCCTAAAGACTTTCACCATCTTCATTGTATCCTGTCAAAAATAACATGTGAGCATGAAATCAGTGATAAATCATTGGCATGGCATCCACCCTAATCTAACATAATTAATGTCTTTAGATTCCCAATTTACATAATAACAATAATTACAATTTGCATTTGAAAGACCAAGGTTTAGAAACATGTATTCATTTCATATTCATTTCACTTCATAGAATTCGTAACCAAGGAGAGGAAGATTGAAAGGAAGAGAGAGAATAATTACACCATTTGTCAAAAGTTATATTTCACACAACAATTTGTTACACTTCATTTAGAGTATTCAAGATAATTATTTACATGTGGTCAAAATGTTTTCACGGTGGTTTGGCAACCTTGATGTCTAGTTCTCACACAACAAGTTACACTATAGACAATTTACATGGTTATTTCCCACACCTTGACATGTTCCCACAACTTGTTACATTTTCCTCCTAGCTACAAAAACATTCAAATCAATCTCGGAGGCTAAGAAACCACTTTCAAACGTTGTCTTTCAATGAGAAAACACACCATGGTTAAATTTCTACGTGTCCACTTATATACCAAGAGTTCATAGGAACTGACGGAATTTGAAACTAGCGAATGGTTTACGATTGGCGGCTAGTTTTTTGGGGCCATCAGTCATCATTGGCTTAGTTGTAAATGGTAAAAATTTAGCTCGAGGGCTCAAAAAACCATGTCCAAAACTAACGTTCGATGGATGAACGTGCCACAATAAATTTCTTATGATTTCTACCATCTATGGAGAATTCATCAGAGTCATTGGAACTGAAAACTAGAACATAGTTTTCAAACGGCGACATGATTTCTGAAGCCACCGGTCCTAATTGCTCCAGTTTAACCTAGTCAAACTGTGACCTGAGGCCTACAAAATGGCTTTTCCAAACTATACAGAAAAGTGTTTTTTCCCTAAACTGAATGTTCCATGCAATTGTCTAGTAAAAACACTAAAGGTTTACGAAGACGGATAAGTATTTTTTTGCTCAGGGTTTGAATGATGAGCCGAAATGAGACCCAACTTTTCACTTTTAGCAGCTTCCTACAGCTATAAAATGGTGTAACAAGGATCTTAGAAGGGCATCAAAAAGATCACAGAAGATCAAATGAGGTCTATCCGAGGGATTTAAGTGACTCCTCACATAACAAAGTACATGTAGGAAACTCAACATATCCTTTAAGAAGTTACGAAGGTTTATTTGTAAGTCTCCAAAAATCATGATTTATCTATTTTAACAAGGGAGCAGTCAACATATTTGTAGGGGCTCAACGTCAACTTGTCAATAAAACGAGTACTGTAGTAATCTAGTTTGGCTGGGACGTTTGCTTAGATCATCAGAGAGTAAGGTTTTAATGCCTTTATTTACAAAGGAGTATTGGATCGTGTAGGTTACGTTATAATGTCTTATTGCTTTGAAAACATGATTATTTAAACAATCAGATCTTATGATAATTCCTATAGTTTAAAATTTTATCTTATTTAAAATGAAAAACTAAATGACAAGAATTATAAAAGATAAGGAGAGAAGAACCATGCCTGTGGAGGGAATTCAACCGAAACTAAAGAATTCAGTTCTGCATCTCAATTAAGCATTTCGTCAAATAATTACACGCAATCCAAAAAGCTTATCCTTCTTCATTCACAGCTGCTCTGCGTACCTTTTTAAAAAATATCTTAAATCGTCAAAATGATCTTGAGTAGCAAGGTAATGAGAGTGCACAATAAATATGGTAACTAATCTCAAACAAACAAGTTCCAAATGAGCAGCACAACGAGCTAGATCCCAATATGGCTAGTCAATGCAAATGAAATTGTTTTGAGCCCAAATGTATACCTCCACAAGCTCGAGTAAAAAAAATGTAGAGATCGGCTTTAAATAGTGAAACAGTCGAGTTTTGAATGTATAGCGAGTTGGTGTTTAACCTGGCCGAGCTTGGATGGAAACCATGCCCAAGGAATACATGATGATCTCGAATCAAAATAGAGCTCGCTACCCACAATAATAAATCTCAAACCATGAAAGGAGAACACAATGAGTTCCATACATATGGTGTCCCCCCAGTAATTATTTTAGGAGGTATTCAAATGAATATATTGCAGATGGTATTCACAGATATGTTGCAGGAGCACAAACATCTATTCTAATGGCCATTTCTTTGTGAGATTTTATGAGGTGATTACACAAAACACTGTTTGACTGGAATGAGACCGTAATGTACTGTTGTGTCAGGAAGAAAATGCATCCCCATGAGCCCTTTCTATCTCAGGTCTACTTCTCTCCACGGATGAGCCGATTTTTTTTTAAAAAAGAATGACCATATTTCTTGTAACAGTCATAAAAAAAAGCGGCCCCAAGGTCATTTCAGCGGATCCATATTGTGCATATCCTACAGTCAATCCAATCCCTGTAGCCATGTTTTTTTTTGTTTTAACATTATTTCAAATAGTTCATGTGTTGACAAGCTTCCACAATTTGCATACACGTCTACCAGAGCTCATATTTTGGCACAGGATAGGAATATGTGGCAATGTAAACTGATCAGGTTGGAGATCAAATTGAAACGCCTCATAACCTCAATATTCTTCTTTTTACAGAAAACAAACAGTGGTAGGAAGAGGTCATTTCCTCACAAAGGAAAATAATCCACTGCAACTATCCATTTCTGCTAAATTTACAATGTTAACAAGGGTTTCAACATGGTTATTGTCTCAAGATCTCAAAAGGCGTTCTTGATTTATTAAACAAGGGAAAAAAATGCAGGTCTAAAAAGGCGTTTTGGATGTGACGCTTTCCTTTTTAAGTTTGAAAGGTCCTTTCCACATGCCCATCCGTAGATAGCTCATTATAAAATGGTGGATTGTTTTGCAATCAAGGGAAAGAAATAATCTTGAGTGGGGATGCAAAAACCAATCAAGATCACAATATCTCCAAATTCCAAGATATCACGGAGCCCCATATTTTATATTATTATTATTATTTTACCACTTACTGAGGTGCATGAATCCCTTAGGAAGTTGTATCCACCCATCCACTTGCCCAAAAATATTTCCTTTTCAATTATTTTCTATTGTATTTCACTTCAGGTATTACATTTCCCTCCCCTTATAAGAGCATTGTCCTTGATGTGATACTACATTGAACCTCAAAGGGATAAGTACATATGAAAGTCAATAAAGAAACATGTCGTTTAAAAAAACAAATTATCGGGTACAAAGTGACCATAAGGAAGGAAAATAATTTTGGCAATGTCTTAAACTTTAATATTTTGTGAAGATTGGTAGTTATTTAGCTTTTAATTAACTTCTAAATTTTACTTTTGTTTTACAATATTTCTTAATCTCAACCTCTTAGTACTCATTGTTTAGAATTTCAATAGTCTTATGTTCGTGGGTTCCCAACAGTAACTGACATCAAGGTTTCACACAATAATCAACACAATTAAAACAACCTATGAGACATCTTGCAACAAACTTACAGTACGGTATCACATCACAAGAACTCAACCAAACCATGGAAAGAACATACATAGCCCTTACAACATAGTACTTGTCACACATGCTTCTGACAAAAAGGTACTCATAACATAAGTAGACTACACAACATGGAATTCCCAATAGGTACTCATATGAAGGTTTCACAAAACTCCATACCATAGCTATAGCTACATAATGTTAAGATGGAAACAACATCACAAGACTAAAACAATAATCTCAAGAGTACACCTAGCTAAACCAACTCCATACACCTCCCGAGGCATCACAAACAACTACATATACCTCCTAAGCATTACAATATATATATATATATATATATATATATATATATATATATATATATATACCTCCCAAGAATCACAGAAAAAATCCATATACCTCCCAAAGAATCATAAAATATATACATATACCTCCAAAGAATCATATAAAAACTCCATATACCTCTCAAAACATCAATCACACCCACGAAAATCTATTATATCTCCCTCAAGTATCTAATGCCACTTCAAGTCTCTTATGCCTCTCTCAACTAAATAAAATAAAACTAAATTTTCCTTTTAGCGTCACAAAAGAGGTTAGTCACCTTATGGCCTTGGGAACATAAGTTCCAAAAACCTCTAACCCAACTCACATAATAACTCGTGGTTCTACAACCAGCTAGTTATCTGTAACTCCTTGGGGCATACCCCCACATAATGAAGTGGGTTCATAGGTTGCACCACTCCATGGTGAATCCCATGACCCTATTCCAACACATTACGACATTATAACCAACATACCAATCAATTTAAAATGCCAAGCAGCAACAATCCCAAGCCTTGGGCTAGGCTATAACATTTTTTAAACTTAAAAAGGAAAATTTAAATCTAAGCAAAACAAATGGCCAAATTACCATATTTAGTGCAAAAATATGCATGTTCATGCATCAATCAAATAAATGCCTAAAATACAAGAACATGTCAATCAAGAAAATTTTTGGTTCTGGCAAGTAAAGGGAAAGTTTTAAATTTATGATTAAAATAAGTGTATATAAATAACACATTACAATAACTACATGACATTATATGGCCACTAGGGGGGTACTCAACGAGTTGTTGGAACTTAGAATATCAAGCCTCATCTCCTTAAATAACATATCAAATAGTACAATTGTCATCATCACTATCTGAATCATCCCACCACCAATTTGACAAGGCTCAACATAGTCAAAAGCACATAGGTTGAATCCATACGACAACAATATTGAGAGAGAGAAAAAATTACAATTCGCCATCCAATGAGACTAAGGTGTTCGCAAAACACAATATGCATGACACTCGTTGAGCAAGTGCCACTCATACAAACCAAACAAAATTGGGTTTTAAGCCTATATAAGGCTCCACTTCCTATCTTGTACTCAGCTTGAGTGACTGGTAAACAGTACACATTTCCTCACTCCACACATACACCCTTTACCGATTTCCCTTAGGATAGGTTAGTGTAGGGTTCACAACATAGCACATAAATACATCACTAACACAATGGTGATTCACACATGGTATATATACAAGGTATAATAAAATCATTACTTTCACAGGTTACGATACATCATTTTACCACATACTGCACCCAAAATTGAATCACTATACAATAGAGATCATAGGTTCACCATATTCCCCTAAATCACGACATGATTCATCACATATTATATGAATTGTACGTTTGAGGAATACAATGTCTAACATTACAACACGGTGATGCATACCATTCATCACAACACAATGATGACATCATGATACAATCTAATTCACTTTACACTAATATTTTCATACAACATAATTTTACACACAGAAATATAACAAGTAAAATACTAGGATAATATTTTTTTGAATTACATTGCTCACTACACAACACCACAAGGCTCCAAGAAGAGAAACTCAACAAAGCACAAGACACTTACATAAGTCATCGACTCACATAGACACACGACAACACCATATACATGTCAATGACACACTTTCTCCAATGAATCAAATGCTAGCAATAAATCAACCACAAGAAAAGGGACTTAAGGATTGACAAACCCACAACACATCATTACCATGGTTACATATAGGTTACGATTAACATTCCAATAACATTATTATGTAAGTATAATTTTTTCCTTTTTCCACCTACTGGTTCTTAAATTCATTTCACATTCAACTTAATGTACGACCATTTAAGTTGGCTCTTTATCCCTTATGACAATCTCCATAACTTACATAAGTATTTTCCATATTTCAAATTACATACAAAGATCCTAATTCTCTCATTCTTATGTTAAGATTATGCTTCCCAAATGCTTATTCAATGTTTAAAATTTACCCTTGCTACACAAGTGAATCTAACGTGATGTCAAGATGAAATCTTAGGATTAAGGGAGACTTAGATTCAAGATAGCTTTTTCCCAATAACATTCTTTGATCACGGTATAGTTCTTTCCCTACCATATTTATTATAGTTCAATAACTTGTTGAATTCCATATATATATATATATATATATCTTTTGTTTTCTCAAAGTTTGATCACACCAAGGTAATTCATATTCTTTGTAACACATGAAAATGTTTAATTAAGTTATAAGGACTCCAAGAGTTACATTATTCCTAACCTCAAATCTTGTTTTACTCTTATATGATTTACTCTTACATCACACTATGGTCTCATTATTTGCATCATTCTTATAACAAAAGAGTTATATGAAAGTACTTGTCTAACATATTGAATAAGAACATGATTAGAAGCAATTATAAACTACACATGAACCACACGTGATTTTTGTTCAAGATAAGATCCCAGGTTTTTGCAATCCACGATTCCGCAAGTAAATTTTCTTTTATTTTTAATGTCATAAAAGGGCATAACTAGGGCATACTATGGGACCAAGATTCTGGTTACTCCTGGGTATCTGGTAAGGTCAACATCTTTCAATAGTCAATTTCATTTGAACAAGGACTCTTACCATTTTCTACCCACAAGTTAACCTCCTAAACAACTAAGGTTTAGTTTGATTCCAATTTTCACTCAGGGTTTTACATTATTGATCAGATTAAGGTGTTATGTTGTTAATAACCAAGGTGACACATTTAGCTTAGAGGAACTAAAGATTTTATTAACAAGAGTTTAAGTCATAATACAACTATTTCACTCTCTCCATTTGTGTCGTCTGGGGGGGGTTTCCACAAGGAACTCATTCGATGATAAGAAAAACTTCTAGATCTAAATTTTTAAGACTTGGGAGTCCACTAGGATACTAATTGAGTAATATATCTTCTTACTCCATATATGGTAAGGTTACACTGCATAGTCATTGCTTTGAACAAGGACTCATAAGGTGACTTCTAGAGCGGTCTTCACCACGCAACACGGTGTCAAAACTAAAGAGAAGGCATTCCCCTTACCCCACACATGGTTACCAAACCTAAAAGGAAACCACATACTCCGGATAAAGTTTGACCATGTCATTCCTAAAAGATGGGTTCACGACAAAGTCGCTAAACATACCGACTATGATGGTAAACTCAAACTAGGGGTTTTATTTACCTAAACTAGGAGGTTCCATTGAGTGCAAAGTTTAAGTTCATTCTACGGTTTCAATTTATTCTATGGTAAGAAGGATCACACATGAAGACATGTTATGCACGAATCTTATACTAGGGTTGAGTGTTTCGATTAAATCTCTTTGTTACATTTACAAGGTAAGAATACAACACACTAATTAATTAATCATTTATTGAACACTGAAAATGCACTACAAGATATTTCAACTTCAACATACACGCATTTAACACACACACACAAAAAAAAAAAAAAACACACACACACAAAATTCATTTAACATATATATATCAAACCTTTTTACCATACGTAACTATGAATCAAATTGAACCTATGATTAAATGTACATTTCCCAAGGTATCCCTAAAACTAGCATCCCATACACATTAGCAAATTTCAAAAATAACATTTCTGTAACATGAGACTACATTATACATATATTCATTTTACAATGACTTATATAAATTACAATAATAAATAATGAATTACACATCGCCCTTTCACCATCTTCCTTGCATCCTACAAAACCATGTGAGCATGAAATCAGTGATAAATCACTGGCATGGCATCCACCCTAATCTAACATAATTAACATCTTTAGATTCCCAATTTACATAATAACAATAATTACAATTTGTATTCGAAAGAAAAGGTTTAGAAACATGTATTCATTTCATTTCATTTCACTTCATTTCGTAACCAAGGAGAGGAAGAGAAAGGAAGAGAGAGAAACACCATTTTGTCAAAAGTTCTATTTCACACAACAAGTTACACTATAGAGTTTCAAATAGTTATTTACATGTGTCAAAAAAATTCCACGGTGGTTTGGCAACACAACAGGGGTCCCACAACTTGTTTTTTTTTACATTTTCCTACTAGCTACAAAAACATTCAAATCAGGCTTGGAGGCTAAGAAACCACTTTCAAACATTGTCTTCCGATGAGCAAACACACCATGGTTAAATTTCTACGTGTCCACTTATATACCAAGAGTTCATAGGAACTGACGGAATTCGGAACTAGCGAATGGTTTACGATTGGCGGCTAGTTTTCTTGGGCCATCGGTCATAATTGGCCTAGTTGTAAATGGTCAAAAGTTAGCTTGAGGGCTCAGAAAACCACGTCCAAAACTAATGTTCAATGGATGAACGTGCCACAATAAATTTCTTATGAGTTCCACCATATATGGAGAATTCATCAGAGTCATCGAAACTGAAAACTAGAACATGATTTTCAAACAGTGACATGATTTCTGAAGCCACCGGTCCTAATTGGTCTAGTTTAACCTAGTCAAACTACGACTAGAGGCCTACAAAATGGCTTTTCCAAACTATACAGAAAAGTGTTTTTCCCTAAACTGAATGTTCCATGCAATTTTCTAGTAAAAACACTAGAGGTTTGTGAAGACAGATAAGTATTTTGTTGCTCAGGGTTCGAACGAAGAGCCGAAACGAAACCCAACTTTTCACTTTTAGCAGCTTCCTACAGCTACAAAACGGTGTAACAAGGATCTTAGAAGGGCGTCAAAAAGATCACAGATGATCAAATGAGGTCGATCTGAGGGATTGAAGTGACTCCTCACATAACAAGGTACATGTAGGAAACTCAACATCTCCTTTCCGGAGTTACGAAGGTTGATTTGCAAGTCTCTGAAAATCGTGATTTATCTATTTTAACAAGGGAGCAAGCAACATATTTACAGGGGCTCAACTTCAACTTGTCAATAAAATGAGTACTGTAGTAATCTAGTTTGGTTGGGACGTTTTCTTAGATCATCAAAGAGTGAGGGTTTAAGTCCATTATTTACAAAGGAGTATTGGATCCTGTAGGTTACATTATAACGTCTTATTGCTTTGAAAACATGATTATTTAAACAATCAGATCTTATGATAATTCCTATAGTTTAAAATTTTATCTTATTGCAAATGAAAAACTAAATGACAAGAATTATAAAAGATAAGGAGAGAAGAACCATGCCTATGGAGGGAAGTTGACCGAAACTAAGGAATTCAGTTCTGCATCTCAATTAAGCATTTCTTCATATGGTTGCATGCAATCCAAAAAGCTTATCCTTCTTCATTCACATTTTCTCTGCGTACCTTTTTAAAAAAGATATTGAATCATCAAAATGAGCTTGGGTAGTAAGGTAATGAGAGTGCATAATAAATATGGTAACTAAGCTCAAACAAACGAGCTCCAAATGAGCAACACACCGAGCTAGATCCTGATATGGCTAGTCAATGCAAACGAAATTGTTTTGAGCCCAAATGAATACCTCCACAAGCTCGAGTAAAAAAAATGTAGAGATCAGATTTAAATAGTAAAACAGTCGAGTTTTGAATGTATATCGAGTTGGTGTTTAACCTAGCCGAGCTTGGATGGAAACCATGCCCAAGAAATACATGATGATCTCGAATCAAAACAGAGCTCGCTACCCACAATAATAAATCTCAAACCATGAAAGGAGAACACAAGGAGTTCCATACATATGATGTCCCCCAGTAATTATTACAGGAGGTATTCAAATGAATATATTACAGATGGTATGCACAGATATGTTTCAGGAGCACAAACATCAGTTCTAATGGGCATTTGTTTGTGATATTTGGTGAGGTGATTTCACAAAACACTGTTTGACTAGAATGAGACTGTAATGTGTTGTATTAGGAAGAAAATGCATCCCCACGAGCCCTTTCTATCTCAGGTCTATTTCTCTCCACAAATGAGCTGATTTAAATAAAAACGATGACCATATTTCTTGTAAAAGTCACAAAAAAGTGGCCCCAAGGCCATTTCAGCGGATCCATATTGTGCATATCCTGCAGTCAATCCAGTCCCCACAACCATGTTTTTTTAACATTCTTTCAAATAGTTCACGTGCTGAGAAGCTTCCACAGTTTGCATACACGTCTGCCAGAGCTCGTATTTTGGCACAGGCTAGGAATACGTGGCAATGTAAACTGATCAGGTTGGAGACCAAATTGAAGCGCCTCATGACCTCAATATTCTTCTTTTTACACCAAAAAAATAGTGGTAGGAAGAGTTCATTTCCAATAAAGGAAAAGAATCAACTGCAACTATCCATTTTTGCTAAATTTACAATGTTAATAAGGGTTTCAACATGGTTATTGTCTCAAGATCTCAAAAGGCATTCTTGATTTATTAAACAAGGAAAAAAAATGCAGGTCTAAAAAGGCGTTCTGGATGTGATGCTCTCCTTTTTCAGTTTGAAAGGTCCTTTCCACATGCCCATCCGTAGATAGCTCATTATAAAATGGTGGATTGTTTTGCAAGCAAGGGAAAGAAATAATCTTGAGTGGGGATGCAAAAACCAATCAAGATCACAATATCTCCAAATTCCAAGATATCATGGAGCCCCATATTTTATATTATTATTATTTTTTAAACCACTTACCAAGGTGCATGAATCCCTTAGGAAGCTTTATCCATCCATCCACTTGCCCAAAAATTATGCCTTTTTAATTATTTTATATTCGATTTCACTTCATTTATTCCATTTCCCTCCACTTATAAGAGTATCGTCGTCGATGTGATACTACACCAAAACTCGAATGGATAAGTAGATATGAAAGTCAATATAGACACATGTCGTTTAACAAAACAACTAATCAGGTACAAAGTGACCAGAAGGAAGCAAAATAATTTTGGCAATGTCTTAAACTTTAATGTTTTATGAAGATTGGTGGTTATTTAGATTTTACTTTACTACTCAATTTAACTTTTATTTTACAGTATTTCTTAATCTCAATCTCTTACTATTCATTGTTTAGAATTTCAATCGTCTTATGTTCATGGGTTCCCAATAGTAACTAACATAAACGTGTCACACAAAAATCAACACAACACTAACAACCTATGAGACATCTTTCTACAAACTTGCACTATTGTATCACATCACAAGAACTCAACCAAACCATGGAAAGAACATACATAGCCCTTACAATATAGTACTTGTCACACAAACTCCAGACACAAAGGTACTCATAACATAAGCAGACTACACAACATGGAAGTCTTAATAGGTACTCATACAAAGGTTTCACAAAATTCCATACCATAACTATAGCTACATAATGTTAAGATGGAAACAACATCACTAGAAATAAACTAGAATCTCAAGAATACACCTAGCTAAACCAACTCCATACACCTCCCGAAGCATCATAAAAAACTCCATATATCTCATAAGCATCACAAAATAAATACATATACCTCCCAAGAATCACATAACAACTCCATATACCTCCCAAAAATTATAGAACAACTCCATATAACTCCCAAAGCATCAATCACACCCACACAAATCTCTTATACCTTCCTCAAGTATCTTATGCCTCCCTCAAGTCTCTTATGCCTCCCTAAACTAAATAAAGTAATGATAAATTTTCATTTTAGCTCCGCAAAAAAGATTGGTCACCCTATGGCCATGGGAACATAAGGTCGAAAAACCTCTAATGCAACTGACATAATATCTTGTGGTACCACAACCCGCTAGTTATCTGTAAATCCTTGGGGCATACCCCCACACAAAGAAGTGGGTCCATAGGTTCCACCACTCCAAGGTGAATCCCATGACCCTATTCCAACACATTACGACATTAGAACCAACATAACAATCAATTTTAAATTCCAAGTGGCAAAAATTCCAAGCCTTAGGCTAGGCTACAAAAAAAAACCTTAAAAAACAAAATTTAAATCTAAGCAAAACAAAACACCAAATAACCAAAATTAGTGCAAAAATATGCCTGTTAGAGCATCAACCAAATAAATTCCAAAAGTATAAGAACATTTCAATCAAGAAAATTGTTAGTTCTAGCAAGAAAAGGGAAATTTTTCAGTTTACAAATAAAATACATGTATAGAAATAACACATTACAATAACTAAGTGACATAATGTGGCCACTAGGGGGTAGTACTCAATGAGTTACTGGCACTCGAAACATCGAGCCTCATCTCATAAAATAACCCATCAAATAGTATAATTGTCATCATCTCTATCTGAATCATCCCGCCACCATTTCGACAAGGCTCAACATAGTTAAAATCACATAGGTTGAATCCATACCATAACCATATCAGGAGAGAGAAAAGAGTACAAGTCACCATATACTAAGACTAGGGTGTCCATGAAAAACAATATACATGACACCCGTTGAGCAAGTGCCACACATACCAAAAAAAAAAGTGGGTTTTTAGCCTATGTAAGGTTCCACTTCCTATCTTATACTCAACTTGAGTGACTGGTCAATAGTACACATTTCCTCACTCCACACATACACCGTTTACCGATTTCTCTTAGGATCGGTTAGTGTAGGGTTCACAACATAACACATAAATACATTACTAACACAATGGTGATTCATGCATGATATATATACAAGGTATAATAAAATCATTACTTTCACAGGTTACGATAAATCATATTACCATAGACTGCACCCAAAGTTAAATCACTATACAATAGGGATCATACGCACACCATATGCCCCTAAATCACAACATGATTCATCACATATTACATGAATTGTACATTTGAGGAATACAATGTCTAACATTACAACATAGTGATGCACACCATTCATCACAACACGGTGATGAAATCATGATACAATCCAATTCACTTTACAGTAATATTTTCATACAACATATCAACACACTTACATATCACATAATGTCATAATGCTCCTACACTCCGCAATCCACATTAACATTCTTTTTTTACACACAAGAAGGAAACACATCATACATGAACTCTTCATAAAATCCACAAAAGGGGGAGTGAATACTATCATAACAAGCACATCAACATGATAACAAATATGTAATAAGTGACATACAAAACATGTGTATTCACAATATCACGATTATGACATAGTTCACATCACGTTTATATCACATTACTCTTCAAATATCCACCACCATAATCCAACACCATCACAACTCCAATCTAACCCGGAGGTTTGAGAACATGAACCTCCTCTCTGATTCTAAATGTAACACCCACATTTTACACATAGAAATATAAAAGTAAAATAGTAGGATAAAAAAAATTTAACTTACATTTCTCACTACACAACACCACAAGGATCCAAGAAGAGAAACTCAACAAATCAAAAGACACATAAGTCATTGACTCACATAGACACATGATAACACAATATACATGTCAATGACACACTTTCTCTAATAAATCAAGTGCTATCAATAACTCAACCACAAGAAAAGGGACTTACAGATTTGAAAACCTACAACACATTATTAGCATGGTTACATATAGGTTACGAATAACATTCCAATAGCATTATTATGTAAGTATAATTTTTTCCTTTTTCCACCTACTGATTCTTAAATTTTTTTCACATTCAAGTTCATGTCCAACCATTTAAGTTTGGTCAGGGTTCGAATGACAAGCCAAAAAACACTTAACTTTTCACTTTTAACAACTTCCTACAGCTATAAAATGTTGTAACATGGATCTTATAAGGGCATCAAAAAGATCACAGACAATCAAATGAGGTCAATCCGAAGGATTGAAGTTACTCCTCACATTGTAAGGTACACTTAGGAAACTCAACATCTCCTTTCCGGAGTTACGAAGGTTGATTGGAAAGTCTTCAAAAATCATGATTTATATGTTTTCACAAGGGAGCGTAAAATATATTTGTAGGGGCTCAGCTATAACTTGGCAATAAAATGAGTACTATACTAATCTGGTTTGGTTGGGACACTTGCTTAGATCATCACAAAGTGAGGTTTTAATTCCATTATTTACAAAGGAGTATTGGATCTTGTAGGTTACGTTATAACATCTTATTGCTTTGAAAACATATTTATTTAAACAAATCTTATGATAATTCCTACGGTTTAAAATTTAATCTTATTGCAAATGAAAAAATAAATGAAAAGAATTATAAAAGATAAGGAGAGAAGGACCATGCCTTTTAAGGGAAGTTGACCAAAACTAGGGAATTCAATTCTACATCTTAATTAAGCATTTCATCAAATAGTTGCACGTAATCCAAAAATCTTATCCTTCTTCATTCATAGCTGCTCCGCATAGATTTTTAAAAAAGATCATGAATCTTCAAAATGAGATTGGTTAGCAAGGTAATGAGACTACACAATAAATATAGTAACTAAGGACAAACAAACAAGCTACAAATGAACAGATCACCGAGCTAGATCCCGATATGGCTAGTCAATGTAAACAAAACTCTTTTGAGCCCAAATGAATACCTCCATAAGCTTGAGTAAAAAAATGCAGAGATCGGCTTCAAATAGTAAAACAATTGATTTTTTAAGGTATAGTGATTTGGTGTTTAACCTAGCTGAGCTTGGATGGAAACCATGCCCAAGAAATACATGATGATCTTGAATCAAAACAGAGCTCGCTACCCACAAAAAAAAATCTCAAACCATGAAAGGAGAACAAAAATATTTCCATATGTATAGTGTCCCCCCAATAATTATTACAGGAGGTATTCAAACGAATATATTGCAGATGGTTTGCACATATATGTTGCAGGAGCACAAACATCACTTCTAATAGGCATTTGTTTGTGATATTTGATGAGGTGATTTCACAAAACAATGTTTCACTGGAATGAGAATGTAATGTGTTGTGTCAAGAAGAAAATGCACCCCCATGAGCCATTTCTATCTAAGGTATGCCTCTCTCCATAGATGAGCCGATTTTTTTTTTAAAAAAGAGAGACCATATTTCTTGTAACAGACACAAAAAAAGTTGCCCCAAGGCCATTTTAGTGGATTTACATTGTGCATATCCTATAGTCAATCTAATCCCATAGTCATGTTTTTTTGGTTTTAACATTCTTTCAAATAGTTCACATGCTGACAAGATTCCACAGCTTGCATATGTGTCTGTCAGAACTTGTATTTTGACAAAGGCTAGGAATGCGTGGCAATGTAAACTAATGAGTTTGGAGACAAAATTGAAGCGCCTCATGACCTCAATATTCTTCTTTTTACACCAAACAAATAGTGGCAAGAAGAGGTCATTTCATCACAAAGAAAAATAATCCTCTACAACTATCCATTTCTACTAAATTTACAATGTTAATAAGGGTTTCAACATGGTTATTGTCTCAAGATCTCAAAAGGTATTCTTGATTTATTATATAAGGAAAAAATATGTAGGTCTAAAAAGACATTCTGGATGTGATGCTATCATTTTCCAGTTTGAAATGTCCTTTCCACATGCCCATCCATAGATCACTCATTATAAAATGGTGGATTGTTTTTCAAGCAAGGGAAATAAATAATCGTGAGTGGGAACGAAAAAACCAATCAAGATCACAATATCTCCAAATTCCAAGATATCACGGAGCCCCATATTTTATATTATTATTATTATTTTACCACTTACTGAGGTGCATGAATCCCTTAGGAAGTTGTATCAACCCATCCACTTGACCACAAATTCTACCTTTTTAATTATTTTATATTGTATTTCACTTTAGGTATTATACTATTTTAGTTATTTATATTTTTTGATATTTTTTAGGGATTGCAATGTGGCTACTTAGCCATTTCCTTTGATTGTAGATATTTCTTGTGTTTTTTTTTGATTGGTGACTTGGATCTCATTTATCTTGTTGGCTACTTAGCTAAATAATATGTAATTATTTCCTGCATGTCGATGAGTTGGTTCTACGTTGTTTGTATTGTGATATTTTGTCATATGGGGGTACACCCTAGGTGCCTTGAATGTCTTCTTAGGTGCTTTAATTTTTTCTTTGGTTTTGGAGGGGCGGAACCTTGGGTGTGTCTAGGACCTTAGAGTTACCTTTCTCTACTCAAATTTTCTAGATAGAGAGTTTGTTGTGTCGTGCAACCTAGTTGGTAGTTTGATAGAGGTGGTGGTGAGTCTCTTGTAATATAGTAAAATTTTGGTCCTCATCAGAGTAGATATGTTTGATTATGGGCTTATAGATTGTGTTAGGATCAGATTGACTCTTGGTTGAATGTATATTTTAGTGGATAAGTGTTTTTTTTTGTAGTGATGTTCCATGATGGCATTGTAAGTTTTACCATGTTTTCCTTGTTCATTATAGAAAGTATTGATTGGTGGATTATATGTATCTTGGTAATTATGGCTAGAATTAAGCCCATTCAGGCAATGTGTTTAATTAAGTGTACTTGTATTGCTCTCAATGACCCATAAATAGGTATACCATTGCCTTAACATTTAAAAAATGTTATGGTATACCAATCTATAACCTAATAATATTTGGAAATGTTGAGACACTTATGGATGCTATATGGGTCTTTTGGACCTTGTCTCTTAGAGATTTTAGTTTTATAGATCTTAATATTTTAACCTCTAGTTATGCTTATATCGTGTCCCTTCTTTTAAAACTACAACTCTTGGTTGTAGAATCCATGTTTGGGTAGATTAGTTAGTTGTCCTATTGCATTTAATGTCTTCTAATGGGAATGTGGTGTCCTTAGGGTAAAATTTTCCTTGTCATCTTGTTGCTTGGTTGGTGGTATCCTGTGGAAATATGAGTGTTGATTGGAAACTTCCCTTGTCTTATTAGGTGGACAAAATTTTGAGGCTAAACAACAAACATGGTGTAAACCTCTTAAATTCGTAAAAGTAAATATGCCTCTTTAATGGGATTTTTCAGTCGTACCTTCTTTGAGTACTTGTGGAGACCCACTTGGAGTGTTTAGTGATGCTTGTAATTATTTGGTAAACCCTTGAATCTTGGTGTGACTACATGTTGGTTGATTGATCTCCTAGTTCTTACAAAATTAATGATGTGTTTGTTATAGTGAATGTTCTCTTGTTCCTTTAGAATTAAAAATGTGATATGTTGATTTATCTTCTTATTCCTATAAAGGTAATAATGTGAAATGTTTGAATCTTCATTCTCATTAAAATATATTTGGTAAATTGATTAATTGAGCATAATAACACCCTAATTGAGGGGCTTGGACTCGAAACTTAACAAGTAAACTAGAACATTAGGAAAATGGAAAAATGATTTCTTGATATAATCTTGGTATATAAATAGAATAAATAAAACTATGTGAAAAATAGAAAGGAGAATTAGTCCATTTACCTTCCCTATAAGTAAAATAAATAATTTTGCACCTATACGTAATGGCGAGATATCATGCCAACGTTAGTGGTGATCTTTAATGACAGCAAATATGTGATGCCATAATAGAAGGAATATTTTAATTAGGAAAACTTAAGAAAAGTTCTTAGTAAGTGAAACTATAACTTTTGACTTGATAGTTGGTTTATGAAATGAGTAAGATTTATGTGTATTAAGTACAATTTATAATTGAAACCTTAGTTTTATCGCCTACCCACATTTGTGAAACACCTTTTTGTTAGTGATATGTTCTAATTGCATAGTACTCCCTTGTTCATAGACATATGTGCTTGTCCCTTGTAAGAGTTTGGGTTGCGGTACCGTTGTTTCCTCGTAACTCGATGAGTGTGAGTTGTGGATTTTTAGGATTGAGTCTTATCTCTTCTTTTTAAGAAAAGTCAACCTCCTTGTGTGCTGATTTAGTCCTTGGTGACCTAGGTTATTTGTAATTTTAAGGCAACATATGTTAAGGATATGACATAAATTTGAGAAGTCCTCCTTTTCTTATTTTTTTCTTGAGACACCTTGTTGTTGTTGCCCCTTTTGTCATTGGGAAGGGAAGGTGAACGTTATTTTCACCAGTGTTTACTCACTTTTGGTATGGTGCACTTCTGGATTGTAGTTGGACCCCTCTTGTTACTTGTTCTTCTCTCTAGCTCCCTTGAGTGCTCTTTGGTGTTACGATTTATGCATGTGCTCTCTTTATGGTTATTTCGAGCTTGAGAAGGATTTAAGATAAATAAATCCCATTGTGTTATAGTGAGTGGTGCTTCTTGTATTGATATGTTAGTTTCTAGTGGAAATATTTTCTAAATGTTTGACGTTTCTAAATTAGGTTAGTGTTGTGTGTTCGATCTTTAAGTGTAAAATCAGGCTATAGGAAACCTTGTGGTCATGATTTTTCTTAGTATTACCATGAAAATTTAATTGTACCCTCTCAAGTTATAGAAGTGCTTCCCATGAATAGTTTTCTTGATTGTAAATGTTTTGGCTAATTTAAGTGTCCTTCCTTGTTGTTAAACCTCATCTAGTGTGATCTCAAAATTGTGAGACCTTTGAGTAGACATGTTTTCTCGTATAAATTGATGGTTGTGGTTGATATTTTGCTAGCCTTGTCTAAATAACTAACTTTGGAAGCGTAACTTAACCTTAGTGGAATCCTTAAACTTTGTTATTGCAGTATGTTTGATCCATGGAAGACTATATGGTCATCTCAAGTTCATGAAATTCTCCCTGTTATTCTTTTACTTTGGTGGTTATTCTTGAGACTCCTTTGACCATTTTATGTTTTGATGCTATATGTTGTATCTTGGTTAATCACGTAGGGTTACTCTATAGAATTAAATTTTTTCTACCCTACTTGAAGAAATTTTAGAACTCATCCCGTACTATCTACCTTCTTCTTGTTGAATTGCATTAGACCAAACTTGGGTTCTGTAGACCCACACTTTTTTGAAGAAAAGGAATTCCAAAAAGGGTGTGATCCTATTCCTTTTGCATTATTCCCTACCTCTTTCTCCGTGACTTCTGGGAAGAAGTCAAATCTAAGGAGAGGGGGATGTAATGCCCACTCCTCTTTAACTCTGATTGAACGTGTTATCAATTTTGAATTGATTATAATCTTAAACCTTGTTGCTGTATTCTAGTTAGCATAGAAATAAAATGTGCAGGACATCATGATTACTATTGTGTTTTGGTTATTATTTTGACTATATGTCATACTGCGGACCCTGTTGAGTACTTAAGGATAAGACAATTAGCTACAATGGTTTCCTTGTTAGAAATTTATTGTGATATCATTACTCTTCAATATTGTTTTGTTATATTTAATCTATCACTGTGACTGAACACATAGACATTATTGCACATTGTACGTATAAATATTAATAGAGAAACGACATTAACACATTACGATATGGAAATTGAAGGATAAACATTACTGTAACCGAACTGCTTAAATTTTGATAGACATTCAGTATGGAAGAAAATTATGTGTTGTTAGTTTAGATATATGTTGATATTTCAAAATTATTTTCGTAGTGATTTTTATTATGATGTTCAAAGTTATCTTATGATTTATTTGATATTGAGGAGAATTGGAAAAATTGTGAACAAGTGAAAGTATTGCTTAAATTAGATGATTCAATTGGTTTATGATCTTAGTTACAAATTGATGTATGAGTAGAATCAAAATGTTGAAAATTGGAGTAATTGTTGAATTACTTGGTCTTAGCAATAGTAGTTATGATATTTGATGTTGAAATTGATATGTAGATATAAGTGTTTTATTAGTTTAACATCGTTAATATGGCCATGAGGCTAGAGGGGTATTGTGTGATTTTTATAGGTAATTATATCACAACAACAAACTATGTGGGATAGGAGACCAACATCAAAGGAATGTGGGGTATTGGCAACTGGTCCCCATGGCAACTTGTGTAATGTTGTTGTCTTGTTATTTTTTGTTTAGGGGTTCCCATGGGGGGATGCCCCCAATTATGACCAAGGGTTTGTGTGTAGTTCTTTTCCTTTCTTTTATTTAATTTTGGTGTATGTGATTTAATTTGTGATGTAATTCCCTTTTATCATTAATTGGTTTATGTGTCTTAATTAAGTGAACTAATCATATTATTAAGCTAATTTTAGATGTGACAAAAAAGAGTCATTTATTAGAGTGGTTGGGTCTTTGTTTCTTGTATTTATTAGTTGAGTGTATGTGATTTTGAGTGTTGTACACTCTACCCTACTTGGGAAATTCGGATTTGGGCTTAAGGGCCATTTTTGGAGGCTTGTGGGACAAGTTAAGCTTGTCCCACACCTCTTAATTTCTTATACCAACCCTACCTATGGGTTGGGGGGTCAAAAATAGACCCCATTATGTGTTTTGGAAGGCAAAAAGTGAGTTTTAATTACACTTTCTTACATGTGTTTAATTTTTGTCCTTAAAGGGTGTGGGTTGGAGTGGTGTGTGTAAGAGGTTTGTCATACCTATCAACCACCCATTTATTATGCCTTGGAGTATGGGTTTGACTTGGGTGATGTGGGATGGAGAAGAAATGATGTGGCATCCTACATGGAGCCACATCATCTCCCTCTCCCTTTTTCTATTTATTGGAGTTTTTGGGAAGTATTAGGGTTTACTTGCTTGGTTTTAGACTTTTTTTTTTGGAATGCTTGTAATTTTAGAGAGCTTTCTTGAGAATGGAGCTTGGAGTGGATGGTTGTTGCTTAGGATTTTGGAAGGCTTGGAGCTTGTTGTGTATTGATACTCTTCATTTGTGAGGTAGATCTCCACCTTTGTTTTATCTTGTCTATTTTGTTGTGCTCTTATGTGTAGATTTTTATTGTTATATTGGTTATGATTGTGGGAAATTAACTTTGTTTCTTAGGTTGTGGGAGAAATGGAAATGGGGGTAAAAATATGACATAAGAGAAATGTTTATTGGGTATTTTAGGAGGATATGGGTTGGGATGTCCACCTTGTTGATAAATATGTTTTGTGTTTATCTTGTTATTTTGGAGGGAGGCATAAGAGTGAGGGAGGCATACAGAGTGCGTTGAGAGGGAGGCATAAGAGTGGTGTATGATTCTTGAGGGAGGCATAAGAGTGTTGTGTGTATTTGATAGATTTTTTGGAGGCTCATAGGTGGACACCCAAACCCCTAGGAGGAATAAGAAGAACCCCTATGTTTCGTTCTCCTCCATGGCTTTAGTTTGAAGCCTTTGTGTTTTGATAATTGTTGATTTGTTGCAAAGTTGGTATTGTGTTATTTTCATTGTTGTCTTGATTGAATGTGTGTGTGGAAGACATTTTTGAGTTGCCATGGTTGTATAAATAACCATCATTGCTTCTTTGTTAGGGCTCGGGGGGCAATGAGGAAGAAGGCTTCTCTCCCTTATTGGATATTTGGTTGGGTGGGGAGTGTTTCCTACTCCCCCATTTTATTGTGTGCTTGATCTTGATGAAGATGGTGGGACTCAATGGATGAAGTACTCTTGTTGGAAGAAAGGCATGTGAAGTTGTAACTTGTGCTATTATGACTCTACAACTTGTAAATTGTACCAATAGTATATTGGATGTAATTTTAAAATTTGGTTAATAGTTCTTGTAAATAGTTTATTAAAATTTACATTACTTCATATGAATGTGAGACTTTGTAATGGTTTTGTAATGAAATGAATAAAATTCTCAAATCAAAAATTGTTATTTGGAAGTTGAATTGCTAAATATGTTACTTGAAAAGGCTAGTGCTCTTGGGTGGGAAAGCAATGTTGATTATTTTTGTATTATTGGAAATCCTTGTTTACTTGAATATTGAAATAAATTAATTAAATATGGTTTGCATTTTTCCTTATTCCAATAGCTGTATAAAGAAGTAATAATTAGAATTATTTTTTACAATATAATTTTCCTTTGTTGCAATAGAAATTATCATGTAAGCGAGTAATCAAAACTAAGATTACCCCTTAAATAGTTATAAAATAAATTTGAAATTGATAACTTGTTTAAACTTGTCAAGTGCACCAATTTTTACACCATAATTCCCTGGATGCATGCAAGTTTAGTATCGATATAAATTTCAAAATTACAACAAATTATATTCTTTCAAACTATTTGCCAATTTCCCATTTAATATGGGAACTTAATTAATAAATAAATATATATATTATTAATATATAATTGTTATATATTAATAATATATTTAATTATTTTCAAAATTTATATTATATAAATAATATGATTAGAAATTAATATAATCATATTAAATAATATTATCTCAATACTTATTTTTGCTACACACACATAAAATAATAATATAAAAATATATATAACTTTATATGCATCTTTGTTATTAATACATTTAAATAACTAAAAAGAATTATAAAAAAATTTTTTTAGCCTTTCAAATGCGGCTAAAGTGTAAATGGAAAGGTTTTAATAATATGGCACACTAAGAACCCCCAACCCAAATATTTTCTTTTAGCCTTGTGAATCGGTGGAGATCATTGTTTTAACAAATAAAATAAAACGTAAATCAAATGCTTTTAATATGCCATATGGGTAATGCGCTAGTTTTGAGAGAAGGTTTATTATATATAAATAAAAACTTTAATGTTTGTTGGCTAAGTGAGCCGTGGCCTGCAATGTAGAAACCATAAAGTTATATTAAGAGATGGGGTAGGGGTCAGTGCCTCTCCCCCAAAACATATAAACCGACACTAAAATCAAAACCATAGTCTTTTATAAATTTCGGCCAGTGTTTCTCAGTTTAGTTTTAGCCATAGTTACGGTCTGTGTAAAGTTTTAAATCACTATATATATATATATATAAATTTTGTTATAGGTATATTAATTCATATGCATTTACCAATCGAATTTGTAGGCCAATAGAACCCATATATATATGTATATAAATGTATATATCTACATAAATGAGTTTAAATTTATATATAAAAATCTACTTGATTTTATTTGCTCAAAAAAATTACATATACCTTGTTACTACCCTGCAAGTATACTACTTTTTTTTTATAAAAAATACAGAAGAGGAAGTAATACCAACAAAGGAAATGGGTATATTCCTTATCTTGAACACTAAGATTTAAACAAAAGGGATTTTCCAATCCTCCTCTAATGGCCTCTATGGCTTCATATTCTTGTCCTCCTTCCTTAACCTAAAAATCCAAACAAAGAAAATGAGAGATTAGATTTAGAAAATGAATATAAGAGAACCCATAAGGATATCTAGGGTTTCTTTAGTATAACCTAGATCTAATGGCTTAGATAGATTAGATCCAATGGTGTAGGATGAACCCTACATCACTTAAGTGATGGGGTATTTAGGTGGGAATTAATTAAATAAAAGATGTGTGAGTAAAGTTTAATTGGGGGCCTAAGGGGTTAGACTTATTTTTGCACCTGTCCCCTTTTGGGATAATGAATTTACTATATTATGCATACCTTTAACATTGCAAGATTATTTTCCCATATGTGATTTAATATAAAATTGATTATGGACCTTAAAGAAATTATTTTAAAAGGGATTAATGGAGTTAAAATAATGAAAAGCTAAATGAGGATTATTTAAATAAAAATTTGGAACCTTTTTAAGTGAAAGAATTTAAACGTAATATTAATTTTGGAAATTGGGGCAGTCTTAAAATATTAATTATTATTTTAGTTATGACTGCCTTGTAATTGTTTAAAATTTTATAATCGACTATAATTTCTTCTCACATTCCAGATCTTATAGCTACTAGAACTAGTTTTGGCCACATCCATAAGAAAAAAAAAATTCAGGGTAGGTAGCAGGCAGGAGGCAGGAGGGCATACACTCCAAGTATTGCCTAGGGCGATGAAAACCTTAATTCATCCCCGAGTCATAAAATGAAACATTATAAATAACATAAGATCATAGTTGTACATCACAATTGGAATCCATAAAAAGAATATATCCTATCATTAACATCTATTCCTAGAAGAAAATTAATATACATGCATTTAAATTCCCTTCCTACATGGAATTTATTACTACTAATATTTATGTCTAATGATATAGAAGAATGGGTAATATAGGGAAATTGTGGCATTATAAAAAAATTAAAGATTCAAATCTTCAGACATTATAATAAATATAATAAACATAGAAAATGGCTAGGGTTTCAATTTTTCGGCCTCACGGCTACTGCCATTTCCTCTACTCCTTACTCTATAATGGATCCTCCAAATAATTTTTTTGCTACTACTACAGGAATGTAGAAACACATTTTTTTTAGGAAGCTCCCGATTCACCATACATTGTAGGAAAAGAAGCAGACACTCATATTGTTACCATTTCACTCTCAGAGGTAGCAAATTTAAATTGTTCCCTTAAAGATTCTACCATTAGCTATAGATTTAATGGATTTTTTCCTCACAATGAAGAGTTACATTAATTTATTTATTCTACTTAGCCCAGTGTTCGTGAGATACATCTATGTGTAAAGGGTTTGTTTATTGATTAGTTATCCTCTCTTACAAATTATCAATGAGTTTTTGATGAAGGTCCCTGGTTTTAGGGTAGGGCTGGCCTCTTTATTACACCATGGTTTCTTGGTTTTGATCCATCTATTATGGTGGTCTCTAAAATTTTAGTTTGGGTTCATCAACCCAATATTCATCTCCCTTTTTGACACCCTGTGGTTTGTACTAATATAGGTGATTCTCTTGATTGCTTCATTAAGTTAGATGATGAGCGGTCTAAGAAAGGGTTGTTTGCTTATGTTTGTGTATGCATTGAGGTGGATTTCAACAATGGTTTTCCATACAAATCGGAGTTAATTCATCATGGATTCAAGTGGACTCAAATTATTGACTGTGAGAAAATTTCCTTTAGATGCTAGTTATATCATAACAATGTGCACCTTTAGTTTGCTTGCTCACTGTCGCCCAAAAAGAATAAATAGAAGAATTACAAAGTAGTTTTTCAACAACATAAAGGGTGGAAACCATTCTCAACTCCAGAAGTCAATGACCAACTAAAGGTCAAAGATCAACCAGATGATATGAGTGTTGAGATTATCCATATTGTTGGTGGTGTCAAACAAATCCATGTATCTGATTATTTTGATTCTGATCCCACTCTGGATAGACCGTGCCTTGATATTCCACTCATCCTATAAGAAGGGGTGCTTTGAATCTCATGTTTCTCTTTTGTTGAACCTGAGTATCTTTTTTGTTGGTTCTCCTCGAACCCCCATGTAGTTGTATCTTTGATATTTTGCTAGCCTTAACATTTAGTGTTTATGGATTTGGGGCATCCTCTCATACCACTTTATTTTTTGTTGAGAGAATCTTGTATCCTGTTGGATTCAATATAATATAAGATCTTTTCATCAATAAAATAATAAATGTTGGAAAAAATAATTTATGAAAGATTAATTTACTTCTAAACATGATTCAGAGGCAGTAAATATACCGAATAAATATATTTTTGGGATATTGGAAATTTGGCTTTCTTTTTTTATTGTAAAAAAATACTTTATTTTTAATATTAAATAGTTTTAAAAAAAATCTATGAAATAAATATACTTTCCCTTTTAAAATATCCTCAAAAAATATTTTTGAAACTATTATATGCAATATTATATTTCTCAATGTTTGACGTAAAGATAAAACTTTCTTAAATATCTATGTATGCGGATATGATTGGACACACCACATGGAAAATAAAACATTTTACTATGGCATATATTTTATGTAAAAAAATTTAAATAAATATTTTCTTAGGCACCCTAATTTAATGATTAAATATGTAAATAAGTAGATACCTATAACACAAATGCAAAAAAAGTAAATAAATACATTAGATTGTAATGATGTGCAAACTAATTCACCTATGATAAGTATTTTATCAAAGGTAAATACCTTATATTATGTTTTATAAACAAATAAACCAAAACTAATTCATTGTTTTATTGAAAACTAAAATAATATATAATATATATTCATCAAAAAGTGAATCAATAAATAAGAACCATATTTAAATGCCTTAGTTAAAGTAAATTTACTATTTAAACAATCTCTAATATGATATCATAATTTAATAAATTATATAATATAATAAATTTACTATAGATTATATATTATTTATAATTAATAACTTAATAAGTTATAAATATTATAAATTTGATCCAAATTATAATAATGTAAATTAAATTAAGTATTTTTAATTATAATTATATATGCATTTTTTCTTGGTGCACTTAAATTTACTATAAATTATAATGCAATATTAATTACAATAAATTATAATATAATAAATTTAATATAAACTATAATGTAGTAAATGATAATATAATATATTAATATAATAAAAAAATTCTTTCACACATGTAGTTAGTATTTATTATTTAATTTTCAATTATTAATACTTAATGTGAAAATAATAATAATTATGTTTATAGTGGTTGTGGTTTTCATCAATACCATTGATGTCATCGTCATCATCCTCATTGGCATCATCATCATTACAACCCTAATCATTTTCAGCATAATCATTTTCATCATTATTGTCAACATCGTCATCATCGTCATGATCATGATGACGACAATGATCGTGTCAATGATGGTGAGTATTGATGATCATGATGATGATGAAAAAGACACCAATGATGACGATGAAAAGAATGATAGAGACAAAGATGATAATCATGATCGTAAAAAATGATGATGATCGTCAGAATGAGAATGATGACAACGATAAATATGATGATCGTGATGATGATGAATATTGTGATGATGACGATGAAAATAATTATAATGATGATGATGATGATGAAAATTATGACGGTGATGATGACAACAATATTAATATTAATAAGTATAATATAATACACACACACACACACACACACACTGCAATATTAGTATTAATATTAATATATATTTTTGACAATACTATTAATAATAATAGATAGCTTCATTATAAATTGCAAAACACTAATTCATATACCCTAAATAGGATGATGATAATGTTCAAGATGATTAGATTGATCATGACAATGATGAAAATGACTAATCTTATCATGAACTGATAATAATGCTGAAGATGATAAAAATTTATGACGAGATGGATGAGGATATAAATGACTATGACCACGATTAAGATAAAGGTAAATATGATGATAAGGCTTATGTTTATGATGACTATTTCTCTTAATGTTATTATAATAATAGTATAGTATTAATATGTCACCAAGTTGATAGGTTCTCATCAAGGTCATTCATGCATGCACTAAATGTCCACCTTCTTTAATTGAATTTATTTTTGGTATCATTTTATGTCATCATATTCATTGTCATCATCATAATTTTTGCATTCATCAATGTCATCATAATAATTTTCATTATTATCTTCAACATCGTCATCATCATCATGACAATGAAAATGATGATGATGATGATGATGATGATCATGTCGATGATGGTAATTATTGATGATGATGAGAAACTTCTTGTCAACTTGGTATGTTTCAGTTTTGTTAATGACCTCTTGTTTTCTATAAAATGGTTAATGTGATAAGCTGGTTCTTTCTACTCATTAAAATGTAATTGGTGTTTTGATAAACCTTAGCATATTAGAACTCTAATTGGGAGGCTTGTACTTTCAAAACATAATAGGTAAATTTGAGAAATTAGGAAGATGGTTCCTTACTCTAGAGTCTAACCTTGTAGTTTAATAGAAGAAATGAAAAATATATGTGAAAAATAGAAAATAATCCTCTCATATTCTCCCTAGAAGTAAAATGAATAAATTTTCCACCCATGTAGAGTGGTGAGATATCATGCCTACATTGGTGATGATCCTGAATGACACAATATATAGTATATCATAATGTATGGAATGCATTAATTACAAAACTTATAAGAAATATGATTAACGCATTTAACTATCACTTGTGTTTTTATAATTTGAAATATGGAATGGATAATTATATGGGATTGAACATAATTAGATTGTACAAATAAACAACCTGAACACAAGTGAACACAAGTAGCATGCCATAAAATTTATAGAGGACACAATCTGAATGGTTGAGATAATTGAAAGTTTCCCTTGGCCTACTGTATGAGTATATAATATCAATTGTGTCCTAATATTTTAGGTGTTACAAATAATATGTTAAATATCATAAAAAATGTATCAAACATATATAGCCTTAATATAAGATATATTATTTTATTATTGTATAACTATCATGATATTTTACGGTAGTTAGTATGCCTACCATGAATAATTAAGTACCTTATTGATAGTGATGTGTTCTTGTCATGTTTTAATTCATGAAGCATTAATGTGTGTAATCCTTCTTGATGTAGACTTTCATACCATCGTACCATTTTTTACCTCTTAGCTCGACAGGTATATAATTTGTAATCTTTTAGGAGTGAGTCTTTATCTCTAGTTTTTAGAGAGGCACCCTCCTTGTGTTCAGCATATGTAATTGGTGACCTAGGCTTATTGGAAATATTAGGAAACATACATTAATGATATGGAGGAATTTTGGAATCTTCCATCCTTTTGGGGAAACATGATGTTTTCCCCCTTGTCCTGTGGGGATGAGAAGGATAAGGTTATTTTTTGTATGTTTCTACAAGAATGTTTGGCATGTTTCTATAGTAAATTGCTAGTTGGACCTCTCTCTATTCCTAATTTCTCATAACTTGCTTAAGTTTACTTTTGTGTTATAATATTGAGCTTGTGTTCATTTTAAGATTCTGTTCAGCTAGAGCGGGTTTAAAATTAATAAATTTCATTTTGTTATATAGAGAAAATGGTATCTCTTATGTTGACATGATAGTATGGTAAATGATTGTCTATCACAAAAAATGGAAATTTTATCCAATTTATTAGGTATTCTAAAGAAGGAGTAGTGGTTGTGTGTTATGATATTTGGGTACAAATTCAAGTTATGGAAACGTTCTAGCCAATATCATGCTTAGAGTTACCTTGAAATTTTAAGCAAGTTCCTCTGAATTATACAAATTACTTTTAATGAATAGTCTACATCCATATAAACTCTTTTGTTAAAAATTATGTGCATTCCTTTTTGTTAATCCTTGTTTTTTGTGGCCCTGAATTTGTTGGATCTATAAAAAGGTGTGGTATCTCGTGCAAAAAATAAGGTCATGATTAGTAGTTAATTTTTTCTTAAATAACTAACCTTCAAGTGTAATTCAACCCAAGTAGAAGTCTTATCCTCCCTTTGTATGGTGTGTTACACCCATGTGTGGCTAATAGTATCCCTATCCTTTTACAATAGTTTTATACCAAACATGGGTTCCACGGGACATAATTTTTCTTCGAAGTAAAGAAACCCAGAGGAAGGTGTCATAGTTTCATATGAATTTTTTCCCTACATCTTTCAAGCGACTTTGAGGAGAAAGTCGGGTCTAATGGGAGGAGGATGTACTTCCCACTCCTCTTCGACAAATGTTTCTACTATGATCATGTTAATTATCTTCTTAGAGACATGGACATTGTTATGATATTTTAAAGAACATGTTGTTAGACTGCATGGAAATTGTGATTATTATTGTATTTTTTATCATATTATGGATTATATGGATTCCTAGTGGAATTTGATAGATATTTCTATATATGATGATAATTAGTGATATTTTATTATATGATTACATATAATACACTTGACAATGGAGATTGTGTTAGATGTTTTGGACTAACCTGTTAAGTGTACATTAATGTTATGGTGTAATAATCATGTGATGATATTAGTGATCAATGGTATGTTGTCGAATGCATCTAAGTAGGTATAAATTGCATTAAGTATGTGAATTACATGGTTGTTGTAAAATGTGAATTATGATTATTGATAATTGTAAAATATTTGTTAGAGTAAAATTGTTTAACCATGATAGCAACGTAGCTAGATTATATGATGGATGACATGTGTGTTTTGATTCCTTGATGTACTGATGTGGCCTTAATGCCGAAGGTGGTATTGTCTTTGTTTTTTGTAGAAAATAAAATCCCAATAAACAAGAAGGGACTAGATTACTAAATATGGAAGAATACTAAGTGTTTACAACATGGTCACCTTGAGAGCTGTGTGTGTGCACCATCATTTAGCTTGTTTTGTTTGTTAGGAGGTCTCAATGGGGGAACAACCTCATATGTTATGATGGGTTTCAATTTTTAAATTTTTAATTTTATTTTATTTTATTTAGTTGTGTATGTGAGTTTTGTAATTTGCAATGTTTCCTCATTTTATTGTGCTTGTTATTGTAACCCTTGTTTAGACTAATTATCCATGTGAATAATGATTATTAGGATATGTGAGAAAAGTGTCACTGAATGTAGTAGATAGTACTTAGTTATTCATGATTTTAGATAGATTTTTTTTTATTTGGACTTGTGTAGTCAACACCATCTTTCAAATCTCAGATTTGGGCTTTGAGCCCACTTTTGGAGGCTCGTGGAACAATTTCTACTTGCCACATACCTCTTAAACTCACCCACTAAGCTTACCAGGGTTTATTTTAAGACACCCCTATAAAATTGAAGGTGGAAAATACCTGGCGAATATCCCCGTAACCAGTTTCAGCGAAAGGAAA
Organism: Taxus chinensis; assembly: GCA_019776745.2. Lineage (NCBI taxonomy): Eukaryota > Viridiplantae > Streptophyta > Pinopsida > Cupressales > Taxaceae > Taxus > Taxus chinensis. The sequence goes on along the minus strand of CM034155.1, from coordinate 327,591,304 downwards.
ATTTGACAGTATTCAAAAACAAAATTTTCGCCTGGTTTTTCAAGGCTCCATCAGTGACGTGTGACAACAGTAATCCGTAATGACACATGTCACTGGCACGACAATAGCTCCTGATGACGCGCGATACTGGAGCGACACTAGATCGTAATGACGCGCGTCATTTGCTCCTACTGACGCGCGTCACTTGCTACTACTGACGCGCATGAGTTGATTCTATTGACGTGTGACACTGTTCTCTATTGACGCGCAACACAGTCACAAAATGACGTGCGACATTGTCCTCTATTGACGCACGACATTGTCCTCTATTGACGCGCGACATTGTCCTCTATTGACGGGTGACATTGTCCTCTATTGACGCGCGACACTGTAAAAAAATGACGCGTGGCACTGTCTTCTATTGACATGCGACACTGTAATCAAATGACGCGTGACACTGTAATCAAATGACGCACGACATTGTAAACAAATGACACGCGACACTGTAAACAAATGACGCGTGACATAGCCTTCTATTGACGCGCGACACTACTTCCTATTGACGCGCGTCATTTGAAGCAAATGACGCACGTCAATAGGGGACAGTGACGCCCTATTTAGGTTATAAATACCCTTATGCCGCTCATTTTCTCGTTTTCGTTTTCCCGTTCTTGAATTTTTGCAGGTCTAAATCTTTGACAAAGACGCAATTACAGCTATAATGTCGACTTCACATGCTTCCCAATTGCAAGTTCAGCAAGAAAATGAAGAGAATCCAAGTCAATCGATTTCCAAGATAACCTACAGGAATCCCTTATGCCCTCACATCCATACGGCTTTAAAGATGTCTTCAGAATATCAAGCTATAATGGAAGAGTGTGGATTTACAGGGCTCGTTAATATGCCCCATTTCGAAACAGATCTGGATATTTTGAATTACCTTCTGTCATGCTACAATTCAGAGGACGGTATATTTTATGTGACTCTGAACGATGGCCAAATGTTCCAATTCACTATTGAACCGAATGACATACATCGGTTTACGGGCCTTCCTATCAGAAATTTACCAACTGTTACAACCAAGGCAACACTCGTGGAAGAAAACAAGAAATTTCTCGAATCAACGTACGGTTTCCATGTTGATTGTAAGTATAATTCGTTTTAATTCAAATTTTTTATTCTGTTTTTTATTCTGATACAATTTGCTGTTATAAATTTATAGTAATTTTCACTGTTTCGCATTTGCAGCCCATGTCAATAAATCCAGGCGTGGTGTAGATACACAATCAATTTCACACCACTTTCTTACTGCACTTATTGCATTTTTTCAAGCCAGAATTGTTATGCAGGGTCGCCAAATAGATATACCAAATTGGGCCATTTCATACATTTGTGCCACTATCTCAAAACAAAAATTTGATTGGTGCACATTTCTATCCAAAAAAATAAGAGCTGACATATCAAATTCAAAAATCTCAGAAAAACCTTTCATTTATTCAACAAACTATCTCCTCGGCTTCTACTATGAGGCACTTTTAAATTTAAAAGCTAAAGAAATTCCTACTTGCTCTGATGAGGCTTTGAAGAAATTCTCAATTCCATTTGCAGAACAACAGGTATAAACTATTTAGTTTGTAATTGTATTACAATTTTCTTCATTACAGTGCACAGTTATTAAAACTTAAATTTTAATGTTATGCAGAGAAGATATCTTGAAGCCATTCCCCGAAAAAAAAAGATGTCGAGAGGAAGAGGCCAACTACACGCGGAGGCTTCGGGGGACTCCCAATCTGAAATGGAAGCTCACTCCTCTCCAAACCCTCAACAGTTTGAACTCGTTAAACGCCAGAGAAGTAATACATTCTCATATATTAATTACAAATTCCAAAGTTGCAGATTTATTTTTCAATTTAAATTTTAACAAAATGAATTGACAACATTTAATATTGATGAATAGCAGGGACTATGGAACCTTCTTCCCCAACTCACTCCGTACAGTCGCATGCATTGATATCTTCTGAACAGCCACTGAGTACAACTCCTACAAGGCCACCCGTAGCACCGAAAAAAACAACCCCTCGACAACAAGGTACAACTTTTCTATAGAACGTTTAATTTCGTAGTTTTGACTTTATGAATTGTTTTAATATTTTTCATTTTTTCTGGTACTTTTCAGCACATGTCAGTCATGATCAAACCACGGCACCGACACCCACTCAACCATTAATTTTTAAAATGCCAACCAGAGGAACAGTGAAAAAGAACATTGGTAAACGCATGAGTTTTGCTCCGGCCCCTAGTGGGACACTAAACCTTGACTCCTCGTTTCGAATTCCAACTCTCTCACTTGGTGGCTTGCCCAGCGCAACGGGCATATCTGTTTTGAACAATATAAATTTAGATGAAGATTATTTGGGCATTGATAGCAATGACCCAACTGGTTTTTTCGATACCCGCGAGATGATTCAAGGCCAGCAGGTATACTTCAAATTTCAATTTTAATATGCTTTACAATTTTTAATTACATTCTGATTTAAATTTATTTATCTAAATCTTGATTTATTTTTTCAAAAACAGGATCAGCCCACCCAAAGACAGAAACAAGGAGCAGTTGATCTTGGTCATGGTGAAAGCCCCCACACTTCTCCAGCAAGATCGTCTGCATCAGATTCAGATAGTGAAGAGTTTCCACCTTTTCCTTTGGAGAACTTAATTGGTAATGATTGTCAATCCCATGTCAGTGAGTTTATTATTCCTCAAATCCAACAGCTTATAGAATGGGAGAGAAGGGCTAAAGTTCTTATCAATGAGATTATTAGTCGTTATGAAAATTATTGGCAACGGGATAGTTTATACGCTGCAGTCCAGAATCAACCTGCGAAGATGGATTCCTTACTTACCCAAGTAAGATGTGGGACTGTCACGTTTAACAACGACTATAAAGATGGCATTTTAGATAAGGCACTAAACAAATTGGAAAATATTAGTGCCGAGGCCCAGGCATATTTTAACAAATGGTCAAAGGACAAGGATTTGGTATCAATCGCAAATGCCGAAAGAGATAGAGCGGTTGTAAGTACTATTACATTCTAACAATCATTTTTGTTAATTTGAAATTTTGAATTTACATTAATATTTTGAATTGACGTTACTCTTTTTGTGCAGTTGAAATATGAAAATTTGAAGAGTCAGGCGAAGGTTTTGCAAGTTCACTTGGAAACAGCAAAGAACAGCTTATCCGCAGCAAAAAATTTGAAGCAAAATATTGTTTTGGTTAACAAACAAAACAATACACTAAAGCGGATAATTAAAGAGCATGGTCTCGACCCTGACATCTTGTTCAAAGCCAAAGCAGCTGCTGATCCAAATTTGCTGTCGCATGGAGATGCAACAAATCAAGAAGAAAGAATTATAAAAAATCTGGACAGTGCTGCAGAAGATCTTATAAGTTCAGGGGTTATTTCTGGTGTTGGGGAAAGAGGTGCAGCCAGAGTGGAAGAAGCCGTTGGGGAAGAGAGCAGAGCAGAATTTTCTAAAGAAAAAGAGGGTTTTGAAAATTAGAAACTTTTATTATTGACTAAACTTTAAATATTGAATTTGAAAACTTCAACTATTGAGTTTGTACTATGCTATTTGAATTTAATTATATGGTGATTAGATGGTGATTATCATGAATTATATGTATGTTTCTTGTTTACTTGCATTGTCATGAATAGTATGTGGACGTAGATGATGAATGATGACAATTGATAATCAATGATAGATGATGATGAAAGACGATGATCAATTTAATGTGTATAATGTAAAATTTAGTGCCTAAATATCTTGTGGGACTTTAATTATCTTGAAAATTATGTCTTTGGGAAAAAATAGCAATTAAGATTTGAAACAGATCTTTACTATTTAGGATTTCTCCTTAATAGACTTATGGTGTAGGAAAATTCTATTTTAAAGAGATTCACCTCTATATTAGTGCATAATCTTTCACTAGAGAGGTTGTTTGACATCCAAAATAGTCAAGACCATTTGTCAGAAAATAACGTTTTGCTGGAAACAATCATTGATGTAGAGGCTAGATTAGCCAATTATGAAATAGTTAAATTCCAGGCCATAAGAATTAGAGCTAGGGAAATAATCAAGACCATGGTTTAAAAGATATGGTTTTGTTATCATGGATATTGTTTTGTGTAGAGTAGATTATGGAGGCTATGGAGGCTAGATTAACCAAAGTTGGAATATCCATGTGATTAAAAGATAGGTCAAGCTCGATATAGAACTTTGAAGTTTAATGTAAAACATATAAGGTTTTTATCATGAAGATTAGTCTGTATAGATCAAGTTCATAGGTTGATGAACTGGATCATTTTTTAATATTTGATAAGGGTGAAGAATAATTTTGGATTAGAACTGGGAGGCTATAAGTTGGAATAATTTTGAGTGTATAAGAAAATATTGAAGGTTGCAAACTACATCATAGTAAACTGTGTGTGTAAGTATTTATGTAGAGCCTTGAAGAAGGCACACTACATTTGCAGGATAGTTTATGTAGAGTCAGTTTTATTACTAGAAAGGATTTTAAATAGTTGTGATTAGTGTAGATTGAGTTTGAATAACTTCATGGAGAAATCCGAAGAAGTGATGGATCTATGACAAAGCAGGGAATTTTAGGAAGAGTGTCAGGACTTTTATTTATAATAGTATAATGTATTGTTTAATAGTTTAATATATAATAAATTAAATATAATTCTAAGAAATCAAGAAAGAATCATCACTGGTAAGAAATTAAACATAATTGAAAATATGATAGGGTTTAGCTTACCTCTTGCGTATTAGATTGCTGTGAAATCATCAAGGGTAACGTGTTAGATCTTTGTTTTACCTGACATTGTAAACAGAGGGGTGAGTTGCCTGACATTGTCAGTCCTGAGAAGTCCCATCAACATCTTTAAATATATAGACCAACAATATCTTTAAATAAATGATAACAAGAGCTGAAAAAATGTAAAGTAACAAACAATAAGATGATGTTGAAGAAGATACCTATTTAAAATTGAAATCATCACCGGTAATGTGCTAGATCTTTGTCTTAATAAAATTCAACACAAAAAATGGATTAGTAGATAGATGGGTGAGTTGCCTGACATTGTCAGTCCCGAGAAGTAACAGCTTCCTCGGACGGATGTCAACCCACGTTTTCAAAAAATAAAATATTGTATTTAACTAAATGTAAATACATAGACATCTTTAATGATAACCAGAGCCGAAAAAAATGAATAGTAACAAACAATAAGATTAAGTTGAAAAAGATACCTCCTTAAAGTTGAAATCATCACTGCCACTAGTAATGAGCTATATCTGTGTTTCAAAAAAAACCAACACGAGAAATGGATTAGTAGATAGATGGGTGAATTGTGCCATGGTTAACCATGCCAATAAATCATAGAAGTTAAATTTGTCTAGATTCCCTTCTTGAGATATTGTAAAATGTTTAAAATGGATCAGTATCAAAATATGTTGTATAGGATTCACATCTTGAGATTCTCTTCGAGACTGCTTCTTGGAGTGGTTGAATTAAAAAATGTCTCTTTTTTTTCTGCTTAGCATCCAAGAAAAAATACCAGTGCCTTCTCCAGATAAATCATAGAAGTTAAATTTTCTATAGGATTCCCATCTTGAGATATTGTAAAATGTTTTGAAGGAAAATGGATCAGTATTGAAAAATATGTTGTATAGGATTCACATCTTGAGATTCTCTTCGGGACTGCTTCTTGGAGTGGTTGAATTAAAATATGTCTCTTTTTTTTCAAATTTTTAAGGTGGTGCATATGATCATAGCTCAATAAGGTTGTTTACATATCCTTTAGTAGATTCCTGCTACCACCATGTTTTGTTTTCCTTTGCTGAAGATACAATGTTCAAGTGTATGTTTGAAGACAATTTTCTTGAAGCTCCCCCATTTCTATGCCTTGAATTGATTAATCATGATCTTCTTGAAGTACAATCTATAAAATCAAGTGTCTCAAATATTGAAAAACAATTTACAGCTCAACATAAAGTTCTCATGAATTGGATCATCTTAAAGAGGTAAGATTGTGTAAATTTTGTCAAGAGTGCCTTCTTGTTACCTCATCTCAAACTTTTAGCATTGTCATGAAGTTTCTATGTGACTCTTTTTTTTCAAATTTTTAAGATGATGCAATGATGATAACTCAATAAGGTTGTAATATCCTTTATAGATCCTGCTACCACCTTGTTTTGTTTTCCTTTGCTGAAGATACAATGTTCAAGTGTATGTTTGAAGACAATTTTCTTGAAGCTCCCCCATTTCTATGCCTTGAATTGTTTATCCCGAATTTTATGTGAATTTTATGTGGACTTGTATTTAAAAATAAATTAAATATAATTCTAAGAAATCAAGAAAGAATCATCACTGGTAAGAAATGTGGACTTATATTTAAAATCATAATGTATTGTTTATCAATTTTATGTGAATTTTATGTGGACTTGTATTTAAAAATAAATTAAATATAATTCTAAGGAAAGAATCATCACTGGTAAGAAATCATTACCTCTTGCGTATTAGATTACTGTGAAATCATCAAGGGTAACGTGCTAGATCTTTGTTTCACATGACATTGTAGATGGAGGGGTGAGTTGCCTGACATTGTCAGTCCTGAGAAGTGCCAGCAACAACTTTAAATATATAGACCAACAATATCTTTAAATAAATGTAAATATAAAGAATTAGACTTGTAACGTCTTTAATGATAACAAGAGCTGAAAAAATGTAAGGTAACAAACAATAAGATTATGTTGAAGAAGATACCTATTTAAAATTGAAATCATCACCGGTAATGTGCTAGATCTTTGTCTTAAAAAATTCAACACAAAAAATTGATTAGTAGATAGATGGGTGAGTTGCCTGACATTGTCAGTCCCGAGAAGTAACAGCTTCCTCGGACGGATGTCAACCCACGTTTTCAAAAAATAAAATTTTTGTATTTAACTAAATGTAAATACATACACCTGTAACATCTTTAATTATAACCAGAGCTGAAAAAATGAATAGTAACAAACAATAAGATTAAGGGGAAAAAGATACCTGCTTAAAGTTGAAATCATCACTGCCACTGGTAATGAGATAGATCTTTGTTTTAAAAAAATCCAACACGAGAAATGGATTAGTAGATAGATGGGTGAATTGCCTGACATTTTTAGTATATAAAGATAAAAGATAGATAAAGAAGATACCTACTTAAAGTTGAAACAATCCATTATCAATAGCTTCATCAAAGTCGATGTTGTCTTCTGTAGAATGTGACGAAGAGCCAATTACACTCTCAAGGTTGGGAATATTTGTACTTGTAGCTGTATTATTTACACCTCTTTTTTCGCAAAGGGAATTCCAGTGAGCAATTTCTCTGTCAAAAAATGAATAGTAACAAACAATAAGATTAAGGGGAAAAAGATACCTGCTTAAAGTTGAAATCATCACTGCCACTGGTAATGAGCTAGATCTGTGTTTTAAAAAAATCCAACACGAGAAATGGATTAGTAGATAGATGGGTGAATTGCCTGACATTTTTAGTATATAGACCTGTAACATCTTTAATGATAAAGATAAAAGATAGATAAAGAAGATACCTACTTAAAGTTGAAACAATCCATTATCAATAGCTTCATCAAAGTCGATGTTGTCTTCTGTAGAATGTGACGAAGAGCCAATTACACTCTCAAGGTTGGGAATATTTGTACTTGTAGCTGTATTATTTACACCTCTTCTTTCGCAAAGGGAATTCCAGTGCGCAATTTCTCTGTCAAACGGAAAGGTTTCGAGGGAGTATCGTGAAACGTAACACCTCATGCAACTTTCCAGATTTTTATCCAACCTGTTTCTCAGTTTTGATTTTATAAATGACAATGCACTGAAAACTCTTTCATCCTCCACAGACCCCAAAATCATTGTCTGGCATAACTCATATAGTCTGAAATACTCACTGATATCTTCTTGTAAGATAGAACTTTGATAGATTCCTCGCCACAGCCTTGTAATAGCACCACTTTCAGAAGGTTGATCTAAATTCTTATATTGGTTCCTCATTGTTGTTGCAAAATTGGTTGACTGAAACTTTAATAAATCGGCATTCAGTATACCTTTGATTTCCGTACCCTTGAGCTCTGACGTCTTTGTAAATTGTTCCATTATTGTACCCATTGATTTATGGAAATGCTTACTGACAAAGTCTGCACGGCCACCTTCTGTATTCCAAAAATTCGGATTCATCACACCCATGGCTTCCAGAATTTTATCTTTACAGAAACGTTCCCTAATTTCTGATGACAAGGTTTCTGAAATTTTTTTAAGCTTTATTCTTGTTTCAACTATCACAGACTCAAACAAATTACGTGTCACAGGAACATCTTCTCGTTCCGATCCTGTAATATCTTGACGTCTTTGCAAAATGTGCATTGGTATTTCCCTCCCATTAACAGAGATGCATAGGTGATCGTGGATATTAAATCTCAAAAAGGTGTTAGGATTTTTAAGATCTAATAAATCTCTCCAATTTTCAAAAACAGGTGCATCAAAACTATCCTGGGAACAGTACAATATATCAAGACTTTGACATACCATTTTCCTCATCCGTATAAAATCCACAATATAGATCAATCTGCCCTGTGCATGCTTCATCAGTGTATTGATCTCCTTTAACATTGGAAGAATACCAACCAATGTAAGCAAAGTCTCCAAATCAGTTAAGCGGAACAACAGGTCCCTTGCCCTATCAACTTCATGACGGTATTTTTGCATGAAACCAACCAATGAAGGATACTCCTCATGAACTCTGCATGCTGGTTCATACAAAGAGATCCATCTAGTCTCCACATCCTTCAGAAGTTTTTTGCCATCTGTAATTCCAATTGCAAATTTTTGGAACTCGAGAAAATGCTTTGGGCTGCTTGACATATAGGCATGAAGTTCTCTTATGAGGTCTTCTAATTTAGCAACATTTTCGTGGTTGCTTACCATTTTATACGCTAAATTCATTCTGTGAGCCATACAGTGAATTGGTAGCATATATGGGGCCACTGTTGTTTGTAATCTAACACACAGCCCTGTTCGGTGACCCTGCATGACAGATGCACCATCTGCTCCAACGCATACCAACTTCGTAGCAATTTCATAATCAGTCATACCAGCAACATCTTTCAAATGAGAAACAACTATTTTATATAGGTTTTCAGCATTGCAGTTTTCAACCATTTTCATAACACCCAACAGATGAGGAGTCCTTATATGATTTTCTAAAGTATATATGTGGATACATACCCATGCGGTGTTGTCGACTGCTGTCACTTCATCAATTGAAAGAGAGATAAAGTTTGTTTTTTTTACATTCTCTTTCAAATCTTCCTTCTCTATCATCGAGAGGCATTTTGCCATTTCCCATCCACTACTCTTAGACCAATGAGACTGAGGTACATTCAGCATTCCGTTAAATTGATACAAAACTTTGAAATCAAGGAAATCTGACATCGCCCTTCCTTTTTTAAGTATTTGAAAAAGAGTAGAGAATTGTATGAATTTTGCATGTAGATTTGTTTCTTTCATCTTACCAATATGCGATGTGATTGTTCCTCCCTTTTCCAACAGATGTCTGTGTTTTTTCTGCTCTGCCTCATATTCCACTGCGTATCTGACATGCATGCACTCCTTTTCAGTTTTCCACCTATGTGTTTTGATTTTCTGGCCATCCACCCCTGTTACAGTTAAATATTGTTTTCCACAATGTTTTTCTATTGTGTCCAGCTTCAGTTGCATTTTTTGTTGCTTTCCCAATTTCCACGTACATATTGTACATGTACATTCACATGGGATTTCTTCAGAATTAGATGATTGTACAGGTTCAATAAATGGAAATTTAGCTGCCCAATCAAACTTGTATGTCCTGCCAATGGTCCACATATTCTTGTTCGTTTTCAATGCTTTACTTTTTTGAGTAGAATTTTGAGCAATATCGCAATCACCTGGTTTCCTCTTTCTTGGACCAGAGTTTGATATTGATTTCTGTCTTCCATTTTGCTGAGTGTTTGTATCTGTGATATCTAGCTGCACTTCTGGTTGCACCCCAACAGGAACAATATCTTCAAGATCTGGCATATTATCGTAGGTTTCATTTGTTTGACTGTGATACTGTGCAGAATGCATGTCCACCTCAATAATACCTTCCACACAGTCAGTATTCTGATTCTTTTTGGTGGCATCTATATGATTGGTATTTACATTATCTGTATCCGCAGAGTTTCCAAAATACTTGAAGAGTGATTTCTGAGATTTCTTACTTACTTTTAGGTTATTCGTATTCTTTGAGCTGGCACCTTCCATTATTCTGAAAAGAGTCCTGCGTCAGCAAAAGAACCAAGAAGCGACTCTGTCCAGTCTCTGAGGTCTTGTCACGCGTGAACTGTCTGATATCACGCGTCAACACTGCCCAAGTCGCGCGTCAACACTTCCTCTGTCGCGCGTCAACCCTTCCTCTGTCGCGCGTCACTTCTTAGCCCAAGTCGCGCGTCAGTATAGCTCTTGTCACGCGTTAATACAGCTCTTGTCACATGTCAGTACAGCTCTTGTCGTGCGTCAGTACATCTCTTGTCGCGTGTCAATATTGCCCTTGTCACGCATCAACACTGCATTTGTCGCGCGTCAACAATCACAAGATAACAGTAATATGAATCTCTGGTGCTCAAGGGTATGCGAGTTCAAATTTCACAGTATTGGTAATTTGGTAAGCTACTTGAGGTATACTACCCGGCGAATCACATAGGTTTTTATAGGAGATGTTTTCAAATGAAGGTGAAGCCGACCCCCCCAAAAAAATATACTTTATATTTTAGGCGAACAGGACACCGACCCACTCCGAATAATTCACCTTTTCAAATTTTCCTAAAATGAAATTTTCGCCATATTACGAATATTCGCCGCTAAAATTATCCCTGAAGCTTACCTATTTTATGAGGGGTAAAATTTATCCCTCATTCTGTTTTTTTGAACGAAGAAGAGGTAATTAATTTCACTTTCTTACAAACCCTCTTCATTGTGTCCATGAAGGTATGGAGTGGGGTATTGTGTGTAAGAATGAAATTTGTTATACCCTCACCCTACCCATTTATGGAACTTTAGATTATGTGTTTGAATTGTGAGGTGGGTTGTAGGGAAATGATGTGGTATCCTACATGGATCCAACTCACCCTCCTCCACAAGAATTTTTATTTATTTATAATTTCTAATTGTTTTGGGGGTTACTTGCTTGGAAAAGTTAGGGAGCTTATTTTTGGATTGGCTTGGATTTTGAAAGAGGTTGGATATTTTTGGCTTGAAGATTGAAGGTGATTGCAATAGCAAGGTAGGGTATTATACCTTGCATTTTATGTTCCTTGTCTGTGTGTTTTGTTTTGTAGTGAATGAATGTACGTGATTTGTATGGGATTGGGTATATTTTGACCTTAATAAAGGTGTGGGGAGAGGGAAAATGGGGCCATTTTGTGGGGGTAAAAGGGAGTGTGTGAAGATTTTGTGGAGGGAGCATGGGAAGCGTAATTCACATATGTGAAGGTATAAGGAAAAATTCTTGCTATATCATTATTTATCTTACACAAGGGATGCATAAGAGACTTGATCAAGCCATAAGAGACTGGTGTGTGTATCTTATTTCACAGAGGTTTTTGGTGGATCCCTATCCCAATTGGGAGGCATAAGGATATGGAAACCATATTTCCCTTCTCCTTTGGCTTAGATTTTAAGACTTTATTTTTTGAAAAGTTGTATAATTTATTTATTAGTGTTGTTATTCTTATAAGTATTGCAAGTTTTCTGGTATGTATGAATGTTTTGTTGAAGTAATTTGTGAAGATATTACATGGTTTTAACATTCCTTATTATTCCATTGTTGGGGCTCAGGGGCCAATGAGAAGGTAGGCTTCACCTTCTCATTGGATTAAGGTTATGATGTGAGTGATTCCCATGTTCCCTTCCTTATTGTTGTGTTAGAGATGGAAAAATAAGAGAATGTAGATTTGAATTATAGAATAAAGATTCAAGTGTATTGTCAAATAGGAAAAATTGTTGTAAAAGTGAGTATGTTGTCTTAACCTTTGTGTGGAGGGAGTTTGTGCTTGTATTTTAAATTTTAAGCTCCTTGTAAATGGATTATGCAAATCTTATTTTCATTATTTAAATTTTAAGTGTGTATGGTTCGAAAATAAATATTACAAAGCCAATATTTTATTGAAATTGTATCTCTTTTTAAGTGTGTATTGTGTTTAAAATCTATAACTTGAATTAAAATTCGCATGTAATCTAAAGTGTTAAATTAATATCTTTGCAATAGAAATTCCTTGAAGTATATGATTTTTTTATTTTCTAAATGCTCTTTTCATATTCCATTCATATTTTAAAGTAAATGAAATTTGTAAATGGTTTATCTCTCATTCTTATTTCCCTTTTTTAATGTTAATTAAAATGGTTGGATTTTATTATTGATTGTTTCATTTTATACTATATTTCAAAGCAAAACAAAGCACATAATTAGTTTATTTTAAAGTTAAAAAATATATACTACATTCTCTTTACCTTGTATTTGTTTAAAATGAGAAGAACAAAAACCTTGCATATGTATATATATATATATATATATATATATATATATATAATATAGATTTGTATATTCCTTTATATTTATTTATATAAATAAAATTCATTAAATATTGTTTGAAAAATAAAAAAAAAAAATACACACACACACACACACACACACACACACACACACACATATATATGATTGTAAAAATCAAGTAATGATTGAAATATGAAATCAGCTTGGGTTATATTGTTAAGAAAAAAATTAATAAAAAGATGGGCGATGTTTTTTATTAAGGCCGCGAGGGGCGCCCCCTTCCCCCCCAATCATTTATAAATAAGAAATGGTAGGGGTGAAGGCATCTCCCCCAACCAAAACCAATAAAAAACCATTTAGAGGCATGTGTGAATCATCATTTTGGGGCCGAACCGTGGCATTTTGCACTCTGATTTAAATAAATATATATGTATCTACTTAGTCAAACTAGATTTACCCAAGTGGGTAACCAAAAATAAAATGTAGTAACCAAATACCCATAACCAACAAATCTGGTTGAATGGCCTAAAAAAAATGTTAATTTTTTTATTGCAAACCTTAGAAGGGGAAAATAAAAATACACCCGGAGAATACATGGGAATATATTTTCCTCTATTTTAGAGCTTGAGAAAATAAAAAATCTACATAGTTTTCTGTCAAGCCTACATAGCCTCCACGTTCTTCAACCTACAAATCCAAATGTGTAAATGAGAGGGATTAGGGAAAAAAAGAGAGTAGAAAGGAAAACATAAGGATGTTTAGGGATTTTTAAGAATGCCTAGAACTTAGGACTCACAATTATCTAATACAAGGGTGGAGATTAGATCCTACACCTTTAAGTTGTAGATATTTGGTGAGAATGAAAGTTGTAAAAAGTGCATGGGTATTTAATTAATAAGGTCACCTAGGTTTTTATAATTAGTGGATTAGGTTGTGTTGCGATTTTTTATCATGGGCCAATAAAAAAATAAATTGAATTTTGACTATGGGTGAATTAAATAAATATTTTTCATGCCAATTTAAATAAATAGACTATTTTAAGGGGTTAAAATGATTGAAGGTAGATGTGTAAACAAATAAATGAGTGGCATGGGCAATAGCCATTTCAAGAAGATTAGATAAAATTAAATTTGGGAGCTATTTTAAATAAAATCAAATGTAACTTAGGAATCATTATTAATAAATTTTAATAGAAATTCATATGGACATGAAATAAACAAAACTATTACTAAATTTGGAGTTAATTTAATAAACTTAGTATAGATATAAAGAAATGATTTTAAACACGTAATGAGTTGTGGAGAATACACTAATATTAATTATCTTATCAAAGTATTAAACGGTTAAACAATTATTAAACGTAATGCAAACATGTTTAAACCAAAAAAAAAAAAAAAATCTCATGTTTTCCCTAAGTGAATGATTGAGTTTTGGGCATGGTTTGGTGATTCGAAATGTGGGCGTTATAGTGAAGGTATCTGAAGTCTATCAAAATTATTGAAAAGAGGGAATATGGTGTAGGGTAAGGTGAATACAAGAAATCTTTATCTGTAGATTGTTGGAAAACCGTAAGATGAAGAAACCATAAAACAAGAATGTTGGGAAAAGTGATGTATGCTGAAGTAATTTTTAACTTTACGTAGATTGTTTGGCATAGAATCATCCTACAGAAGGCTTTTGGATGGTTTTCTTTCATTGGCATGCTATCTTTTTACATATTTTGAGTCGTGTTACTTCTATTTTTCTATGATTTGATAATCTTCTTATCTTCATTTGTGGAATTTGAGTAGATTTTGTCTCCATTTTTTATGATTGGTTATTTCAATGATTTGAGTAGCTTCTGTTTATAATTTTTAGTGGTTGGGTTGTTTTGTTGTGTATTTCTTTTCTTGTTTTAGTAAAAGATGAGGTGCAAGTCATAGAATAGAAGAAGGTAGCTAAACAAAAAAGATTGCAACTTCTGGTAAGTTTAATTGAAATTTTAGTGGTAAAATTATTTTTCCTTCAAATTCAAGATCATTAACAGGTGTTTTAGGTTTTTCTAGTAACATTAAAAAATATTATATGGTTGTTTTTAAAATAAAATACAGATGATTCTAGTTTCCTATTCTCAATTTGGTCATAACAATTGGTTGGTTAAAATGATTTATTTAGGTGAATGGATACTGCAAAACTTGTTAAGTTTAAGTTTAGATATGGTTATTTAATATAAATGGATCCATTTGTGTGGTATATTATCTTGATTGTAGTGTAAGGTTGATTACACTGAAAGGCATTGCTACATTTTTGCAAGGGAGGAGGGTCTTTGATAGAACTTAGAAGTGTGGATGGTCAAGATAAAGTTGTAGAGGATGTCGAATACAAAGAAAAAAGGAGTCATAGAACTTTCACCAACCCTCTGATTGTTCAATGAAGCATAAAAAAAAACATTCTTAAAGAAACCGTAAAATGAAGAAAGAGGCAATCATAAAACAATATAAATAGAAAACATATGCCAATGGCATCCATAATATGATTCTTTCTTGATATGGTAGATTAGGAAGAGGCGATTGAGGGCATGTAGCAGATCCATGTTGCAACAGAGGTGTGAATGGAGAAAATTAGGGCCAAACTGACCATAACTCAAACTAATTTTTTGGCAACATCGATCAGTAAATATTATTTAATATTTAATATTTAATATTTATTCATTATTAAATAATGGTTAGGAAGTTTAGCTTCATTAAATATGTTCTAGGGGCTATGAATGCAGATTTATAAATTTGTAAGAAATATTTATAACTTGCTTTGTTAGTTTTTAGTGTTTAAAAGGTAATTTAAGTAATTTTTTTTCAAAAATTGACCCATCCACATATAACCACCTTTTCATCATACTTAAGTATTCAATTCATTGATTCATATATTTTTTAGATTTTAGAAGTTCTATATTTTTTATTGTTTATTGAACTTGGTTTATCATTTAATTCATTTATTTGTATCCTTTTAAAGGTTTTGTGAATTATGATATTCAAATTTTATTTTCTAAATATCCTACTTCTTTTCCAAAGTATTGTTGCAGTTAAGTATTTTAAGAATTTTTTCCTTTACCCATATGAAATTTATTCGATACCATACTCCTTTTATATATCACAAATGGTCCTCTTGCTTTCTCTCTCAACATTTCAAAACCTTTATATTATTTATATATCCACGACCTATATAGTTTGTGAATTTATATAATAGAGAGGAAAATTTTAATTATTTTTTTACATTGTTGTTTTGAATGTATGAATGTGGATGTAACTTTTCTTCTGGACATATCTTTGGATATTATAATTTGAATAAGAATAAAATAGTAATTGATTTTAAGACGTTATTACAATTATATACCTCTATTAATTTATATTTAAAGTTATGGGTGTTATAACTTTTTGATTCTCAGTTTATGGGTGTCTGTAATTTTTCTTTTGAGTTATTTTTAAGGATAAAAAGTGAGTATATAATATTAAATTTTGTTTTTTTAAGATATGAGGTTCCCACCTAGCATCCTGCATATTTAAATTGATAGGAAATAGCTTTTAAAATTATATAGCTTTGTGTATATATATTTGAAGAATATGTGTCTCATAAATATTTGATTTTTTTTATTAAGGGTAAAATAAGTGTTGAGGGGACCCTACCCCATTACAATGAGAGAAAGTGGAGACATAGGATATTGCATTGAGGAACATGAAGGGCAGACTCTACCAATGGCACATAGAAACAAACAACATAAGTCCAACTAAGAGAAAAAACAAAAGCAGAAGGAACACTAACCATGAGACTTCTTCCCATCGGAGCAAAGACACATCTTAAGGGAGTTATTAACCTTCCCTTTATTTCTTCTATTCATAATAGACCAATCATGCCCAGTATTTGGAATAACATTTTCATTTGGATAAATCTGTATACAAATTTCAAGATTATTTTGACCCACCTGATTAAGGATTCTCGAATAAGGGGGAAGGGAAGAAGCACCGGTGCTAGGAGAAGGATCCTTCTCTACAGGGGTAGGAGAAGGGGTGATTATCTCATGCACACGAGCCTCCACTTATTCATCATCAGATCCCTCATATGACTCAGAAACTGACTGTTTACAACCAAATTGCTAGAATCAACATTTTTCCACCACGAAGTTCGATTATTAGTATTATTCTTCCCAAAATTACAATCCGCCACTAGATGACCAAGAGAAAATAAAATCTGACATTTGAAGGGGAAGCCTTCATATTCAATGTTTTTATTCCATATCCTATCCTCAACATGCAGATCCACAAAAGCTAGGAAATCCTTTGAGGTATTCATATCGAGCATATGTAGTATATTCGTACATGGTCATCTTTGTATCAATAGCCAAGGTTTTGCCTAAATAATCCCCAATAGAGGCTACACATTTCTCCCCCCAAAACTGGAGAGGAAGATATGGAAACCGATGAGTGTCTATAATGTTTCTATTGATCTATTTTTTAATTTATTAAGTGAGTATATATTATAAAAAGTTATTTTTTAAGTTATAAGATTCCCACCTCCTTTCATGTATACAACATTGTGAAGTTAGGTGATATAGGGTATTAGGGTTTTATTTTCATGTTGGAATGGAATTTTGTAATAAAAAATCTTTGTGTGTGCGGATGCAGGTTATCTCACTGTTGGATTTACAATTTTGTGGGGAATTTTTTGTGTTTCATTAATTGTTGTTGCAGTGACTATTGTTCTGATATGAAGTGTTTATATGGCTTACTTGTTACACGGTTCAAAAGAAGGTAACACAAATATTTTTTTTATTTGGTATTAATTTTTTAAAAATTCCATTTAGTTTCTTTTAATGGCATGTCAGGTATGTTTTGTTACGCTCTTGCTTTAATGGTGGAATATATCAACATGAAGAATATTGAATATCCATAATTTAAATTGATATTTATATGTTTATTGTTAATTAAGATCCTATGAAAATAAAAACTAAATACATACAACACATAATAAAGAGGGGCATTTTTTGTTTTCATGCGTGCACATAGGGTGCGAGGACATAGAAATGAAAATGCACGTGCATGAGGAAGATGTGAAAGTGGGGAAATGGGAGGGGGAGAAGAATGTGAAAGGAGAGTATGGAAGTGAGATGTGACTATCCAACTAAGGAAGGGCATGTGACGATAAGAAGAAAAGAGAGCGCACGACAGGAAGACCCAGAACATAGCCAATTTGGGAGGTGTCTGCAGAGGGGCGTGTGAAAGAATTGTGTGGCATGGGGAGTGCGTGGAAGGAATACATCCTAGAAATTTTTTTCCAAATGAGCAATCCTACACATGCACAACCTGAAATGTAAAGCATCAGAACCAGAGTGAAATTAAAAGTCATCCAAATAGCCAAGAGGGTTATTTGGATAACAATTTGGTAATTTTTGGGGCCATCTGCCTGTTAGATGAAGAGACCAGTATCCATTGGGCATGGATTCATGAATGATAGCTTGATACTAATCTTGCTCTTTAAAATTTATCCTAACTGCTTGCACTTGGTGACCCTGAACCTGCCCTACTGTCCACACTCTAAATTTTCATAAGAAAATCTTTAAGATGAGATTTCTGAGAGTAGAAAATTGTCTTGACCTAGAGCATTAACCTTTCCCTGAAATGGATTTCTACAACATTCACCTTGGAGGCACATCGAACTGTACAATGATACAACCTTGGAGCAACAAAACACCACAACACTGCTATGTACAAAACTGAAAAATCATACACACCCCAAGTGGGATATGTAGAGTGTGCAAAATCACTTCTTCTACTAAAAACAAACCTACCTAATCTACACTAACTGGAAGCAAAGGGAACTTAAAAAAATCTTGCAACTGGCAGGGGGAAGTAGCTTCCCTTTCTTAGAAATTGTGACCATGTAGTTGATTTAGCAATGAACATGGTCGGAAATGAGAGTAAAAAACAACCTCATAAATGGTGTTCCCCCCCCTAAAAGTATCAACAAACTGAATGTACACCTCTTGGAGTTATTCTATACTAGGATTTGGGAGGCGTTGTTGCTGACCTTTGGCACACTGAAGCTCAAACTCATGCTCTGAAATGAGCATGACTGGTGGAAACTCTTCGGCGGTAGGTTCTTTTGGTTGAAGAATGAATGATGGGGCAGTGAAATTTGTAATTTCAATGGGGCCCTCCTTATCAAAACATTCCTCTAAGTCTGATAGGAAATAAAAATCTTCGATGTCTTGCTACGATTGTGAATTCCATGAGGGGAATGAAGACATGATTGCACAACTTCATATAATGGAAGAGAAGATGGAAGATGTAGAAAGAAGAATGGATTGAAATATATGGAAAGAAAGTATGCAACTCAGAGAATGGTTTTTTGATACAATGGAGTTTCTAGATGTGATTTGCATGTTCCTCCAAAGGCTGAATCTCACCAAGAACACATCAACTTGATGAAATGAAGTGGTAAGGTGCTTCAAACCTCTCCCACCGGGTGTGTAATAACTGTTGGTGCAAAAATACAACACTCCCCGAATGGCCTTAGATTTGAGTAGGGCATTTAGATTAGATTTGATGAAGGAAATGTGACTATCTACTCCTAATATAACAATGCCAAGGAGACTAGGGAGAGAGAGTGCATGAAAACAAAGCCTACACTAAAGCGATGATACACAAGAAAAGGAGGGGCTGTTGATCACAAATCCAACTACCTAAAATTGAGAGGATGGTCAAAATGCATCACAGACCAAGGATAAAGTTCACACAAAACACCATTTCAAACCCATTAAACACATCTCTCAAAACCTACAATAGAAATCAGAAATATGCACAATATACCTTGCAATTATGAGAGGCAAGGAGAGAAAATAAAATAAGCAAAGGATGGAAAAAATGCATCACAAAATAGATTTATTACTCGATGAATTCACATAGTACATCATCAACGTGAAAGAGGCAAGAAAATGCCATTACAAAGAAAATAGAGAAGGCTCAAGCTCCACATTCAAACATAGGGAAGAAAGAGAGAGGGGGAAGGAGAGAAAAAATGACCATCCTTTAGAAAAATGCCCCTCCTTATAATATATAGGAATAATTAGAGATGGAGATAGAAGGAATCTGAATTCTTGTTCGACCACCCCAAAAGATCAATGAATTCCCCTGCAACAATGATGGCTTTTTTTGTAAAACCCATGCCTTCATTGATGTTCCTTGTTGGGAAAGAAAGGAATACCATACTCCATTATGGTGATCGGTGAGAATCTTGATAGCCTACAAAATAATAGAATGTATTTTTCCATTATGGGGTTTGGTGAATAGTAGACGTTGAGAGCTTTCCAAAAAGTCCTGTTCTGCTCAAATCTGATCTTCCAGTTGAAAGATATGGCTGTCTGAAGGTGAGGGTCGGGTGTTTAATGTGGGCTCACAATATCTAAAAGAGTCTATCCATGCAAGATCCATGTGGCAGCCTCATGCGTCTTAAGATCTCATCCTCCTCCTTTCACTCTTGAAGTTATGCCAATTGGACACTTGGCATTGTCCATGGGCCTACTTCTTTCTTCGTCTCTCATGTTTTGGCTAAGTCCCTCCTGTCTATCTAGGAGTAGCTATGTGGGACCCTAGACACATGGAGGCTTCCACTAAATTTACTGCTTTGCTTCTACTTTTCAATGGCTGATGTATCTTTTCTAGGACACTAACCACGTGGCGAGCCTGCACTTGTTTGGGGACCCAATTTTTTTACACCTTTTGAAAGTGTGCTAAGTTGACACGTGGCACCTTTCGCGAGTTCAATGCTTCACTTCAAATTTTCAACGGCCAATGTATCTTTTCTCAAACTCTGACCACGTGGTAAGCCGACACTTTTTTGGGAGCCCACTTTTGGAATTACCTTTTAAGTTGCATCGATGAGGCACGTGGAGGCCCTCGCTAGCTCATAGAATTTTCAACAGTCGGTGTAACTTTGTTTAGCCCTAGATATGTGGAGGGCCCACACTCATTAGGGACCTTCCTTTTGGGGCTTACCTTTGAAGTTGCTCTAAAGAGACACGTAGAGGATTTTGTTGACTCCTTTATACTTATCTAATTCAATGGTCGGATCTGCCTTTTTAGACTCTGGACATGTGGAGGGAATACACTTGTTTGGGAACCCACTTTTGGAATTACCTTTGAAGTTACACTGATGAGACAGTTGGAGGCCTCCACTAGTTCGTAGAATTTTCAACAACGGGTGTAACTTTGTTGGGCCCTAGACATGTGGAGGGCCAGTGCACATTTGGAGACTACCTTTGGATTCTTCACTTGAAGTTGTGTCCAGCTGACACATGGTACCTTCCGCTATCCTTTTTTCATACTTAACTGATTCGGGCCTCGATTGAACACATCCTTCTAGATGGAAGATGGAAAATGGAAGGAGAATAGAGTGTAAAGGAAGAAATAAGAATTCATGCAGGGGTGCACAGAAAGAAGGCAACATGGAAGTAGGGTGCATAATAGGATGCAAGAGCAAGAGAGGAAAATAGAGGGGATGCATGCACATAGGGTGTGAGGCGACAGAAAAGAAGGTGCATACATGGGAGGAAGATGTGGATGGGGGGAAATGTGAGGGGTGTAGAATGTGAAAGGATGGTATGGAAGCAAGCCACAAATATCTAATTGAGGAAGGGCATGTGATGGAAAAAAGCAAAGAGGGCACACGACAGGAAGATCGGGAACTTAGTCAATTTAGGAGGCATCTACAGAGGGGCGTGTGGAAGAATTACATGGCACGGGGAGTGTGTGGAAGGAATACAACCTATAAAAATTGTGCCAAATGAGAAATCTTGTCGGTGCACAACCTGAACTATAAAGCATCAGAGCCAGAGTGAAAGTAAAAGTTATCCAAATAACCAAGAGGGTTATTTGGATAACAATTCCTATACTTATGAATTTTTCTAGGCTCGGTTACGATAATTTAGTTTCCATTTTCATCAATTTTCCATCTTGGCACAACATCAAAATTATTGGAAATCAGCTAAGTATATTACCATCTCTCTTTCACTTAGGGTTTCAAATTGATTCTCTTATCACTAAGTCAAAATTTTTACTTCGTTGCATATTTATATCTCCGTTATTACTTAATTCAGATTTATAATTTATAATTTCAATAATTTCTTAAGCATTTGCTGAACCTAAATCTTTGAAATCCTTGCTGTAGGATCCACCTAACCCTAATGGATAAAATTAGACATTCATCTCCTAGGAAAGCTATGCCTCATGAAAGTGTTAGTCCTATCTTTGATGATGATGTTGTTGATGTTGAATTCCTTGATATTTTTTGTTATGCTTAATTTTTTCAATCTGAAACGAAACGTGAGGACGTTTTGGGAAAACATGATCACATTATGAACTATTAGGATTGGTAATTAACAAGACTAAAATGTTATCATGCTATAACGCACTCGTATTCCTTTTTATAATGTGCTATATGTTCTTTTGGGAGGGATATATTTACTAAAATAAATGGTTTAAAATAAATATGTTTCTCATTTATTAATCTTTATGCATTCTTATTTCTTATAATTTAAATTTGAAATAAATAATTTTTTCATTTATTAATATTTATACTTTATTATTTCTTATAATTTAAATTTATTTTAGTAAATATAAGAAATTAGGGTCACATTGAAACTTATGGAACTAGTATCACAACTCCACAAGTAACGTTTTAGGATAAGTTTTTAATAATCTAATATGGTCAGGACATAAGTAATTTTCAGAATTTTAGTATTCAACCTAAAGTGTTTAGTGTTTAATTGATACAATCGATGTCTATTTTAGGAAATAATATAGTCATATTTTAGGTTTTGGGGCCTTTTGGATTGTTTAATGACTCTTTAGGAGTGTTATCCATGTCAAAAATATATTTTATAAACCTCACAACTCCCAAAGGTAACAATAGTTTCTTGAATTTTTAAGTCAGGAAGTTGGAATTTGTAGTGTTTCAGTAAAGTTTAGAGGTCAAGAAAATGGAATTAATTATCACACATTCCTCCAAGTTTCATTCAAGCATCAATCCTTCTATAAGTATCAGGAAACCTATGTCCATGAGGATCAATTGAGAGAGAGAGAGGGTTCCCAGACATCATAAACATGCTTCCACACAAGTGAAATCTTAGGCAGGGAGGTGAGTTATGAGATTAAGAAGAGATCATCATGTCAAATGGAGAAAAGTGAGGATTAAGGAGTGAATTAATGAGCATCATCTCCTGAATCTACCATTTTTTCAACATCTCTTTTAGAAACAAATAAAAATGAGCTAGTAATGATACTAATGCCTATGTCCATGAGACCATCAATTGTGTGAGAGAGAGGGTTCCCAGACATCATAAACATGCTTCCACACGAGAGGATCATATTTCTAGTTTGATCACTCTAAGCATAGTGAGAAAGAAGTGTATGAGCATCCTGAATTTGATTCCATTCAAGGAGGATTTTAAATCCTGAAATGGTAAGAGGATGATTTTCATATCAAAATGTTCTTATGTGAATTAAATAACCCAATAATGTAGGATTAAGGAGTGAATTAATGAGCATCATCTCCTGAATCTACCAATAAACCATTTTCAACATCTCAGGGGAAGTTTTAGAGGTGAATTTTTCAAATAAAAACGATCTAGTGAATGATTAGGAATGCATCCAAGACCATCATGTGTGAAGGATCAAGAAATGAACCTATTCTCACGATAGTTGGCTACCACCCAGCTAAGTGTATGAGCATCCTAGAATTTTAGACTAACAAGATCCATTCATATGGAGATAGTTTTCCTACTCTTTATATCCTGAAAATGAAGTAATGCAGGTATGTTGCCAACGTTTTCTAATATCAAAATGTTCTTATGTGAATTAACTCATAACGCTCATATTCACCAATGTATAATACATAATCCAAGGGCTGCAAACCAGGGGAAGATACCCCCTTACAGGTGTCCAGAGGCCATGCACCCGTGAATATTAGGAATTTTGGAAATTGGAAATAGTGAATTTTCAATAGTTGGCTACCACCCAATTCTCCTAGAATTTAGACTAACAAGATATTTATATGGGATAGTTTTCCTACTCTTTATAGCTAAAAATGAAGTTATGCATGTATGTTGCCAACGTTTCTAATACAAAATGCGCTCATATTCACCAATGTATAATACATAATCCAAGGGCTGCAAAGGGGGATACCCCCTTACGGGGTCCAGAGGCCATGCACCCTGATGGGGGTTTGGGGGGAGTGCCCTCAAAAGCCACATTTTATATGTCTATTTCTAGGGGAGATGACCATATATTTGTGAAGGGATGGTCATCTTAACAACATAACATATACAAGATGAACATCCAACTATAGGATATGGATGACCAACCATAAGAGATGACCTTCCAAAAAAGGACTACAGTTAAAAGGGAAATTGATTAACTAGAATGTGAAATAATGGCAGTTAGTCTAAACTAGGAATAAAAGTAAATAACAATAAATTAAAAAAGTAAATAAATATAGGAAGAGACCAAACCAACTAGGCTAATGAAAATAGAAACCCTAAGATACAAAGAAGGGTTGGAAACAACTTATCTTATTCAGAGAACTTGTTGGATTGTGACGCAGAATTGGCCAGAGAAACAGGAGAAGGAAAAAAATATGCCAAGGTTGAGAATCTTGTAATCCTAGAAAATCTTGAGTGGAGTAGGGCACGTGGGAGAGGATCATGGAACTTATGGGCACCCTATTCTATGTTATGCCCCCCCTAGTCTATGTATGAGGTCCAAAAACCTTATTTACATGGTAGAATGATGATGTGAAGCCTTCAGTGTCTATGGCATGTAATTCTCTAACTTGTTTTATATGTCACTAATGATCAATGATGCAAGATAAACCTGTAAAACACCAAAACAAGCATCAAACCTTGAAAAATAAAGATGCATATGAAGGGGTTGAAATGACCTCAGATGCCAAAACTATGGACTTACTAACTGAGTTTTGCACCACATATCATACCCAATGTCGTTCTATGTGCTTGTGTGTTTAATAATTCCCTAGATGTGATTGTGCCAGTTGCACTTTGTGAAAGTAACGAGCAATAACTATGTGTAGAAAATGTAATAGAATGGTGGATGGAATAGAATAAACTTCTTGCCTATGCTTGTGTGATACAAATGAACCAACCATGTGCCTTGTGATGGAGTTATATGGATGAAAATGATATCTAGATACTTTAGATGGATGTAAATCTAGGTGGATGTTAGTAGTGACAAGGGTTTGGTCCTCGTTATGGTTTCATAACTTAATACTTATACGGTTTTCTTGTTCTAATTTTGTAATCAACCTTAAAATTGTGACAAACAAGAGAGATAAAATGTTCAAACGGCTAGAAAGTTCCCAAAAGTGGTGGGAAAGAGGGAAAAGGATCACATTTCCCCAACTGGTACCAGGGAATTTTTTGGTGCCCCAGTAATGTCATCAAAACCCCCTTTAAGGCTAATATGATGAAAAATGATGAAAATAGACTGGGAAAGTATGTGCTGAAGTTTGGCAATGAAAACAGAAAGCAAATTAAAACGGCCAAAAGATGGGGGTTAATCAGTATGATACTGGGAATAAATAATGTCTAAAGTGCGTGATTTTGTGTCTAAATTTTCCCCCACTTTATGTTTGTGAGAAGATAGAGATGTTTATCTGATGTCGTCAATGAAGATTATAGTAGAAAAAATTTTGAAGTACTAGACAAAACGTGGAATGAAAAAAGCATTATGGATCATGGAAACTAAAGATGTAAAACCACAAAAATGTTATGATAGTTAACCTAGGGTGGAAATGCGTGTTTAGTTTTTGATGTGTGTGATGTGCCTGCATGCTTAGTATGGTGTGTGTTTCCAAAAAAATGGTGTTTTTGTTTCCCCCATTGTTTTATTTTCTATTGACTACTTACTTCTCATTTGGTCAGACATGCAAGGAAAAGACAATCAAGAATTAAAAAATGTATGTATTTATGTAAAAAATCATGTAAAATATGCATGTATATGTATGTAAATGTAAAATATGCAAATGAAAAATTGAACATGTGCACCTGATTTATAATGAGAGAAAGGGTGTAGAAATATGATATCCTATCTTGTATTTTTTAGGCGATCCAACGCCATAAGATGAAGAAGTATAGGGAGGGATTCCAACCTAAACATGTATCCTCTAACCATTAGCTACTTCCCTAAACATGTATGAAGAGATCTCTATACTATTTGGTTTTTGGGTGATCCGATGCCACTGAATAAAGTATTGTAGAGACAAATTTCGTTGTATCCTTTAACCTATAACTGCTTCTAAAAATTCTGAGGACAACCATGTTCTAAAAAATCCATTGTGTACAAGGTTTGTATACTACTCTAAACCAACTTTCTATACAACCCACAATGAAAATGGTGTAAAATAAATTGAACTAAACCAATGTAGAATCTTTATGTATTATATAAAACCTCAAATTATGCCTCCCCTCTTTAGGGGCACATGCGACATCACTGATAAGATAATGCGGCCCCAAAAAGGACCAACCGCATGATCTCTATAACTATTTCTTATATAGAGATGAAGGAAATAACTTGGTAGAAACCAACGAACACACAAAGAGGAGGCTAGCAAAAGACAAGTGTTAGTAAAACAAGCATGCATGTATAATATAATGTGTAATCTAAAAAAATAGTGTATAAGTTACCAAGAAATATAGTAATGTAAACATCCGAGAATAGAAACTAAGCCACACAAAGTGGGCTAAACACATGGGACATTATGCACATTGTCACAAGGCACGTAAGAAAATCACGGCCACATATAATAAATAAGTGTGCACAAAAAAAATGCAAGGACGACATAGAATAGAAAACAGTAAACAAAAAAGAATAAATAATAGATATCCATGGAAGC
This sequence comes from Taxus chinensis, assembly GCA_019776745.2. Lineage (NCBI taxonomy): Eukaryota > Viridiplantae > Streptophyta > Pinopsida > Cupressales > Taxaceae > Taxus > Taxus chinensis. The sequence continues at coordinate 327,564,716 of CM034155.1, read as the reverse complement.
AAATAATCGTGCAAAAAAATGTTGCACAGGAAGCACCCATTAGCATATCAGAAATATAACCCATATGCCAAAAGTGTGTATAAGAAAGTAATGTAAGTTGCTAAGTACATATTGAAACAATATCACCTATGAGAGATGAATGTGGATGCCCCCAACAACCAATATAGGATGGGTAGTAGGAGAGCATCTATACTGTGTGAAAAATACTTGTACCTACAATCATAAGTAAGCAAAGGTGTGAACGTAAATGTTTCTATGGTATATATATATGACATACAAGACATCTAACTTGCATGTGTAATAAGACAACCATATATAAGCAAATTTAAATAATAATAAAAGTAAAAAAGATATGCAACATGTTCTAGATGGGTGGAATGGAATGTAAGATGGAATGACAGGAGCCGCACACCCCCTGAATGAATGGAAATGTATTCAGTAAGATTCATTTGTTTTTCCCCCTCAGTAATCAATAATGAACCATATATGAGAGTGGGTCATCAAGAAAAAACCAAGTATGTGTTGTGTCTAACGTGTTGTGATGAGTATATGTGTGTGTTGATGAGATGCGACCTATAAATGATGTACGCATAAACCTTAGAAATGAAGCCTATATAATGATAATATGATTTAAATATATATGATGTATCCTAAATCATATATCTCTACTTGCTGAATAGAGGGAGTGGTGATGTATCCTAAAGCATATAAAACTATAAGATGAATGAATAGGTGACCATTTAGCCTAAGATGTATGTCACTAATATGGGAATTTCACATGATATAAGGTTGAATGATGAATGTATAATTATTATAAGGTCCATTTGATTAATAAACCCTTGGCAGTTGAGTATGCATTGAGGAAGTAATGATCATCATAAGAAGGTTAGTGCAGCACGTAGAAGATGATGTAGTATGCATGAGGATAATAACTAGCCATATGATGTGAAATGAATAGTATGCAATGTAATGCATTTAGATATACTGATAGTGTGAAGATGTGTGTTATGTAGCATGTAGAATGAGTAGGATATAATGCTAGACATGTAGAGAATAGGAGTAGGAAAGTTGTATGATAAAGAACAATATGATATATAAATTTGTGAATGTCGTAATGATGAAATGGGGTAGAATAAATGCAAAGTGTATGTTGTAATATGTAAGAAATATGATGCGAGATGTGTGAGGAGACACAGTGTGTAATACTTAATGTGTAGTGTGTGGGGATCATATATAGTAATCCGCCAATGGTCGAGTGTGAATCAAAGCAAAATAGTGTTTCATTAGGAAATAGCGATGCTAAAATGTGAAATGAATATGGTTATGTGAGTGTATGAATGCATGATAATGTAAAGATGATAGATAAACCTATGCAAATATGAGGAGGGGTATGTGTTAGATGTTATTTCCTAAAGTGTATGGTAGAGAAGTTTACTATGTGCTTGCTATGTACCTTGGGATATGATAATATAATATATATGGGTTGATGGAGATGCCGACATGTGGCACACATCCCCTTAGTTATGTGTATGGGTTCACATGGGATATAATATTATAATGTATATGGGTTGATGGAGATGCCGACATGTGGCACACATCCCCTTAGTTAGTTATATGGGCTCACATAGGAATTAATTATATTGGGTAATGGGTCGGCCTACATTGGGATTAGGTGTTACCCATCCTATTTAAAGGATGTGAGTGTCATTATGAGGGAGGTATGTATGAGTTTATTCTTCTACTTGGTAGAGATATATTAGAGGTGTCCCCCTCGAAGTGGATTCCCATCTTGGGAGATTGTGGAGTTACTCCTTCCTTAAGGAGCATTGTATGGTGTTTCCCTACCTTAAGGGTATTATTCTGAATATATTGATATTAGGGCATCTTGGCCCCCCATATATTTTGTGTTGTGTTATCTTCTACAATTTATTGATTTATTATATGCAAGGTTCTTACCAAGTGGTATCAGAGCAATGATCCGGGCAATTTGTGGGATGAAACCCTAATGTTGGTGAATCGTTTATATCTGGAGATAGAATTTGAATTTTTTATATATTTCTTGTGGGGAGTGGATACATAATTCAAGTCATCATCCCTCAAAATTTCATATTTTTTGGAGCTTATTTGCAAAAGTTGTGTCCGTTTAAGGGTTGAAACCCTAATTCTAAGGTTTCATCTATATCTTCTGAATAATGACGAATTAGGAGATAATTTTTTTTGGGTTACTTGTAATATATTAAATGGTGATACCAATGAAATTTCAGAATTTTGGGATCTATTTTGACATATTTATTTCAGTTTTATTTTTTTTCACTATTTCGCTCCACAGGCCGCAATTTGAGGAATTTTCCTGAATTTCTTACATTTTCAGAAATTTCTCAAAATTTTAGCAGGGGTTACTTCTTTTTGGTTTTATATTTTAGGCTAACTAATTGACGAAATCATCAGGTAAAATATTGGTCAAAGGAGTAAGTTTGTGAAACCCTAATTTTTATGCATCATGGATGTACCAATTTTCTATGGTAATGGGGAAATTGATGCAAAAAAATGGTGGATACAATTTAAAAGAATGTATTTTTAATAATGTTTAGTATGGGTTAGTTTTTATCTTCATCTTGGTGGGGAAGTGCGACATTGGTATTCTTATTTGGATATAGATCTATTGGATTGGGATTGGGAGGAAATGGAGGATATTTTCTTAGCTAGATGGGAAACAAAAAAGAAACATATTTTTTTTCAAGAAGAAGAAAAAGAAGAAGAAGAAGAAGAAGAAGAAGAAGAAGAAGAAGAAGAAGAAGAAGAAGAAGAAGTTGAAGTTGTTACGCATGATAGTGCATCTCCAAAGAAGGAAGCTTCAATATTTCAGTTTGAAGGGTGTATTCAAAGAAAAAAGGTAATTGTTTCCATAAACCCTAGCAGCAAATATAACTTCATCAATATGGATGTAACTCAAAATCTACAGGTGCAAGCCAAGCATATCAAGGAATCTCAAATGGATGGTAAGAAGATTTAGGTTTTTGAAGATTTAAAGCTTTCTATGGATAAATATGTTTTACATTCAGATTTTTATGCTTTAGATATGGATGGTATGGATATTGTTCTTGGATATCCTTGGTTAGAGAGCTTGGGAACAATTAATCTTAATGTACAAAATAAATTCATGAAATTATGGTACAAGAGAAAGAAAATTACATTACAAGATATCACACTTAGCAAAGAAAAAAGTAACGTAAAATTGGATCATGAAGATGAAGTTGAAGATGGTGAAGAAGGGAATAAGGATGAATCAGAAGGAGAGGATGAAGAACATAAAGTCACAAATAATTTCTCTACTGAAGAGAAAAAATAAGTAACAAACAAGGTGGAAGAGGACAAGAAAGTTGAGGAAAAGGTTGATAAGGTTGAGTATACGAAGGTGGCACCATATCGACACCCACACCATCATGAGAGGAAAAAATCATGGAGACATGTTAGGACACATGAGGATAGAAATACATATGGACATACAAGGAATTACAGGAATACTTTTTTCTACACATGGAATCAATGGAACAATAATTATATGACATGGAATCACAAGAATAATAATTATGGATATGCATGGATGCCGAGAAGGAACACATATGGACCAGTATGGAACCAGATGGGCACAATGGAATATGGAATCATGTTTGGAGCAGCATCACCTAGTAGGATTTCATATGGGTGGTTGGATGATCAAGCATGGCGACAAGTGTGCAATAATTTAAAGCGCACTCATTATATGGCTTCTTCTTATGTTTCGGGGACGTAACATGTCAAAGAGGGAGGAAATGCTATGTACCTTGGGATATGGTAATATAATAGATATGGGTTGATGGAGATGCCGACATGTGGCACACATCCCCTTAGTTAGTTATATGGGCTCACATAGGAATTAATTATATTGGGGAATGGGTCGACCTACATTGGGATTAGGTGTTACCCATCCTATTTAAAGGATGTGAGTATCATTATGAGGAGGTATGTATGATTTGAGTATTCTACTTGGTAGAGGTATATGGGAGGTGTCCCCCTCGAAGTGGATTCCCATCTTGGGAGATTGTGGAGTTACTCCTTCCTGAAGGAGCATTGTACGGTGTTGCCCTACCTTAAGGGTATTATTCTGCATATATTGATATTACGGCATCTTGCCCCCCCCATATCTCGTGTGTTGTGTTATCTTCTGCAATTTATTGATTTATTATATGCAAGGTTCTTACCAGTGATTTTATCAAGGAGATCATTATTATAATGATTGAAACCTACTTGAGAAATGTGGGAAACATGATGAGTTGTAGTGATGAGGGTTGTATAAGGACCCATAATAGTGTAGTGTGTACACATTCATTGAATATTGCTTATCAATAAAGGCTATTGGTGGACAACCGTGAGCATACCAATGTGATATATTTAGAGTGTAAGTAGGTGAACTATCATTAGGAATAGATATATTTCCAAGAGTCATAGGAAATGTAAAAAAATAATGGTTAGCATCTATCGTAGTAATGGTATAGTCAATCCAGGACCTTCCAAATGTGAGTGGAAAATCATGAGGGCTATGTGAAACAAATACCATATATTGAAAAGCACGTAGGCTGTAAGTGGTCGTTATGTGAAAAAATCCAAGATAAATTTGTGGTGTGTTGGTACCCAATTTTGTTCTCATTTTCAAGCCAAGCAGCAACACTGATTCAACATGGAGCTTAGAGGTAGCCAGATCATAAATATATATCATTTTATAGCCAGGGAGGATATCTGACTATCCCTTTATTACTTGGATTTGCGGAAAGATGGGTAGCACTTTAAAAGGATATGATCTTATCCTAACTATTTTAGGTTGTTCCTTTTAACCAAGGTAAGAGAACCGATTTTGTAACCTCTGTTATTTGAAAGGAGATAAAAGTACCCTTCATTTACATAAATTTTGTAGAGAAGACATTGGGGAAAATGTGATCAACACACCAGATCTGACACTCACGAGTTGTCACTTCCAGATCATGGAGATAATTTCACAACAAGGCCAAGGTTACTAAAGACATTTGAGACCCTGATCTATCCTACATACTTGGGCAAATGTATTTTGGTCTTTTGTGGGTATATAGAGCAGAACATGGGTAGCATAGATGGTATTGGATGTTTTAAATAGATTTTGGTGGGAGGGGAGACAGGATGAACTTGACTCACTAGATCTTTGATAGCTTAAGAAAAATGGAAAGATTCAGCCAACAAAATGCCACAAAAGCTAGAAATGTTTCTTCAACCAGAATATGTGCCCAAATGGAGGCCCATATTAGCACTCTTTCACAAAATCTATGGGATTCTATCATGAAGGCTCGAGTCACAAAACCTAATAAAGCACCAAGATTCAAATCAAACCATGCCTGACGTACACTAGAGGTTTACAGATAATCTCTATTAAAAAAATGAAAGAGAAGTGATTTTAAATCATTTATGTCAATCCCAGATCAAGGCTCTTCTGAGAAATGAAATTATAGATGCCACTAAACTATCACAAGGACTGAGACCCATGTGACTAGACTAGATTTTGATACAAGATTGCAACACAAACAAGAAAAAATACTTGCACACATTCGGAGATGAAATAAATACACTTTACTCAAGATTAACATAGAATAACTCAAGTTTGATCAAATTTATCAGCAAGGGAAAGTTTCCAAAACAATCTCAAAGATTTTCAGAGGTTTTACACTTACAACCACCTTGACACGATTGAATCTTATACAAAGGGAGAGATACAAGATTCTTATACGCCTTCTCAAAAGGGGTGGGCTCTATCAAGATTTTTCTGCTTGAAAAATCAATCCATGAATTTTCCAAAAACTCCCAACCATTTACACGATAAATTTGTACAATTTATAACATTTACAACAGATCCCCTTCTCCCCAAAAGACAAAAACATTTAATGCACCAGTGTTTTCCATGATTCTTAGAATCAAATCTACAATAAATCTCTAGGTGCTGGAGGGGACCAATTTCATCGAATGCCTCCCACATTCAAATCATTACTGGTAGATCACTCTTCCTTCAATTTGCAAAACAATTCCACCCCTAATCTGTCAAATCTGGCACCTTACGTGCCTGGAATAAGAAAAATGGAAAATTTGATCAGGCACAAAATTCAAAGCATTTTAATGGCAAAAGAAACCTTCCAGATCTTCCCACCAAACTTCAGATATCAACATTAGCTTCCTTCTCTACTTGGCATGTAGAAAAAACCAAGAAATTATGGAAACTCACATTTCCAAACATGGTTCAGAGAAATGGGGGAAAATTAGATTTAGAATCACAGTTGTCATTGATCTTTGCTTTTGAATTCTGGTTGTCCTTGTGGTAGATTTAAACTTTAGAACATACCTAGGGGGTTCCTCTAACTTTTTAAAAATTTTGGAAAAATTTCATATTTTTTCCCACATCTCCACCCTTAGGAAATGATCCCGACACATGTCCTAAGGTGGGCCCCAGTGGAACTGCGGCCACATTCTGCCATTTCACTCCATTTTGGAAAAGGGAAAATTTTCCAAGTTTTCCCCGCAGCTCCAACCTTGAAATATGGGCCTGAAACATGTCCAAATATGGTTGCAGTAGAACTGCACTTCCCTTTTTATTTTTGATATTTTTTTTCCAAAAGGAAACTTTTCCAAATTTCCCCTGAGAATCCGCATCCCTGCCATTGACTGGAGCAAGCTTTGAATTTTCCTTTATCGGTCTTACGGGCCATTTTGAGATTTTAATACTTTGGATGTCAAGAGGTGAAAAAGCTAATTTTCCTCCGATGGTCCACTTTCCCACCTCTTTGAATTTTGAACTGCCACATGATGTCATCGTGGTGCTCCTTGAGATGGTCCCAAAATTTTGATACCTTGAATGAGCACGGGCTCGCCACATGTCCTATTCTGTCGAAGTCTATCTGAATGTTTGAAGCTCAGTGGAAGGTGCCACGTGTGATGCTCCGAAGTAGTCTCCTTTGGCTGTTGAAATCTCTAAGTGAAATGCAAAGTGAGTGGAAGCCTCCACGTGTCCTCCTGATGCTACTCCAAGGAAAAAACCTAAAAGCAGATCTTCAAATGAGTGTTGTGCCTACACATGGAAACATTTTGAGATAAGGCTTTTCATGAACTTTTCTAAGTACCTAGCTGAGCCGCATCCAACCAAAAGGTTCCATGTCCCCTGAATATACAAGGATGCAAATTTGTTAGGAGAAATGCCCGTCAGACCGTAAAATACAAAAAATTGACCATTTGAGCTTGGGAATGAAATTTTTTCCAAGGACAATGAGTTAAAAAATATTACAAGGCTCAAATATGCTTCTCAGAGATACATCCATTCATTTTTTATCAAGTACTTTGGGAAGAAATAGTAAGGAAGATAAATCCTCATCATGGAGGACAAAGAGAATGGGAAAACATGAGTTTTTGAAGGAATAGAGCATAGGGGACTCAAAATATGCATCTTTTTAGAGGAAAAAAGAAACTAGGAGTAGATCATGGACCCATAAGTGATCTATGACCCAGGAATAGATTAAAAATGGCAACAAAGATACACTAGGACAGCACCGGAAGAAGAAAGTGACAAAGGTTGTAAATCGATAGATTTTCAAAGGCAAACTGGTGTGAGATTATTTTGAGCAACAAAATTGGCTCAAGCTTGGGGATGGGCACTCCCTGTGATTTCCACAAGAAAAAAAGTAGACCAAGTGTGAAAAAAATCCATTGGGCAACGAATTCATTATGCATAGTAGGGAAACAAAGCCACCATAAAAATGAAATAGAGAAACCAACAAAACTAGGTCACCGAGGACTAGAATGAGTAAAAACATGAAAGACAGGAAACAAAAAAGAAACTATACACTATAGACAAGATTAATGCCTTGACTCAGGGGGATCAATCCAAAAAATGCTTCAAATGCCTGCCATTAATAGGCAACTCGAGAAACTCACGATATAAGTCCTTGAGGAAGAAGGTATGCTTCCCAATTTTGATATCTATGGAGTAAGGGCCCATCCATAATGAATCAAACTTGCCATGATTGCCCTTATCCTCATGTCTCCTATCCCATAGCAGCACAATATCTCCAACATTGAAAGCTCTGGGAGAGACCTTTTTATCAAATAACTTCTTCATTTTCTCTCTGAACTAGACATGCCTCTCGTGGGATGCCCTCCTCTCTTCATCAAGCTCAACAATCTGATTAATGCGAGCATCATAAGGACCTATCTCTTGATGTTCCAGCTATTGCATAAACTAATATAAAGACAATTTCATAAGAAGAGGCAGCAAAGCCTGAGTCCCATATACCAACACAAATAAAATCCTTCTAGTGACCCTCTTGATAGTTATCCTATTTGCCCAAACAACAAACTTCAACTTTTCACCCCACTTTCTCTTGTTCTGCTCCAATGCTCTTCTAATGTTCTTCAACAAATTTTTCTTACTGGACTCAGCTTGTCCATTTCCTTGGGGATTGTAATTAGAGGCATATCTCAACATGATCCCATACTCCTTACACATTGCCACCAAAGGCTTAGTTCTAAAGCTCATGGAATTTTCAATAATAATCTTGACTGGCACCTCAAACCTGTAGATAATGTTGTTTAGCACAAAATCCATGAAAACTTGGTGCGTTTCCTTCTTGGGGGGGATTTCCTCCACCCAATTAGTAAAATAATCAGTTCCTACAACAATCCACCTATGGCTAGCACTTGAAGGGTCTGAGATCTCACCAATGAAATCCATTCCCCATTGTTTGAATTGGGCTTCAATAGATATAGGTTGTAAAGGAAGGGAGCCTGAAGCTTTCAGTCTTCCAGAGAAGTGTTTACAACTTTCACATCTTCTTACCATCAAGGTTGTAACCAGCCCTAAGGATCTTGTGTGCTATGACTCTTACAAAAACTTTCCCCCCACAAACTCCTCCATGGAGATCATAAATTATCTTGGGGGCTTCTTCTTCATTAATGCACCTTAAGAGGACTCCCTCCAGGTTCTTCCAAGATAACCCATAATCAGTGATGACATATTTTTGGGAAGCCAACTTAAGGGCTCTCTTCTGGTTCTTACTCAAATGCTCAGGGCATTTCAGGTATTTGAGGTAAAAAATTACATCTTTGTACCACTCAAAATTCATCAATTCCTAAGAAACATCTACCCTTTCTTCTTCTACCTCATTTACCTCAATAGTTTGCAAGTTTCTTTTAGCCATAAGCTTCGCCAAGCTCAAACCACTCACCAGCTTTGTGGTTTGGATGTACATGTCATATTCTCACAACTTGTTCACCCACCTGCACATTTTTCCTAAGACTTCCATCTCTAACAAAATGTCCTTCACCATGGTGTGGGGAATGTAAAAAAACACTTTAGAACTTAGAAGGAAAGGTCTAAAAACCTTTGTTTCTTTTACCAAGGAAAATTCCTTCTTTTCCATGAAAGTGTACCTGAGCTCAGCCCCCAGTAAGGCCTTACTAAAAAAACCAATGCGCCTCTCAGCCCCTTCATCATCCTTCTGCATCAGGATAGAAGCAATAGTATTTTCTGAAGCAAAGGAGAACATTTGGAAAGGCTTCTTATAGTCTGGAACTACCAGAATAGGTGCATGCTTTAGTGCCTCCTTAATCCCATTGAAAGCTTAGATGGCATCCTCCTACCATTTGTTGAACTGATCTTTCTTCAGCATAGAGGTGATTGAAATGGTCAACTCAACAAAGTTGTATATGAATCTTCTAATGAAGTTTATTTTCCCAAAAAAGGACTGAATTCGTTTCTTGGTTCTTGGGATTGGAATCTTGTTGATGGCCTCTACTCTTTCTAGATCAATCATCACTCCTTCTTGTGACACTATGTGACCAAGCAACTTTACCTTCTGCACTCCAAAATGGCACTTCTTTAGATTGAGTGAGATGCCATATTTTCTACATCTTATCAGCATCCTCTCCAAGAGCATCAGGTGATAACTTCTCTTTCTAGAAAATACAGTTACATCATCTTGATAGAATGCAATAAATTCATTGATGTAACCAGAAAAAGTAACATCCATTTCTCTTTGAAAGGTGGCTCCAAAATTCATCAAACTAAAGGGCATCTTGACATAAACATAGGTCCCCCAAGGAGTATTAAAGGTTGTTTTGATCCTTTCTGATTCCTTCACCACAACTTGTTTGTAACCAGAGAAACCATCCAAAGTGGAAAGCAACTCAGAACTAGTTACTGACTGCAGTATGTGTTCAATGTTAGGTAAAGGATAATTATCCTTCATTGATGCTCTATTCAAATTTCTAAAGTCCACACACAACCTAATGTCACCATTTTTCTTTCTGACTAGTACTAGATTTGCAACCCAAGAAGAATACCTTATGGGCTGGATAATCCCTCCATCTCTTAACTTCTTTATTTCTTCTTGCATTTTGAGGGATAAGAGTGGATTGATGGGCCTCTACTTGTTCCTTAATGGATTTCCGTTATACTCCAAGGGAATATTATGTTGAAACAAATCCTCTTTGTATGCCTTTAGTTTAGAATAGGTCCAAGCCATGTAATCTTGGTATTTTTTAAACTATTGGATGTATGACTATTTCTCCTCCTTGCTGAGATCACTATCTAACCAAATATTCCTTGGCATCTCCTCTGTACCAAGATCATGCTCCTCAATATTCCTTGAAGTTGTCATACATCTATTAAGAATGCGATGAGCATTATCAAAATTTGACTCAAGAGCAACCAACCCTCTAGGAATGGTGTTAGTCTTTAGCTGGATGATGCCCTTACCAAACAAGGTTTCTTTTCCCTTTTTTGTATATACCATTGGCTCCAAATCAATGCACTGATCAACAAACTCTCCTTTTCTTTACAGAAATATTCCGATCTGAGTATCATCATCAAAAATCTGCCAGTGCTTAATATTATCAAGGACAGAGGGTCTTGTCAATACCTTAATGTCATATTCACAATATGGGGACACTGTACAATTGTCAAACCAAGAACCCAACACTGCAAGCTTGTCTACAAATTCATTGAAATTCCTATCATGATGCATAATGTTGAATGAATCAAACATTTCAATGAACTCCCAAAATGCATGCTTGTATTGTTTCATCCGCTAATTCTTTATGGCATACAATTTTCTGACTTGTTTTACAATTATTTATGAGTCCCCTTTGACAATGATTTCATTGACACCATATTTCTAAGCATTCTTAGACCCAAAAACAGTTCCTCATACTCACGAATTTTGTTGGTGCACTCAAAGTTGAGTTTGAAGGAGAAAACAAATTTTTCCTGACCAGGAAAAAGTAAAACAACACCATCTCCATTCCCAAACTTGGAGCAAGCTCCATCAAGTAATAGAGTCCAAGGAGATCCTATTTGTTTAAGACACATGAATTCTTCAATTTTTTGCTCCTTACCATCAGCAAATACCACAAATTTATCCGCATCAACACTTGTTTATAATACCTCATAGGAGGCATTGTTGGGATTCTCAATAAGATGCAACATCCTCTTTTCCCCATACAACCTGATAAGGCTTCCCTCAACTATGATGGTAGCATAAGACATGTCCATCTGGACACTCCCACCAACACTTGTGGACCATTTTCTTCACAACAACATACCCCACTGGGCTAGGAAGTCAACTATGACAACATCAAGTTTTAACTTTTTACATGGGTAAGCTGCAAGCTACACCACCAAACCCTTCACACATCCCACTACTAGATTTTATCTAGATTCCATAGTAGTGAACTTCCCATATGATGTTGTTACCGTAGTATTCAGCTCATTCATTACTTCCAGAGGCATAACATTGCATGATGCCCCTGAGTCAAACATATAGTTATGGAGCAGCTTTTTTTTTATAACTAGAGTGGTGAAGAATGGATCCAAATTCATCTGACAGTCCACCAAGGATGTTCCAAAATATACCTCAGGTGGTTCATCTAACTCTTTTGATGCTGGTGGTGCTTCTGGTTCTTCAATGATTGGAGGAATCTCCACAATATTTATATTTCTGCCTAGGGCAGTCTTCTCTTCTTTCAACCCCAAGTATTCAAATGCTCTCTTTTTGTGCTCAGGAATCCTATGCAACTCAATGATTGGGATAGAGACTTTGATTTGACTCAAAACTTGGGAAATATCATATGGGACATTCCTTGGTAAGGCAGTATTGGAAGGAAAGCCAACACACTCATTAGGTGGTATAGGATTTTTGACAACTTGGGCATGAGGAGGGGTATGATTTTTGTTTCAAACTGTAGGGCTTTTAGCAGGTGCATATTTCCTAGGAGCCTCTTTAATAATGTTTGAAAGTAAGGGAGCTTTTGGCTTGTCTTGAGACCCTATCCCTTTGATAGCCTTACTTCTTGTGTTATATTCCTTTTCTTGAGCCACAATAACATTCATCACTAAATGTCTATCTTCCTTAGAGGGGATGCCTCCATCATACTTCTTTATCATTAAAGCCCTTAAATATTCAAAATATTTATCGGGAAATTCAAAATCTTTCACAATATCTACTTCTAAAGTATGAAAGGGAGGAAGAATAGTCACCCTATGAATGCAATCCCAAAAAGTGGCAGCAGTCCGGGAACTTATCACCTGAGTTGAAGTTTCCCTTTGATGTGAGCTCGTAGAACAACCCATCATGTAGACATCATCATCATTATCATCATCAGGTTCTTATTATTATTGTTAATCTTCTTCACAAGGAGCATGGGGCATGAAACATATATCACACTAATCAATGACATAAGTCTCCTCCATAACAAAAACTCTTGCAGCCAAAGGATCAGGTACAATTTTGTTATCCTTGGCTTGAGACTATCTACTTCCATGTCCAACATGTCCTTTTCCTCTATCATCATCTCTTTGGTGATTTGTGAAACTGTCCTAGCCTTGCTGCTTATGTTGACCCTATGGACTCTGCCCAATTCCCTTCTCATCCTGGGTTAGTTTTTAGGAAATTTCTTTGACAACCCCTACCAAAGTCTTCACAACTTCTTCTAAATCAGAAGCTTTGCTTGTTTAAGTTTTTTCTGGGTTAACCAAATTTACACCTTCCCTCTTTGGAGGCTTTCTAATTACCTTGATATTGTTTTGTATTTGCAAAGCCATGGTGAAGGCCTGCCTCAAATTTGTGGGGGTTTTTGCCTCTTAAATAATATGCAGTGTTTTTATCAAATGCATCAGTATATTTGATTAAACGTGACTCATCACAAGGCCTTATTCTAATAGGAAATCTTCCCAAGGTCTTATTAAACCTTGTGTTGAAATCATGTACTAACTCATTAGGGTTCTTTCTTATATGTTCAAATTATGTCAAAAGAAACCTAGGGTCAATTTTATCACCATACTGTAATATAAATGCATTACTCATCTCAATCAAGGAGTCAATAGAGTTATCTGGCAATGATTTATGCCAGTCCCTAGCATTCTCTTCAAAGTTATGGATAAAAAGTTTGATATATACATCCTCATGTTCAATCTCAAAATATTCCATCATATTGATAAAAAGATTTAGATGTTGATATCCAGTAATAGCATTATTTCCTTGGAACTTTGGCATTTTTTTCCTTACATCTTGAGGCACTACATTTGGGTAACCAACCATTCCCACAAAATTTATAGGTCCAAAGGTGTTTACAACAAATGAAGGCCTTGGTTGAGCCATATTGATTTGAAGAGCTGATCCTAGAGGGGTGACAAACTGATGGGGGGCAAAGGGTTCTTGGATAATTTTCAAAATGGATACCCCCCAAAGGCCTTGCTTATTGGATATCTCTATCAACCTCAGAAAAGACAAGAGTAGAGTGTGAAGTAAACCTTTCAAAATCAAAAGAAGGCCCCTCTCCAGTTGGAGAGTTCAATTCCACAAAAAAGGGTACCTGATTTAGAGTCACTTGAATGGTAGTCTTCAATGATAGGCCACTCACTTTCATCAATGGAGATCCCTATTCTTGTCTGCTAATCACCAAAAAATCTCCAGGCTTTTCTTCCTTCTAATTTTACTTTTTCTAGTTCCGGAAACAATGTCCTAGTATGATCCCTAGCAAAGAAAGATCTTCTTCCTTCCAACTTTGAAAATATTAGTAAAAAATCTGACTTTGACAGAGTTTTAAAACATTGGTACTTATTGAAAATCGGATCAACAGGGAGTTGCCACTAAGAATTTCTACCTTATTTGTGCTTCTACACTAAAATGATCTGTCAAAGGTTTGTCAATGATAGAAAATTGAAATGGACAGACTCTAACTTTCTGTGCGTAGATCTATCAATAAAATTTAATGCATTAGGTGTAGAAAATGAAAGAATTGCACTAGGTACTCAAAGTATACAAGAAATGCTTTACCAGGGTCTGAATATGAACTACAATCACTATGTCCCTGGTTGCAGCACCACTAATGTTCGTACCCAAATTTGTTATCCTTTCAAGCCAAGCAGCAACACTAACTCAACATGGAGCTTAGAGGTAGCCAGATCATAAATATATGTCATTTTGTAGCCTGGGAGGAGATCTGAATGTCCCTTTGTTACTTGGATTTGTGTAAAGATGGGTAGCACCTTAAAAGGATATGATCTTATCCTAACTATTTTAGGTTGTGTCTTTCCACAAAGGTAAGAGAACCTATTTTGTAACCTCTTTTATTTGAAAGGAGATACATGTACCCTTCTTTTGCATAAATTTTGTAGAGAAGACCTTGGGGAAAATATGATCAACACACCAGATCTGACACTCACGAGTTTTCACTTCCATATCATGGAGATAATTTCACAACAAGGAAAAGGTTACTACAGACATTTGAGACCCTGATCCATCCTACATACTTGGGTAAATGGATTTTGGTCTTGTGTGGGTATATAGAGTAGAACAGGGGTAGAATGGATGGGAATGGATGTTTTGAATAGATTTTGGTTGGAGGGGAGATAGGATGAACTTGACTCACCAGATATTTGAGAGATTGGTAAAAATGGAAAGATTCAGTCAACAAAATGCCACAAAAGCTAGAAATGTATCTTCAACTAAAATATGTGCCCAAATGGAGGCCCAGATTACCACTCTTTCACACAATCTATGACATTCTATCATGAAGGATCGAGTCATAAAACCCAATAAAGCACCAAGATTCAAATCAAACCACGCCTAAGGTACACCCAGTGTCTTACAGATAATCTCTGTCAACAAAATGAAAGAGAAGTGATTTTAAATCATTTATCTCAATCCCAGATGAAGGCTCTTTTGAGAAATGAAATTACAGATGCCACTAAACTATCACAAGAAATGAGACATGTGCGATTGGACTATATTTTGATACAAGATTGCAACAGAAAAAAGAAAAACTACTTGCATGCATTCAAAGATGAAATAAATACACTTTACTCAAGATAAACACAAAATAACTCAAGTTTGATAAAATTTATCAGTAAGGGAAAGTTTCCATAACAATCTCAAAGCTTGTAATTGGATGTACACTTACAACCACCTTGACATGATTGAATCTAATCCAAAGGGAGAGATACAAGCTTCTTAGACGACTTCTCAAAAGGGATGGGCTCTGTCAAGACTTTTCTGCTAGAAAAATAAATCTATGACTTTTCCAAAAACTCCCAACCATTTTCACAATAAATTTGTGCTATTTATAACATTTACAACAGATCCCCTTCTCCCCCCAAAAAAAAACATATAATGCGCTAGTGTTCACCATGATTCTTTCATGATTCTAAGAATCAAATCTACAAGAAGTCTCCAGGTGCTCGAGGGAGATGATTTCATTGAATGCCTCCCGCATTCAACTCCTTGTTCTAGTAGATCACTCTTCCTTCAATTTTCCAACCACTTCTGCCCTTAATTTGTCAAATCTGGCACCTTACGTGCCTGGGATAAGAAAAATGGGAAATCTGATTAGGCATGAAAGTCAGACCATTTTAATGACGAAAAACACCTTCTAGATCTTCCCACCAAACTTCAGATATCAACATTAACTTCCTTATCTACTTGGCATGTAGAAAAAACCAAGAAATCATGGAAAATCACATTTCTAGACGTGCTTTCGAGAATGGGGGGAAAATCAGATTTACACTTACAGTTGTCCTTGATCTTTTCTTTTGAATTCGGGTCATCCACGTGGTAGATTCAAACTTTAGAACATACCTGGGGGGTTCCTCTGAATTTTTACAAGTTTTGTAAAAAATTCATATTTTTCTCCACATCTCTACCCTCAGGAGATGATCCTGACAGGTGTCCTAAGGTGGGCCCCAACAGAACCGTGGCCAAATTCTACCATTTCACTCCTTTTTGGAAAAGGGAAAATTTTACAAGTTTTCCCCACAGCTCCACCCTTGAAAAATGGGCCTAACACATTTCTAAATATGATTGCAGTTAAACCACACTTCCCTTTTTACTTTTGAACCCTTCTTCTTAAAAGGAAATTTTTCCAAATTTCACCCAAGAGTCCGCACCCCTACCATTGACTAGAGAAAGCTTTGAATTTTCCTTTATCTAGCTTGCGGGCCATTTTAAGATTTTAATCCTTTTGATGTCAAGAGGTAAAAACTCCAATTTGCCTCTGATGGTCCACTTCCCCACCTCTTTGACTTTTCAAACCACCACGTGTCACCATGGCACTCCTTGAGATGGTACCAAAAATTTGATACCTTGAACGAGTGTGGGCTCACCACGTATCCTGTTCCGGTGAAGTATGTTTGAATTCTTAAAGCTCAGCGGAAGGCACCATGTGTCATGCTCCGAAGTAGTCTCCTTTGGCCGTTGAATATTCTAAGTAAAATAAAAAGTGACCAGAAGCCTCTATGTGTCCTCTCGGCGCTACTGCAAGGCAAAAACCTAAAAGCATGTCTTCAAATGAGCGTCGTGCCTCCACGTGGACACATTTTGAGCTAAGGATTTTCATGAATTTTGATAAGTACCCAGCTAAGCCACATCCAACCAAAGGTGTCACATCCCCTAAAGATACAAAGATGTAAATTTGACCTGGAGAAACACCCGTCAGACCATAAAATATAGAAAAATGACCATTTGAGCTTAGGAATAATATATTTCCAAGGACAGAGAGTTAAGAAATAGTATAAGGCTCAAATATGCTTATCAGAGTGTAGACACTAAAATTAGATCACAATCCCCCTTCACCCTACTAATAGTAATTTAATTAATTTAATTAAATTAATGTGTTATACTCACCATATCTATTATTTAAATATCTTATTTAAGTAATATCTACACAAATAGTTCACTTAGAGACCTCACCAAGTTAACTCAACCTAAGGCCTATTCTTAGTAAGTTACCATAACTAACTAAGACTTACCCAAACCCAAAAAATCAATGCCTACATTCCCTCTGACCACATTCCCGCATGCTCACAGGAAGCTCCCAGTCTAATCCGCAGGACAACAACACAAGATCTGAGGAAATCAGGGGGATCTCCCTAAGTTAGGTAAACATAGGAAATCCCACCTTGACCAACGTCAATTACCCCTAACCGTCACCAGTTAAGATGGACTACCGTCGGTTAGCCCTTTTAACCCCAAAACAACTTTAGTCTCAAGGTTGATGTTTGGAACTTGGAATTTGCAAGCAAGAAAGTTGATGAGCAAGAATGAAATCTCAAAGAGATAACGAATCTTCAAAGAGCCAATTCCAGCAAAAACTCACATCCAAGGAAGGAGATTGAGCATCTTCTCCTGCACAGCCATCCCAACCATGTTCTAATCTATCTAAGCAAAGAGGAGTGTCCATACAACCCATACAAAAGATTTTCTTCAGTTGGTGATCACTTACAGCCTTCAAATCCATCATCATCACCTCCACTCTTATACACATACTTTCAGAAAAGAAATCCAAGTACAAAATCATACTTTCCTGGTTATTTCATTTTATCATTATTTTATCAACCATTGTTTATCTTGCTCCCTATTGACATTCTCTAACATTTTCACCTCCATAGACCCATTAAAATCTCACAAAAACCTACTCCAGCCACCCATTACCTCGTCCTGACCAACTGAATTCTTTGTGAAATCCCAAAGGAGATCGAAACCCCATTCTGTGACATTTCTAGATCTCACAGTAACTGGTGCCGACTATACCTAACCATGGTCAGTCACCCGTAACTGACGTCGGTCTCTGTGTTTGCCTACACAACCTTAAACAGGGACCTATCCAATTAATTTTACTTCACCCTCACTCACCTATGACCTACCTGAGACCTTTATCAGACCTGCAGAACCCAAAACCAACCATTTGACCTGTGGATTCTATTCTAGCTTAGCCTATTAGATTAGATCTATTTTCTTATTATTTTTTTAAGTGACATAACTAAATCATTTCAAAATAACGATAGGATTTACCTTTTTTTCAGTATTAATTTGTTTAAAGTAGTGGACTGACAACCATCGAGGAAGTACCATACTTCCCGGATCTAGCTCATGCTAAGTAGTTCATTGTCTATATTGTTTAATTCCTTCTGGTGGTCTTGTTTTCATTACAGGTAGTTCCCCCTAGCCAAAAAAAAGTTCTCACGGTCAGCTATGGATTCGAAAGTCATACATGCACAACAACCCATCAATCGACATTTGAATAGGTATTCCTCTTATGCCCGTTACCCTATCTGTTTTGTCAACAATTCAAAGAAACAATCTAAGAAAAAGGTGAAACATTTTGGCACGCCTGGTGGGACCCATCTGGGCTTCCTTGCATTTCATTCATTCCTAGGAAAAAATTGTGTGTTAGTTTCCTTTCTAAAAAAAAGCGTACACACTAATTTTCTTCCCTGGTAATCCACTTCTTCTTTCTATTTTCTCTAAAGGAAACTTTTCTTTCAGTGTATTTAAAAAGAATCATTTCTTCATGTTTTCTACATTTTAGTGAAAGAGAATCCCTCTTCCTCTTCATCTTATTGTGTCATCCAATTTCACATTTTTGATTTTCGTTTCAAAATCTTTGCATTTCATTCTGGTTTTCTGCATTAGCTCACATTAATTGAGGCCAACCTATAAGTTAGAATTCATTACCATCTAATGGTTGACAAACGAATCATAGAAAAGAACTTCTATCCTTTTCTCTTTCTCCGAGTCTTACCAAACCACACAAAAATTCAAATACATACATTGTTAAACAACATCTTACCTGGAAGAAGTTGTAGGTGATCACACGATGATGGAACAGTGGGTACCTAGCTCGCTGGTATGTCGAGTCATACTTCAGAGCATAGCCCGCCCCCACCATAACATACCTGAAACCTCACCCTTTAGATCTCCTTCTTTGTAGGAAGCTATCCTCACCAAAAAATCTATTTCACAACTCATGTGTCAATCCTTAAATAACATAAGCTAAACAAACATAATAGAAAAGGGCACTCTTAAAATCGTATTTTCTTAGTTTTTCTGCTTGGTTTGTGTTTTGAGGTAAAAGATCATGTTCATCACTTTTTTGTTCATCCTTGCACACTCCTCATCATAGTTGGTGTATTCTAGATTCACTTGAGTGTGCCTGGGCCATATCACCATCATTCCCAGAATTCTGGGTTTGATTCCACATCAAATTCTAATTCACAACAACTTTTTCTAATCGTTGTTTCAATCTCACAGTTATCTCTGACCACCATCAGTTAAACTCAATCAATGTCGGTTCCAGTCCCTTTTTCTGACCTACTCAAAAGGACATTTTTACTTCACTTTCTTCCACTTTCCATGGTCTCTGTCACTGTCACTTTTTTCATTGACATTTTAGATGTCCCCATATTTGTCATACTTGTCAGATCTTGCCTTTTGCTTCGTTTTTTACTCACTGTCCATTTTCTATAGCGACCAGAAATGGTTACCCATGACCGACATCGATTTCCCCTAACCGGCATCGGTTAGCCTATTTCATATTCTACCCACCATTTGTTATGTCATGCATTTTTTTATCTCCAGATTCACCTATTCCTATTGTTCTTTGTATCATTTACATAGAGGCATCCCCACCTGACCAGTGCTAGTTCACATGGTACTGACCTAAAGGCAAGCGAATGCTCTCATGTTCCACGCTAGTTTCCAATAGCTCCCACCTAGTCCTTCACCACCTTCTATTTTATCACCAGCCATGGATCCCATCTAGCCTACCAATATCGCTACCAAAGATGAGGAGTTCGCATAACTCCTTGACTAGAACCCTGCTACCTTGTAATTTTATCTCTCCCATTCATCCACTCGAGATGCCTTGGGTCAGTTGATATATGGCATGCCCATATCTATCCCCCTAACTCTCGCACCCACTTCCACATCAACCCCATCTAGCTATGTACTACTTGCATCCACCTTACCCCCAATTGTTTCATAGTGAGGTTTCATACCCCCTATGAGTGCCACGTCTGTTACCTCTGTGGCACCCATTACATCCACCATGCACTCGACGATTTCCCAAAACAAAACCTCATCCATCCCTCATGTCTCACACATACCTGTAGCTACGTTCCCACCTCCAATGTCTGTGACCCCTATCCCATTTTAGAATGTAGTTCTTTCCATT
Organism: Taxus chinensis; assembly: GCA_019776745.2. Taxonomy (NCBI): domain Eukaryota; kingdom Viridiplantae; phylum Streptophyta; class Pinopsida; order Cupressales; family Taxaceae; genus Taxus; species Taxus chinensis. The sequence continues at coordinate 327,544,166 of CM034155.1, read as the reverse complement.
CCACAATCATTAGCCCCTATTACCACTAGGGTTACCATGACCCTTCCTCCCCCATATACATACTGCCAACAACTTCATGTTTCATCTATCATTCATTCTGGGAATTCCACTCCCATTATACACCCAAAACCAACCTCCTCATGCTATAGGAGGCATCTAATTATCACAACCCACCAACAACCTAATTAAATTGATGATGGACAAGATACAAACACTAGAGGCATCAGTTTTCGGATCCTGCAACACTTTCACTTATGATGAGATTTTCAACGAGCCTATTCACCCATCCATTCCCATCCGTTTGTACCCTGTGCATTAGGAAATGCCTAAATTCAACCATTTCAATAGTAAGGCAGACTCACAACAACATTTGCGCTTGTTTAAACATGGATGTTATTTGATTACTCATGATGATGCCTTACTTTTGAGAACTTTTCCCATGTCCTTCACTGGAGCTGCATTAGACTGGTATAGTGGGTTACCTAAACACTCCATATTTTAATTCAATCACGTAGCCCAAGCTTTTTTGGATAATTTTTCTATCATTATTGCCAAGAAACTTACCATGACTGATTTATATTCCACATGTCAGTACGAGGATGAATCTATCACAGATTTTGTCACTCGCTGGCACAGCCTAATCAATCAACTTACCTTCCAACTACCACAAACTGAACTCATCGAGCTCTTCACACGAGCTTGCGCCAGACATATCTCCCCGACCTTGCAGGTCCAAAATTTCAGAAAATTCGATGAGGCATTCACTATGGCACGAAAGTTAGAGATTCAGGTCATTGAAGAGAAGAAAATCCAATTACAAAATAAGAATTCAACATTCAATTCAAATGAAACCTCTTCTTCTTCTAAACCACCAACCAATTATTCAAAGGCTAAAGGTACCACTAATGTAGTGGTACTCAAGGCTGGCCTAGCTCATCCGTCTAATCAAGCTACACCCTCATCTAATTTATCACCCATTCAGGATTTTTGATTCAGACAAGAGCAGTGAAAATATACCCCAATTGGGGAACCTTACTCTTCTGTTTTAGAAAAGCTTATCAAAGCTGGTGCCATCACCCTTCCACCCATAAAACCACACATTGGTTTTGACCCTACTCAGCCCATGCCTGCGTGGTATAAGGAACAAAATTTCTGTAACTATCACCGAGTGAAGGGTCATAGTGATGGGAAATGTATCACTTTTAAGAATATTATCCAGGAAATTCTCGAGAAAGGTGAGTTGACTATGGATAATCCAAACACCACCCCTAACCAAAATTTACAAATATTTAAAAAACCATTTCCCAATCATGCCTCTTCATCCAATCAAACAGGTGAGACATCCACTCACGATACCCATACTCGTGAGGATAATGTGATCTTTAACAAGGTACCTGTCGTATCTCAATTACCTCACATCCCTTCCATAGAGGAAATCCTATCCCGAAATCATCCTTCCACGTCTGAACCAACTGTCACTATTCCTTAACCAATATAAGAAAACGCTTCATCTCTTACATCACCTACAGAGGAGTCTTCTGTTTATGTTGAGACCATCTCGCCCCTAGCTTCTCCACTTAGTGAACCTTTACCTACCATACCTCCTCCACCCGTAGAGGAGCACCCATTACCTCCTCCACCCACAGAGGAGCACCTATCTATTCCTTCACTCATAGAGGAACTCCCATCATCTCTTCCACCCATCATAGACCCGGTGGGTATACCTTTGCCTCTTGGCGAGTATTCTCCATCTGTTACCTGACATCCAACAAACCTACTTTCAACTCTCTTACCCATGGAAGCTGAAGCCGACCGAGTCCCTGCATCTGAGATTTATTTTAAGGGAATTCCCATTAGGTCCTCACCAACTCCACCCACAAATGTGCCATTCTCACATTTGGATGACCACTTAGAGTATGTGGATATAGCTTTGTTATGGGGTTGCCTCTTACTCCCTGTCTCAACACAAATGCAGAGATCCGTCGATGACACCTCCACTATCTACCCAAGCACATTTTCACCCATCAAACCACATACAACCACTATTGTTGCAACCCCTTCCATGATACCTATTAACACTAACACCAAACCCTTACCCATAACCTGACCTATGCCTAAACCCAAACCCATACCAACAATATTCACCTCCACTAAACCTATTACCACTTTAGGGGTCACCTCAACCACTAGCCTTACTCATCTACCTATTAAACTGGATTTAACTGCATTCTCCAACATTAAAACCACACCTACTCTGACACCCAAACTAGATAAACAAACTCATCAACCTCATACCCCTACCGCACCAATCACACCCGCACTTGTCCCTTCTGCCTTAATACCTCAGCTGCCCAACATGGTCAAGCACCCCTCACCTATTCATAACCCAATAACACAACAACCCATTCCTTCCTCACAAACCTCTAACCTACTCAGCCACACAACACAGCTCATACCCACACTTGTAGTCTGTTTGCCACCAATACCTCCAATACCTTTAGCAGTTGCTTCACTATCTACTACACTTCAGTCATTGTCCCTCACACCCCAAGCACGACCCGTGTCATCTACCTTCATAGCACACTCATTATCCTTATGGGTAACTCACCCTTTTCCTCCACCTACTTTCCCTCATAGACCTCATACACCCACATCACCTTTACCCAAGAAGCTGCACCCCAAAAACAAAACCCCACTACCCCATAACAAGGTAGTTAAAACAAAACCACACCCTGCTACCCGTCCATCTACAATACCTCTACCTAAATGAAACTAACCGATACCTCAAACAACACCGGTGCCTAAACCCATAGCTCAACATGTTCCTACTCTTCCAACAATAATTCCCAGATAACCAACCACACCTACACCTAAACCCACATTCACTTCCCAGTGTGATCCACTAGCAGGGTCCTATGCCAAAATTCTAACAAACCTGCTCGAGACTTCTGTTATCACATTACCACCACTTCGACCTTACGACCCCCTCAAATCCAAGCCAAAGGGGTTTGATGATACCAAAATTTGAGCATACCATCGTGTGCTAGGGTATGATGTGGAAAACTGCAAGGCCTTGAAAACTGTCCTTATCTAATTGTGTCCACCTGAAATCAGCTTTGATGACGACGACCTTCTAGATGAGGACCCTACTTCACCTTGACCCTCACTGCGCACTCAACAACCACAACCTCCACCCTCATAGCTCCCAGAAACACACACAAAATTTGAAATTAACATGGTTTGCATCAGAGAACTTACCACACCACCACCCAAATGTCATTGCACCCAACTGACCTCATAAGGCTTTTCTCCTCCCGTAGGTTTTTTCGCTTCATGTCATTAAACCACTTACCCTACACCCTCTCCATTTGACATTTTCCCTCGAATCAACATGGTACATGTCACTACACATGCACAGAAGGGTAAAGAAAAGGTAGGTAACCCACCAACCAATCCTATACCCAACATACCATTTGCACCCATACCTAAGATAACTATCCGTAGCCCCACATACCCCATTTCTAATTGTGTCACACATCGCACCATGCTCAAACAATTACACCAATCACCCCTCAAAATGTCCTTATATGACCTCATCCAAACCTCAGAATCCCATCGTCAAGCCCTCATGGAGGTGCTTCAATCTATCGAGGTTTTACCCAATGACCCTACACCCATAGCATCCATTATCACACCCCATCATGTAGCCTCTCTCACCAAATTACCACCTTCATCATCACCTCACCTTGTTCACCAAGTGGCCTCCCTCAGCTTCTCAGAGACAGAGATCACGCCATACCAAAATGATGACCCGGACCCATCCCTCTTCATCTCTTTATACATTGATGACATATGGGTACGTCATGTGATGATTGATGGAGGCGCTAGCATTAACATCATTTCATCCCATGCATTTGCTCAAATGTGCATACCTGACAATTACATGCACAAACATCTAGTCAATTTGTGTTCATTCAACGAAACTATCACCTCCACACTAGGCACTTTCATCCTTAACGTACGCATGGGCCCCCACACTATTCCATAATTGTTTTATGTTTTGGAGGGTGAATTCCAATATAACTTGTTGCTTGGTAGACCCTAGATCCATGTCATGGGTTGTGTTCCTTCCACTTTACATCATTGTGTGAAGTTTGAACACAAAGGACACACTTATACCATTCTAGTTGACCCATCAAATTTCAAAACATGTAACATGCTTTATCGACCCAATGATGTACTCATACCACTCAAGCTGTCTACTTCCCCAACCAATACCGCTTCACCAACACCTACACCTACACCTACCAGTACATCCACTACTTTCACCACACATACCTCCCCCATGCCTACCACTGCTATAACCTCAATGGCTAACCCATTAGCTTACTAATCCATTAACACCACCTCCGCATCGACCTCCGACACATTGTCCATACAAACTACCCACATACCAACCATTGATCCCTTGGAAGGTGTTTTTCAATGCCTCACTCTAGGGGAGTACTGCGTATATAGTGTCAACACCTTCCTTACTCCACATGAGTATGGATGTCTTCACCAACACCCTCACTATGATTACCATATAGTTGAACGCCTCCTTTATGGTCCTCCTCATCTTCATACTAGTCTCACCTATGGGGGACTTGATACTACCACCTACAGACCTGAACCACCATCACAACCCCGCCCATTTTCCACTGACTTCCAATCACTTACCAATCTCCATTTCACCCACACTTTCCTACACCACTATGCATTGAAGAGTTTTAGTTTTGGATTCTATGAGCAAGGCCACCATACCGTTATTCAATGTACCACCCGCAAACATAATGACCGGAGTAGTATTGGCTTCCCTGACCCTTCTACCAAACCGGCCCGCATTGAATTCATTGAGGACCCTAGACCTTCTCCACCTTCATCACCACCCTCACCAACAGAGTCGATGGATATTGAATCTACCCCTCCTAATTTTTTTTTTCATAAACACCATTTCCTTAGGGCCTTTGACCTATCAATGTGAAGGCAAGGCCCCTTCCACTCTCCCATTCCTATATCCTGAGATGATCAACGACGACACACTGATGATTAACATTGTTCAATGTCAGGATGATGAATCTATACTCACCTACCTTGGTGTAGAAGACTCATATATTCATCAGTCACTACCCTCTGAGACGTAAACCATGTTGAATGAATCGACTGTTGAGATCAACATTCATACTCAGGACAACCCGTACATCCTAAAGATCAGAAAATCTTTAGATGCTGCTGAACAAGAAGGCATCACTTCCTTTCTCCAAGATCATAACCACGCTTTTGCTTGGTCTTACGCAGACATGCCCAGTATTGACCCCACCATAGTGGTCCACAATATCGTAACCATTCCCAATGCTAAACCTATCAAACAAAAGATGAGGAAAATGCACCCTTGCATTTCCCTTCTCGTCAAAGAATAACTTCAACGTCTTCTTTCTGTTTCCTTCATCTTACACATTGATTATCCTTGTTGGATTTCTAACATTATCCCTATTACTAAAGCAATAGGGGGACTCCACATTTGCATGGACTTCCGAGAGCTCAGCCTCACCTTCCTGAAAGATGACTTTCCCTTGCCCGGTATTTATCAACTAGTGGACCTTACCACAGGTCATGAGATGATCTCACTCATCGATGGTTTCTCGGGTTATAAAATTTTTTTTCTTGCTCCAGAGGATCAGCACAAGACCGCATTCATTACCCCTTAGGGGACCTTCTGCTATCGAGTCATGCCTTTTGGCCTTGAAAATGCCGGTGCTACAAATCAACATGCTATGACTTACATCTTCCATGATATCATGCATCACATATTGGAAGATTACGTGGATGATCTCTTGGATAAATCTAAACACCACACCAAACACCTCACAGTCCTCAAAACCATCCTTGACCGCCTCATTAAATACTGTATCCACCTTCAGCCTAAAAAGTGCGTCTTCGTGGTTCTCTTAGGAAAGCTCCCGGGATTTATTGTTTCCCTCTATGGTATATAAGTTGACCTTGGTAAATTCAAGGCCATCCTCGAAATGCCTCTGCCCATGAACCTCAAACAACTCCGTAGCCTACAAGGTAAATTGCAATCCATTCGCTATTTCATTTCATAATTATCAGATCAGTGTCAACCATTTCATCATTTGCTTAGGAAGGATGTCTCCCTTAAATGGGATGATGACTATCACAAAGATTTTGAGGCCTTAAAACAATACCTTCTCCAATGGCCTGTACTCATTCCACCGAAATACGATCAACCATTTTACCTATACATATCAACTACTGATCATTCCTTGGGAGCCATGCTTTCTCATCACGATGAACAACATAGGGAGTAGGTGGTTTATTAAATAATCCATACCCTTCTAGACTATGAAACCTGATACAACCACCCAATGAAGCTTTGCTTAGCTTTAGTTTTTGTTGCCACCAAACTCCGCCATTACCTACTCAACCACAAAACCTATGTTGTGACCAACACTGACAGCTTACACTTCATGTATACTAAACCTTATCAAAATCAGTGCACCACGTGATGGATTATGCTTTTAGCTGATCTTGACCTTGAATTCATTCACCAAAATTCCATTAAAGGCAAGGATATCGCTGACCAACTGGCTGACGCACCTATTATCGGGGACCAACCCTCTAATTTTGACTTTCCCGATGAGTCGATTGCTACCCTTTCTTTGGATGAAGCGCCTTACCAAATGACATTGTTCTTCAATGGTCATAAGTGTCAGCGTGGGGGTGTAGTTGGTGTTATCCTTGTCCCTCTGGATGGAGAACCCATGCCTTTGTCTTTCAAACTAGACTTTGAATGCACCAAAAATATTGCCGAGTATGAAGTGCTCGTACTAGGTCTCCAGACTGCCTATGCCCTCTATGTTAAAACAATCCACATCTTTGATGATTCACAATTAGTCATAAACCAAGTCAATGGTATGTACCAATTTCGTAATGAGATACTTCAAAAGTATGAACATCATATAGACATGATTTTGACCACCTTTGATCGTTACACCCTTCAAACCATCCCACGGTCAACCAACAAATTTGTAGACACTATGGCCTGCTTAGCTTCCCAAATACCCACTTCCCCTACTGATTCCAAAATATTTGTCACTGTGCAACACCTCCATTCACCTTCTTATTTAACTCACGATGTTTACTCAATCAGAATTGACATCCCTGACCTGAGTGACCTTTGGTACAAACAATACTCTGACTACATTTCCCTCTCCATCTTACTTCTTGATCTCACCCGTAACGGACAACACGCCTTCCTTAAGAAGGTCTCCCATTTCATTATCTTGGGGGACTCCTCTATAAGTACGACTTTGATGGTATTCTCTTACAATGCCTCACAAGTTCTGAAATTCCTTATACCATCAAGGAGGTTCATGATGGCATATGTGGAGGTCACTTTAGTGGCCTTGCTGTTGCTAAGTGTATTCTTCACCTAGGTTATTACTGGCTGACCCTTAACCATGATTGTTCTGACTATGTCAAATTCTACGTGAAATGTCAACAATATTCCAACCTTCATCATACACCCAGTCATGCCTTACAGGTCACTCGTGACCTTTGGCCCTTCTCTCAATGGGGTTTGGATCTTGTCAGAGAATCAATCCTCATTCTTCCCAATGACATCAATGGATCATAACCGCTACTGAATACTACATAAAATGGGTGGAGGCCATGTCGCTCATCTCCACGAAAGCCAAGAAAATATGTGAGTTCATTAACGATCACATCATTTTTCACTTTGGTGTCCCTCATCGCCTCATCACTGACAATGGAAAACAATTTAAAAACAAAACACTGTAAAAAATTTGTGACACGTTCGGCATTCAGCTTATTTTCTCCTCCCCTTATTACCCACAAACCAAAGGCCATGTTGAATCCACTAACAAAACCCTTAATAACATTATCATGAAAGTGGTTGATGATATTAGGAAGGATTGGCATACACACATTCCTTTTGCTCAATGGGCATACCGCACTAGTATTCACACTGCCACTGTGGCTACACCCTTTTTATTGGTCTATGGTACCGAGGCTAGTCTACCTCTTGAAGTCAAAATCCCCTCACTATGCATTTCTCTCCATGACATGCTTACTAATGATTAATTTCGTTACGAATGCTTAGCACAACTAGAGTTATTAGACGAACGTCATCTTAACGCTCTGGATCACCTTCAATTTTATAAACAACGTATCAAACATGTTCGTGAATGAACCTTCCAAGTTGGTGACCTCATCCTCAAGGAAAATCAACACATAACCAAAGTAGAGAAAAGAAAACGGGGAAAATTTGCTCCTAATTGGTTGAGACTATACATCATGACCCATGACTATGGATCAGGTGCTTATCACTTGTCTTCACTTGATGGTAAGACAAAACCTGAGCCCCTCAATGCCTTGCATCTTCAACCATTCTACTATTGACCTCTAGTCCTACATAACTATTTATCTAATTCACACTCGTCCCTTGAGCACCATTTTCCTTTTCCACATCTCATCTCCAACGATTAAACAAGGATCATGGGATTACCTGTCACCCTTTTGCCTTATCTTAAATATGTGCACCATGGCTCTGCACATGGCATGATTATCATGGATACTTTTCATCTTCTTTTAGATGAGATCCCATGGTCGTTCACCCTTTCCTTCTCAACAATAACCAAATGCTTCATTATATTCTCATCCATGACTTAAAAGCAACAACAACAAAAAAAATAAAAAAGATGAATCCCTCAGAAGGACATCTTCCAAAATAAGAGGATCAACTCCTTGAGTCAAACTTCCAATATAAAAGATGAATCCCTCAAAAGGACATCTTCCATCCTTAATTGTCTCTATAAGTAGACTGCTCCCTCGAAGGACAGCTATAAAAAGCTCACAACTCTCTACATAGTTTTTCCAAAAAGAAGACTAATTTCTAAAAAATCAAAATTCAGAAGCCTCTCGCATTGATCAACTTTGTGAAGACCTCAAGGAGACATGTACTCATCCCAAGTAGAATTCTCACATCGATCAGTCTATCTACAAAGTCAAAAAGAAAATAAAATGAAAAATAAGCTTTTTTGTCATGGAATTGCCTATTGTGATCTTGGCTCTATTGCCCAAGGCATTCTACTTCCCATTTTATGACCCACTTACCTGCACCTCTCTACAAGTTTTCTTTTCACTTCATACCTCAAGGGACTTGTTGAACCTATGACATTTGGTGATCATGCGACTCTTCGTCACTCTTAGAATTATCAATCATGTAATGTCTTTAGGGTCTTACATTCATTAGCCTATCTATAGATGTGTTTCATACGTTTTGATCCTTTCCAATCGAGTGGCTTTCTTGTCCCCTCTTATCTTTTCTCTTCTTCATTTCCTTTTAATCTTCTTATACAAGATTTAGTCCTTGACGCTTACCTTTTGGGGTCATCCTCCCCTTTCACCATAGTCACCCTCACCTGTAACATTTTTACTATCATCTACCCCCACCTATTAAACCTAAACCCACAACATGACCACAAACCTACCAACTCATTTTTATCTTCTTCCCTAGCTTATGGGAGAACTACATCAGTCTGAGGTCCCTTTTCGCCGGGACTATGTAGGTAGCACTTCCAGGGCATAGGACCTTGGAAGATTAGACCCTAATAATTTACACCACATGTACCTGATTTCCTGTTCATATCAAAAACCTTGACATCTAAACCATATACCACATAACTTTTACCACTTAGATTATTTCACATTTTCATACACAACTAACAATTTCCACATTTTACACTATCTCATGCATTTATATTACCATTTTTTATCAAAATACTAAAATGAACATCCATGCCTAAAACCGACCTGACTCAACCATGCCTAAACCAACCTGACTCAATCCATGCCTAAAAGTAACATAACTCAACCATGCCTAAACTAACTTGACTCAATCCATGCCTAAACTGACCTGACTCAATCCATGCCTAAACTAACCTGACTCAATCCATGCCTGAACCAACCTAACTCAATCCATGCCTAAACCAACCTGACTCAATCCATGGCTAAACCAACCTGACTCAATCCATACCTAAACCAACCTGACTTGATCCATGCCTACACCGACCTAACTCGATCGATGCCTAAAGTGACCTGACTCAATCCATGCCTATCACCTGACTCAATCCATGCCTATGACCTGACTCTATCATGCTAGCTCATCTATTTTCCATCCATATCATAGGAAAGTAAAACTCATACACATCACAACAGCATCACCTGAATATCATCTATCTCCTCATATATACATGTGTGTATCAATATAATGTACACCCGTATCACATACAATGTATCTCCAAAATAATCATCATCGGCTCACAGGCCGCTATCCAATACAAAAATTTCTTCGCCTCATAGGTCAGTATCATGTACAAAATGTAAATGGAATATCTCTTTGGCTCACAGGACGGTATACATCCAAAATCCAACAATACAAAAATAGGTGATATATTGTCTCACATCTACTATAACATATCTACCTCATCTGTAGTGTCAACAGTCCCCTCTGACCCGGAGCAGTGGCTCACTACTCTCAATATACCACTAGATGCCCTGGCATCCGATGTTGACCCCGTGCATTGATCGATGTCCTCTGCTCTCTCTCCTTTGGGCTCGCCAGCCACCTACATTCTTAGCACTATATGTGGGAGATTGTGTCTACTCACTCGAGACTATCTGTGGTGGTCTCATCACACCATCTACTAATATATGTAGCTCGGGCTCCTCCTCTTGTACCTGCACCTAAGGCTCTCACCTCTCTACCTGTATTTTTGGCTCTGGTCTCTTGGCCTATACCTGTGACCCTTGCCTCCTAGCTGTCCCTGCCGAACCCTACATCTTTACAGCCCACCACTAGCTATATACCACTGTCACCCCCGCATCATATGTCTGATGGTCCACGGGATCCTCCTCCTCCCCTATCGACTCTGCTGGATGGGGTGGAGACAAATGTCTCTCCACCTCCTCTCTCCTATACTGTGGGAGGGGCAGGGGTGTATCCTGCACTAATCCAAAATATCGCCTCACTTGGTCAACAAGTATCACCTTGTGCTCCTTGGCACGGTGTCCCTCTATCCATATTTGTAACTCTATTCCCTCCAGCTCTGTATACATCCCTTTGTAAGAGGGATAGGTCATATAGGGTCTCCAGACTATATCTACATTGGAAAGGCTCTCCAGTCTCTGTCTATAATATGCTACATCGTATATTGCTCAGGATTTCTTTACATCACCCTACTGCACCCATAGCCTATAACTAGCTTGAATGAATCCCTGCTCAAATGCATCTACTCAGGGTAGGCCTGTCGGTTGCACACACAAAATGTGCTCATAGGCCCAACAATGAAGAAGGAAAATGCAACACAGACTGAATCTCTGCAATCGTCTGTAGGCCCACAACTCTCTATATAACTACACTAAGAAAGACGATGCCCATGTAAAACTAGTATGATCAATCATCATGTCCCGAAGGACACCCATCAGTGACCACGAGAATCTCCCACCCTCTAAATATGGCAATGCGTAGCACCTGGTCACCTCCATCATCAGCACTGTCAATCTCATCTCCTCGGGATGGGTAGCATAAACCTCTCTGTAACTTAGGCTGGTAATGTGGTAGCGCAACTTTCCCACTCTCTCTCCAAAAACCTCATTTATACACCTCACCACAACATCAGATGTCACTGAGTAAACCTGGTCTCCATTAAACAGTAGCCTCAATATCCTATATAAATCCTCTAGGGTAATGGTCATCTCCCCCATCGGCAAGTGCAAAGTGTTAGTCATTGAATCCCATCTCTCTATGAGTGCAACCATAAAAATCTACTCTCTCACAACCCGCCCATAACAGTGGATCCCAATTAGGCCGACATCATCAATGTGACTCCACTCCTCAAAAGTCAGCTATCCATGCAGTTCTAGTAATATAAGTGGCTCTCGGTCCCTCATCCGCAGCTCATTCCAGGCCTGCATCCAACCAACACTATGTATTAATACGCTTTCCCAAATTACCTTGTGTTCACCCCCCAAACCACCTATTCTTCCCGAAACCCCTCTACCCTAATCCTTACCCAACCCACCCATACCCTACCCACACCTTTACATATCTTACCCTACCCATTGCCCATCCATTTCCATTGCCTAACCCCAATTTTTTTACATATTTTTGGCCCCATTTTCTTATTTTCAAATCGACTCCAATTACCCATAACCATCACTGGTAGCCTTTAACCACCATCACTCACCTGTTTCGTGACCGATGCCGCTTCTACATGACTGCTGCCAGTCACTATGGTGCCAAATGGCACTGAAACCCCCGTCCATTTTTTTTTAATTTTCAACTGAATCAACCCAACTACCCAACCAAACCTACTTAAACCTTCCCTACTTCCCTTCCCATTCCTATTGACCTACATTCCAACCTCCCCCAACCCAATTATATCCATTTCACCGCCCAATCCAAAATTCAAAACCTCCCCCCACGTTTTTATTACAACCCATATTTTAACCTACTTAATCAATCAACTCATTAAGCAATGATGTGGAGCTTACCTCATCCCTCTACCAATGCTATGGCAGTATATCTAGCTGTTGTACAAGTGGACCACCCAACCCCTCTCCTACCTCTACCATTAAGCCAAGAAAAACCAATCCTCGACCAAATGAATTGTGCCAACTGATCTCGTGACCCCACCTCTCACCCCATCAATCTCACCTATGTGGCTCACCAACCAACCTCTGTGTTGTACAATTTTGTCCTCTTCCCCTTTTCTCTCTTATTTTTCTTTTCTCCTTTTCCAAATGCACAAATGAATTTTAAAATGTAGGTTTTCCAAATTTTTATACCCTATCCGACCCAACTGACATCGGTTAACCCTTGACAGCTGCCAGTCTTCTCCCCTAGACTACCATCGTCAGTTCCCCTACACCCTCATCAATTCATTATGACCGATTTCGGTTACTTTGCATACTCATTGCCCTCACATTTACCTCATTTTCCTTACCTCCTCTTTCTTTTGCCTCCCGTACACCTACCTAGACCTCTTTACCTTCACATCTGGCCCTCCACCTTCTTCAACCTCCTCGCATCCTCTGTTGATGCCTTATTATTTTACCCCTACCTCGGCCTTACCTGTGCCGTGATCTTGATATTTGGACCTGGACCATCGCTAGTGACATTTGACCTCATGTTTTTCTATACCTTGCAACACTGTTACCTGTGTTGTTGAATAATGACCTTACCTAGCCTATTTTTGTGACCGTTTATCCTGACCCTACCTTTGGTGTACCAGAACATCCCTAAACATTCTTGCACCTAACCTACATTGTGTTTCCTGACCTTATCCTACACCTTGGATACCGGATTAACTCCACCCTTGTTTGGATAAACCTATCCACCTTAGACAGTGTAGAGTTTTCCTTCTCTTCAACGTGGTAGCATGCTACAGTTTATACATGTGTGTGTGTTTGACTACTACTACCTTTGACCCTAACCCATTACCTAGATCACCCGAGTAGACCTTTCACCCTCTTCCCCTGCACCTACTTACCTTTTTCTCACATTTACCTTTTCTCAAACAACTCACCGCTTCAGCCTGCTGCTTCATCAATTCCTAGTTTGAGGGGGATCACCTTCACCTACACACAGGCCAACCACATCTTATTTTTGTTAGCACTACTTACCAATACAAGCTAAACAACGAAAAGTGACAAAATGTAGACACTAAAATTAGGTTACACTCCCCCTTCACCCTACTAATATTAATTTAATTAAATTAATGTGTTATCCTCACCATATCTATTATTTAAATATCTTATTTAAATAATATCTACACAAACAGTTCATTTAGACACCTCACCAAGTTAACTCAACCTAAGAACTATTCTTAGCAAGTTACCATAACTAACTAAGACTTACCCAGACCTTAAAAATAAATGCCTACATTCCCTCTAACCGCATTCCTGCATGCTCACAAGAATCTCCCAGTCTAATCTACATGACAATGACATAAGATCTGAGGAAATTAGGAGGATCTCCCTAAGTTTTGTAAACCTAGGAATTCCTACCTTGACCGACGTTGGTTACCCCTAACTGTCGCCCATTAAGACGGGATGCTATTGGTTACTCCTTTTAACCCCAAAACAACCTTATTCTCAAGGTTGGATTTTGGAACTTGAAAGTTGGAAGCAAGAATGAAATATCAAAGAGATAACACATCTTTAGAGAGCCAATTCTAGCAAGAACTCACATCCACGGAAGGAGATTGAGCATCTTCTCCTGCATAGCCATCCCAGCGACGTTCTGATCTATCTAAGCAAAGAGGAGTGTGCATGTAGCCCATGCAGAAGATTTTCTTCAGTTGGTTATCACTTGCAGCCTTCAAACCCATCATCAGCACCTCCATCCTTCATACACAGGCTTTCAGAAATGAAATCCAAGTAAGTACAACATCATACTTTCCTGGTTATTTTATTTTATCATTATTTTATCACCCATTATTTATCTTGATCCCTATTGACCTTATCCAACATTTTCACCTCCATATATCCATTAAAATATCACAAAAACCTACTCCAGTCACCCATTACCTCATCCCAACCAACCGAATCCTTTGCGTAATCACAAAGGAGACCAAAACCACATTCTGTGACATTTCCAGATCTCATAGTAACTGGCGTTAGTTATACCTAACCACAGTCGGTCACCCCTGACCTATTTCGGTCTCTGTGTGTGCCTACATAGCCTTAAACAGATACCTATCCACTTAATTTTACTTCACCCTCACTCACCTGTGACCTACCCAAGACCTTTATCAGACCTACAGAACCTAGAACTGACCATTTGACATGTGGATTCTATTCTAGCTTAGCCTGTTAGATTAGATATGTTTTCTTATTGTGTTTTTAAGTGAGATACCTAAATCATTTAAAAATAAAAAATAGGATTTACCTTGTTTTAAGCATTAATTTTTTTAAAACAATGGACTAATAGCCATCTAGGAAGTACCATACTTCCTGGATCTAGTTCACGCTAGGCAGTTCACTGTCTATTGTGTTTAATTCCTTCTGGTAGTCTTGTTTTCATTACAGATAGTTCCTTGTAGCCAAAAGGAAGCTCTCATGGTCAGCTATGGATTTGGAAGTCATACGTGTGCAACAACCCATCAACCGACATTTGAATAGGTATTCCTCCTACACCCGTTACCCTATCTATTTTGTCAACAATTCAAAGAAAAAATCTAAGAAAAAGGTGAAACATAGAGATACATCCATTCATTTTTATCAAGTACTTAGGGAAGAAATAGTAAGGAAGACAAATCCCGATCGTGGAGGATAGAGAGAATTGGAAACACAATTTTTTGAAGGAACAAAACATGGGGGACTCAATAAAATATCTTTTCAAAGGAACAAAGAAACTAGGAGTAGATCACGCAACCATAAGTGATCTACGACCCAAGAACAGATTAAAAATGGAAACAAAGATTAACCAGGCACAACACGGGAAGAAGAAAGTGACAAAGGCCCTAAATCGATAGATTTTCAAAGGCAAACTGGGGCAAGACTATTTTGAGCACCAACATGGTGAATGAAGAGGTGATAGGATCTCATTGACTCTATGCAAAAAATAACCAAACTGTCATGTGTACAGATAGTATCTAAGAAAGTAGAGTCAATGGGGAGGTGATGCTAAAAGGACATGTTGATAAATAGTGTGCATGTAAAAGGAGGTAGCAAAGCTCCATCCCATGGAGGAGAATATGAAATAGTGTCTACACTAATTAGAAACCATTAGTATAGTATCATAGCATTAGTAATGGGAGGGGTCTTGAATTTATAGTCACCTAGGCCATCAGCCACAAAGGTTTCTTCAAAATAAGCATCGTCTACATATTTAGGAGTAAAGTTAAGTTATCCCAATGCTTCAATAGTGATTTTAATAGCGTTAATTTATTCATCATAGTCCTCATAATCATCTGTGTGGGCATCATTGTGTTGTATTTATTTAACGAATATATTGTTAGGATTTATACTAGCGAAAGGAATTTAAGGTGCCTCAATAGATGAAGAAGAAGTGGTCATTGGATTGGGTATTGTGGGTGAGATGATATCCGTATTATGAGAAGAAATATCTGGAGTACTCATAGGAATGAGAGAAGGTAGTGAAGCACTAGATTGACCAATGTCATATATGTCGAGACTACTACATGGGATGTACTGTGGACGTGTGATGGGTATATCAATAATAGGATCTATGTGACAATATTTAAATGGTTTTGGATTTGCATTCATGGTATGTTCATAGTTATCATGTAAAATTTTGAAACATTGGTGAATAGTAGATCTGTAGTTGCTAGCATTGCATGAATCTAATGTCCAGCTAAGAAGAGATTGAATTGAAATGAGGCATCTATAACATAGAAATTAGTTAGACCAGTCTTAGGCCTAACTCCAATGTAGAATGAAATAGTTACTAAGCATGTACAAATGGTGGATTCATAACCTCGGATGATAGTGAAATTTATAGAAATGAGAGTATTAGTAATACCCAGTTGTTTTAAAAGACAATAAACACACAAGTTTACAGTTGATCCATTATTAATAAGTACTCATTTAATACAGGTTGTGCTAACAATGATAGTAATGAAAAAAGACACACACAAATTGCTTTTAGCAAAAGATGATTGATATTCTTCAGTGAAATATATTATATGTGCATAATTATGAAGATATGGTATGAGATGTGCAAAGGCCATCATAGAGTTATTTATTTCAATATGAATAAAACAAATCATAGTTTCTAGTATGTTACAATAATCTGGTGCATTACACAGTAAGTCAAAAAGAGAGATCTTGGTGGGTGTATTTTTAAGTTTCTCAATAATGGAGTATCATTTAGAAGAAGCAGAAGGAGATTCTGAAGCAATAGGTGGAGGGATAGAACCAGGTGGAGCCATAGGAGGGTTAAGGAAGGTACTGATTAACTAAAATGAACTACCAAAATTTAGTCCAGGAATAATTAATCTATGCTCTAAACAATTGTAAATAAAGTAAATAAATGTTGTAAAGAAGTATTTAAATAATTTAAACAATTTTTCAAAACAAAATGATAACCCTAATATGCAAAAGAGAAGAGGAAAGAACTCAACCGATAACACATGCACACATGATAGAATCATAGTAATTATTGGAAAATATGGAATTAGGAAAGACTATGTGGAAGTCTAAAAAAGGATAGAGCTGTAGGATATAGAAGGATTGGAGCACCTAGAGGAGGACTAGGACATGTGCAAGCACTCTAGTCTGTAATCTAGGCACCTTGGTTAGTGAAAAATCTCTGAAACTAATCTTCATAGGGCTAAGAGATGGTCTAAAATCCTCACTGTCTATTTTATCACCTTCATTGTCCCATGTCGTATCTCATAAATACTCCAATGGGAAAGAAATACCTTAAAGAACCCAAAATAAACATCAAACCCTAAAGAAGAAAAATTGATATGAAGGGGTCAAAATGATCTCAACATCCATAATCATGTACTTACTAACTTAGCATTACAGTACATCTTAGACCCGAGGTAGTTCTATGTGTAAATGTGTGTGAACATTCCCTAGATTTATCTTGTGTCATTCACACTTTTTGAAGTAGAGAGAAATAACTACATGTAGAAAATGTAGTAGAATGTGTGCATGGAATAAAATAAAATACCTCCCCATATGAAGTGTGATGTAGATTTCCTATCCATTTTCCTTGGTGATGGACCTATGTAGATGCAAGTGATGTCCAATGCAATAGATGGATTCAACTCTAGACGAGTGATAGAATTAAATGATGTTAGGCCCCTCATTATGGTCTCATAACTTTATATTTATAGGGTCATCTTTTTCTAATTCCGTAATTAACCCCAAAAAGGATGACTAAAAGAAAGATAAAGATCTCAAAAGGCTAGAAGGAGCCCAAGAAATGGTGGCAAAGTGTAAGAAAGGACCAGGGTGCCCCTGGTGGGACCACGACACCCATGGGCACCCCAATACTAAACTAGGTGCCCCAGTTGAGGCTAAAATAACATGTGAAGATAAAAGGTAACTGGGCATATGTGTGCTAGATGTCGTTAATGAATAAGTAAAATAAAACAAGATGACCAAAAGACGGGGGTTAATTAGTAATTTCTTCACTCAAGGACCTTTTAAATAGTAGTATGAGACCGAGATAAATAATGTCTAAAGTGCATGATTTTTTACTACATTTTTCCTCCACTTTATGTTGTTGAGTAATAATTTTGGTAATATAAAGTAGATAGAGATGTATACCTCATGTCCACGGAGAGTGTAGTAGAAACAAGCGGAAGGACTAGACAAAACATGGAATAACAAAAAGATTAAAGAGAGTGGAAACTAAAGATGAAAAATGTGCAAATAAAAAGTGATGAGAGTGAACCTAGGATGGAATGTGTGTGTGTAGTTAGTGCAGTGTATTATGTACATACATAAAAATGTGATGTGTGTGCTACATTGTGTTATCGTATAGTGTTGGTTTCATTGTCGTTGTTCCTATTTGACTACTTATTTCTCATATGACTGGCCCTACAAGGAAAAAATGATCAAGTTGTCAAATAGATATGTATGTATGTCAAAAATGCAATCTAAAAGATTCATGCATATGTAGGTAAATGTAAATTACGTAAATAAATGAGTGTAAATGGAACATGTGTAGTTGATCCATGTCGATAAAGAGAGTGTAGAAGGATATCTTGTATTGTGATTTTTATGGGCGATCTCATACCATAGGCCGAAGAAGTGTAGGGACTAAATTCACCGTGTCCTCCAAAATCTAATTGCTTCTATGAATGTGAGTGAAGAGATTTATGTATCATCTTGGTTTTTTACGTGATCCAACGCCACTGGCTAAAATATTGTAGAGAGGCATATCTAATGTAAATTAGAAGCCTATAACTTCTTCTGAAAATGCTAAGGATACCATGTCCTGTATAATCCGTTGTGTATGGAGTTCCTAGACTAGTTTGAACCCACTCATTGTATGTAAACCCATAGTCCCAAGGGAGAAAAGTTCATTGAACTGAACCAATGTAAATTTGTTTTATTAGTATGTGAAACCTGAATGATGCCTCTACTTTGGGGGTGCATGTGATGTTATTGATTGGATAATTCATCCCTAAAAGAGGACCAACTACATGTATGTTGGAAAGTGCTTTGTAAAAGTAGAGACACAGAAAAAAAATAAGGATAACCAAAAACAAGTGTGGAGAAACATGCATGTAGAAACCAATGTATAAGCTACACAAACAATGTGTAAGCTACCAATAAAATTAATGTAGACACATAAGAAGACAAGTAAGATGTAAAACTCAGGCTACAAACATTGGACATTACTCATGATTTTGCAAGAAACCCAAGGCCGTCATGTCCGCAAACAATAAACAAGTGTGCACACTAAGTATAGGGCAAGGCCCGCATACATGAAAAAATAATAGTAGACAATATAAAAGACACGTATGGAAGTAAATATCCATGCATAACAAATGCTAGACATGAAGCACCCATTAGCATCTTAGAAGGATAACTAGTATGCCAAAATCATGTGTAACCAGGTAATGTAAAGTGCTAAGTACAAAATGAAACAATAGAAATTGGAAAAAATGAATGTGTGGATGGTCCCAATGACCAGTGTATGAAGGGTAGAAGGTAAGTATCCATGCTATGTGTAAGAGATATATATTTGTGATCACAACTAGAAAGGGTAGTGAATGCACATGTGTGTATGATATAGATAAATGGTATACGATTAAGCTAATTAGCATGTGTAAAATATTCCCCATGAACAAGTAAAAGTAAGCAAGAATAAAATTAACCATAATTTGTAGTATGTTGTGGATGGATGGAATGGAATAAAAAATGATGTGATAGGATCTGCATACCCCATGAGTGAATGAAAATTTATGCAATGAGGTTCAGTTTTTTGTCCCCTCCGCAGTTAAGAATGATCCCTAAACAAGAGTGCGTCATTAGGAAATGGTCGAATAGTGTGTGTTGTGTCTAACGTCTTATGATAAATTTCTATGTGTAGGTTGGTTATATGTGATTAACTAAAAATAGGGAAGATGGATTTTTCTAATCTATTTTAATAGTTAATCTAAATAGAAAAACAAAGTGCTATAATTGAATATGGAGACTACATTTGGTTTCATATTTGAATATATAAATTAAAAAACGGGAGTAAGAGGGTCATATTGCTAACCTATAAATGAATTACTTGGTTGTGTGTTGAACTATTACATATTTATGTACGTAATGGAAAAAATGTAATCAAAATGGCTTTAGAAGGGCTAGATATTTTTGTATGCCTATACTAGGGCACCTAGAGTAGTACTAGGGGTGTTGTGGTCTATAATCTAAGCATTGTAGAGTATGTGGAAGCTCTTTATCTGAGACTAGAGGTGTCACAAATTATCTCTCTTAATTTCACTCTTGTCGCATGAGTGTCACCGTATTTTTGTGTATTTTGCGGTAAATGAATATTAACTTGTAAAACCCTATCCAAGCATCATTCCCTAAACAAGAAGAATGCACATAAATAAGTTGGACCGACCTTAGTTGCCAAACTAGTGGACTTAAGACTAAGCATTGCACTACATTTCAAACACAATGTAGTAGTCTGTGATATTTTGTGCAATTGTTTTTCCTAGGATTCCCTAGTTGCAATGGCATAGTAGTAGGGGGAAATAACTAGATGTAGAATGCAAAAATTGTTGATGGAATGGAAAGAATACAACCCTTTCCCCTACGCTTGTGTGATGTAGATGTAGAAGCCCAAATTCAGTCCCCTTCCTTACTAGATATCTTCCCTTGATGTGTAAGATGTCTGCTCATAATGTAGTGAGTATGCTTTGTCTATATAGGGATCTCTTTCTTAAATTTAAACACTAGTGGCCCGAAACTGCTGACTACGACCTAGGGGAATCCACAAGGTGACTGTTACAAATGACCTAGAACATAGAAATTGAGAACAAAAATCATGATGACATAGATGCCTAAAATCATGCACTAGGGAGCCCCATGGTGCCACAGTGTTACCCTAGGTTCCCTAGAGCAGACATAGAGATGAAAAATAAGTAAAATAAGACATCTAAGACATCCTAAAATATGCCCAAAACTGCAAAGACATGTGATGACTGAACTAAAAACACATAATGAGGAGTGACTGAGTGAAAAAAATATCTAGGGATGGGTCACTTGTGAATAATTTTATCACGTAAGATCCATATATAAATTCACATACCCGGTGATATAAATGTAATAGTAAATGTACAATTTTTTGACTACATTTTCCTCAACTTTATGTTGGTGAGCGAAAATCTTGGTAACATAAATTAAACAGAGATGCATACCTAAGAGAAAGATAGAGAAGCCCATGATGTAGCAGAACATGTAGATATATAGTAGAAATGTGCCGATAGAATAAAAAGTGTTGTGAACCATGGAACAATGAGTAGATCCATGTAACAGAAAGGAAAAATATAAATGTCATGGTGAATGAAAATGGTAATATAGGATGATTTCAAATGTGATTATGGATAGGTTAGTAGGGATTGATCAGTTCTTAACCCAAACAGTTTGTATAAAAATTGAATAATTTGAGGATTTAGGCATCCTTCTGCCAGCGGAGGAATGTAGGGGGAAAGATTTGTTAGTCTCCAAGTGTTAACTACATCCTCAAGATTTAGCTGATGTAGATGGAATCAAATCAAAGAGTGGTGATTTTTTTATCCAGATGATTTTGGTTTAAACAGTTCACCCATATAGGAATGATAAGGGGAAAGGAACTCTTTACTTTGATATTTGAGTGTCACCACAATGCAAAGGATTCCAAGTTAGGTCATTAGGCAGTGGAAAGGATAGAGAATGAGACGGATTCCAAGTTGGATCATCTGGAAGTGAACATGATAGAGAAATGAGATGGCTTCCAATTTGGGTCACCTGTAAGTGAACGTGATAGAGAAAAGAGATGTGTTCCAAAGTTGGGTCATCTAGAAGAGAATGCAAAATATTAAATAGAGTCCCCAAATTAGGTTGTATTGGAAGGAAGTGATGAATGTATCTCCCAAGTTAGGTCCTCTGGGAGACTTCTTGTAGGTTTAAATGATATGATTTAATTTGAGCACGTTAATTTTGATTGGTTGGATGAATGTTTTGACTAGATACTCATAAAGAGATTTTTCCCTAATTGGTCCCAAGTTAGGTCATTAGGGGAAGCTTTCTAGAAATAGGGTGATGCCCAAAATGATTTTGTTTTACTTGTTGCCCCCAAGTTGGGTCTTTCGAAGGAATTTCTAGGTTATGATATGTGCTCATGTTTTAAAAACATCATATGGTTGTTGCCACTACATTAGGTGATTAGGGGGATATTGATTATGAAACATGGCAGTATAAATTAAGAAGTGTTGGATTTAAAGTATTTGTAACATATGGTGACATAAGGGGGATTATATGGGAATCCCTAGTGATATGCCTCCCCTTTCAGTGAAAGAGGGAGTGGTAAAAGGAACATACTCTAAGATGAAATTAACGACAAGAGGTTAAAACACAGTTGTAATGATTAGGAAATTTTTTTGGGGTAAAAAACATGTGTTAAACGTGTATTGTATTTGGCAGGAGGAATTGTAAAATGAAAATAATTCCATAAATGGGGTCCAAATCGGAGTAAACATGCACAAGATATGGCCAAAATGGTTAAAGGTGTATTAGTTGTGAAAATAAACGCAAAAGGCAAACCATAGTAAAGGTGGTGGTTATAATGTGATTATAAATAGTAAATTGAAAAGATAACTTATCACTTCATTTGTTTTCATCGTAAGTGTAGGAGTGTAAACAGAGTGAGTAGAGATGCGTTAGGTGTGACCAATACATCCTACTTGATTTGAGAGAGTGGTGACCGTGGTGGCATTTCTTATGACTACAAAGTTGGTAAGTGTGTTATTTTTTGTAAAATGAAGGGTGTAATAAGTTGTTGAGGTGAATTTTTGTAATTTTGAGATTTTTGATTTTCTCAGCATTTGGGACCTAGATAATAGTGGTGAGGGCACTAGTGACCCTTGGGAATAGAGCGCCAAGATCTAGGCATTAGTGTCCTTCTCTGGGATGTCCCAGTGATGGTGTTGAGCACCCTAGTCTGAAACTTTTTGGTTGTGTGAATATTTCTAGTGAATCAGGTTATAGCACGTTGAGTAGGTGTTTTTAATCAACTAAAGTGTTGTAATCATTGAATTTGTTGTTGTTTTGTGTTGTGTATAGAGATATCCACTCGAGGGAGATCCGTGGTGGTTAGCACTTGAGTAATGTTTTGGGATTAGGTTTTTCATATGAGGATTGGGATGTGATGGAACATGCTGGCCTGTGGCATATAACATAGATTGTGGATGTGCCCCATAATATGCTCATGTTGACTCCATTGTATGAGAAGTGGTGTGTAAACACATTCACATTTTTGTTTCCTGTGAAGGAGAGGATAGTTATGTTAGAGAATGTATATTGCATACTGCAATTGCCAGTGGTTAGAGAGAGAGTAAAGGTGATGACAGTAGTGGATATTGAGTAGAAGATGCATTTTGTTAGAAGATATTTCATAGGGGCCAAGGTTCGTATGGAGGCCCATATTAGTTTTGATGTGATATTGGAGTTGGGGGTTTCATGATTGTAGAATTGTATCCTAGTGGTGATAGCATCATGTATACCATTAGAGGGAGGGGTGTCGACATATTATATAAGATGCATGACATACATCAGTGGATAGAGGAGAATGGGATGAGATATGCATAGGCACAGTGTGTGTTGGCCCACATATACATGTAATTGTATCAGTTTACACATGATGAGAATGGTGGGGGTATAGGGTCCACTACACTACTATATGTATGGGCATATGAGCATATAGCCAATTTGAGACCAGTTGCAGGGCCACGAGGGTAGCGGGCTTAGCCAAAGATATTTTCCCAACATTGTGTACATGTTCACGATTGGAACATGAATATAAATAGTTTCAGGGAGTTGATAGACAAGATGCGTTTTGATTTATTGATATGGAGGCCATTCTAAGATTATGAGGGATGGTCTGAGGATTCTATAGAGCTATGATGTATTTGGAGGACTATGTGGTTAGAGGACTTATTTATAGGTGTAGTGGAGATTTTCCAGACCAAGAGAGTATCGCGACAGTTTGGGATGGCCCAAGACATGACCCCAAATCCATATATATATGGTTACGATTAGTTAGAGCCCCTAGGAGGGAAGGTGGAAGGCAAAGGACCTACAACGAAGTAGTTGATACCACTAGGGTTAGATGTGGTAGACCCAGTAATATCAGTTCTGTGTAGTGATGATGTGGGGTGGATGGAGGATTATTGAGTATGGTAGGAAACACACCAGTGGGTGTTGCTATACCCAGTATTTTCAAGTGCTATGGAGTTACTAATAGGAGGACTGGGTGAGGAAGGAATACTTGGCCATATAGCGGTGTCTGTGGTATAACATAAGCATATATTTATTCTTATAGTGTTCTTAATGAATTAATTATTTTGTATTGTATGTGTTATACTAATGTGGGGTTGTATGTTATGGTTACATGACATTCCTATTGGTCGTTGATAGTAAAAAAATCGATCTGCATTGACATGAAATGTGCCTAGCAATGTGCTATGTGGAGGGATACTAGAGAGTGTGGATGACATCACAGATGAGCATGCCCATTTGTTTGAGTCATTGGCCATAACAGTGGTTACATGTATGATACTTCTTAGAGAGAGGGACGAGGCATGGGAGGAGACTCGACATGACCGCGAGGTGGTAGGTTGTTGTCCCTTGTCCCAGGACATGTTCACCCATTATATGGATTTACAGTGTGCTTTTTTACAACATAGTATAGAGATAGGAAGACTACCGAGGCAAGTAGATAAATTTAGAGGCCACGAAATGTGGCATCACATGGGTGGTGAGGCATCTAGTTCTAGGTATCTCATAGTATATGAGAGCAATAGTGATCATGAGGTGTTATAGTGATGATTGTATATGATGTAAGGGGCCTTTCCACCCAATGATATCAGATGTTTCTGTGATGATGATCATATGGAAACTATATGTATGGACATCTATTTTTGATGTATATGAGATCTATATTTCCATTTTGTTGGTATTGTGGTTTAATGTATATGGTATGATGTTATGTTGATCATTCGAGTATCTATGTTGTGTTGTTTGTGATGAATATGAATGTATATGATGATCTAGTAGTTGTGGTGGATTGAATATGTCTGGTGAATGTATATATAGATAATGAATATTATGTAATGGACTAAAATGGGTAGAATATGTAGTGTATAAGCAATGTAATATAATGATGATAATAGAATAAATGGAGTAATGTATGATATTAGAAGAAACATAGCATGATGAATATGGTAGAAGGTAATGTAATAAGATAAAGTGATGAGAAGCAAAAGTTAAGGGGGAGGAGAAGTAAAAATGCCCCCCTAGTGTATCGATGAATAAGCTCATGGAATAATACCCCTCAGCATTCGAAAATGAGTCGTGTAAGTAAGAGTGTGTCAGTAGGAATTGATTGAGGTGTGCTAGATGAACGACAGAGAATGTGATAAAATAATATTAAAATAACCCTTCAATGGTGGTGTAAGAACTATAAAAACACAAGTGCATCATCAAGATCAAGGTGAGAAGAATCACCTACCGACGACCATGGCGACGGGTAGAGGTGGAAACATGTGGAATGGTTGAAGCAAATGGAGTGTCAAGTGTATTTTATATGGGGTATGTTGAAGTGGGTAGGAAACCATGAGTTGTAGTAGTGTGGAACTATGAATAATTTGGATAGAATGAATGTAGTGTATGTGGAGGAGAAACTTACAACTGAGGTCTATAATAAAAATGTAATAGCGAAGTGTGATGAGTTAAGTGCACATTGGGTGATGAAGGCTGAAGTAAAGGATGTCAACATGGACAAGGAGAAGGATACAATGAATGCTCCTGATGAGCAAAGTAGATAGTGTGAGATTCTATAAGGTGTTGTATTCATGCACGGAGAGAAAAATAAGCATTAATCATATGTCCATAAATTAGATGATAATTGCAATATTGTTGATTAGGTTGTTGTTGTAATCAATGTGGGAGATGATGTTGATTTGTGGGTAACCAAATCAAGTGCTCATTAAGGATAGTGCTAAGGATATCATGTGTTCATGAATCAAGTGAAAAATACAAAGGTGTTGGAGAAGGAGGTGGAGTAATGGAATTTGCATGTAGAGGTGGAGTTTGAGGAGAAAAGGTTGGAGGAGGTAAAGGTGGTTAGTCTTGTTTAGGAGCAGCTTTAGGTAGCAATGAAAGTGATCATTATTGTTTAACAGGAGTTGGTTGAGGCGTAACAATAGATAGGCCTAATGGAGCAACAACAGAAGTTGTGGGTATTTTGTGGAGGAAATGTTGTGTTCAATGTCAATAAACTTATAGCACAAGAGAATAAATGATTCACAAGTATCATATTGGAGTCTAAGCTCAAGTGGTTGTATAAGACAATGATAAAAGATAAATTTATTTTCTAAGTCACTAGGTAGGTAGATAAGATGGTGTATGCAAGATATGAACCGTAAGATAGACTCCTTGATGGGTTCAGAGGAACCTTGGTGTAAGATATGAAGGTGGTCATATGTAACCCTAGGTCCATTATTAAGGATAAAGTGATGGAGTAATGTGTGCTCCATGTCATAGAAAGTACTAATGGACCCAGAAAGGTAAGTGTGTATACCATTGTAAAGTAACATCTGTGAGACTATAACGAAAGGCCTTAAGAAATCATCGATCATTAGAGTAATTATCCATAAGTGTGCGATAATGTAGGATGTGGGCATGACGATCACCATTGCCATAAAATAAAATAAAGGAAGGCATGGAAAGTTATTTTGGAAAGGAAAAATTGTGAATCCTTTTAGAGACTATTTCCATTTAGTGAATTATTGTCAATGGAAGCATAATAAGCTCGACTTTATGAAGTGAGAGTATGAATTTGACCGACATCATGCATAAGGGAAATAATATCTTGTGATGGAATAGTATGAGAGGGTAATAATTTATTAAGTAGATGAAGCTTGACATTGTGGTTAATCATAGGGATGTCAAGAGGTGATGTGGTAGCAGTAGGTAAAGAAGAAGCTTTGATGGGAAAGGACACAAGAGGAGATCTAGAGGAGGAAGGAGAAATGGTTGTAGTAGATTCATGTACAAAATTAGAGGCAAACTCAGAAGAGGATAATAATGGGATCGTAAAGTCACATGTAGCAGTATAGAAGGAAGAAAATTCATGATGGGAATCAAGAATGTTGTTATCTTCATGGAAAATGGTATGGTCAGTAGAAGGTTCAATGATATCATTAGCATATTATAAAGGATGGGACTAGAAGGAATAGGAGGAGTATAAGATATGCATGGAGTAGGAAGAGTGGTGGAAAGAGAAAGTGGAGATTGGGATTCAATACCTAGAAAATAATCAATGATGAATGGATATAGAATATTAGGTGGTGTTTCAAGAGGGGAATAAAAAGGGTCATAAGAAATGAGGTGACGTGGTGTGTAGCAAGTAAAGGTAACCATATCATCAACAAGGCATATACGAATGGGAGAATCAACAAGATTAGTAGGTACCTATAGTTATCCTTCTAGAAGAAGTTTTTGAGTAGGGGGAGGTGAAATCATGGGAGCACTATATAAATCCCTAAGCTAAAATATTACATCCTCATGATAAATATGGATTACACTAAAATGCGACATAATGAAAGAATAATGATAAGACTAAAGTATGAAAGAAGGAAGACAAAAAGTGTGCGAAAGGTCAAGTTCAACAAAATGATTAACTAAAAATAGGGAAGATGGATTTGTCTAATCTATTTTAATAGTTAATATAAATAGAAAAACTAAGTGCTATAATAGAATATGGAAACTAACTATATTTGGTTTTTTATTTGAATGTCTAGATTGAAATAATGGAAGTAAGATGGTTATGTTATTAACATGTAAATTACTTACTTGGTTGTGTGTTGAGATGTTGTAGATTGGTGTATGGACTTTCCAAGCTGCAATGAAAAGGGATAAGGAAGCATTGGAACTAGGTGAATGCCTATACTGGGGCACTTGGAGGTCTATTGGAGCACCTGAGGGCACCCTGGTCTATAATATGGATGCTGCAGACTGTGAGGTATCTATGGATCTAGAACTAGAAGTTTCAAAAAGTCTCTATCTTAATTTCACTATTGTCACACAAGTCTAACTGTGTTGTCTTATATGTCATTGTAAATGAATATTAACTTGAAACACTCTATCCAAGAAACAATCCCTAAAAATGAATAATGCATATGAAGAGGTCAGACTAACCTCATTTGCTAAACCACTAGACTTACAAATGAGTAATGCACTACAGTTTGAATGTAATGTAGTTCTATGTGAGTGTGTGTGTAATTTTTGTGCCCTAGATGCCCTAGTGCCAATGGCACAATAGTAGGGGGTAAGAAGTAGATGTAGAATGCAAAAAATGGTGGATGGAATGGAAATAATACAACCCTTTCCCCCTTATGCTTGTGTGATACATATGTAGAATGCCAAATATTGTCCCTTGCCTTGGTAAATAGCTTCCCTTGATGTGTAAGATTTCCGCCCATAATTTAGTAAGAATTTTTTGTTTATATAGGGATATAT
This sequence comes from Taxus chinensis, assembly GCA_019776745.2. Taxonomy (NCBI): domain Eukaryota; kingdom Viridiplantae; phylum Streptophyta; class Pinopsida; order Cupressales; family Taxaceae; genus Taxus; species Taxus chinensis. The sequence goes on along the minus strand of CM034155.1, from coordinate 327,515,321 downwards.
TGCTTAAATTTTGACACTAGTGACTTAAAAATGCTGACAACATTCTAGGGGAATACAAAAGGTGACCGTTAGTACCAACCTTGAACATATAAATTGAGACTACAAATCACAATGACATAGGCACCTAAAATCATGGATTGGGATGCCCAGGGGAACCCTAGTGCTACCCTAGGCACCCCAGAGTAGACAAAAAGATGAAAAACAAGCAAAGTACGACATCTAAGACATCCTAAAATATACACAAAAATATAGAGACATGTGATGACTGAACTAAACAAACACAATGACAATTGACTGAGTGACGACAAGACCTAAAGAGAGTTCACTAGTGCATGATTTTATCATGCAAGATCCATTTATAAATTAATATATCCAGTGGTATACATGGAATAATAAAGTTGTGATTTTGTGAATACAATATTCGACATATAGAAAAGTTGTGTGTGAACCTTCTAGCTGAAGCATATATCATGACTTGATGAATGAATGAGTGATTATTTAACCCTAATCATATATTACTATAAGATGAATGGATGAGTGTTTATGTATCTCTAAATGTATATCACTACAAGAGTAGAAGAGGAAGTGGTGATGTAACCTAAGGTGTATACTAATGCAAAATGATAGAATAAGTGACGATTTAGACTAAAGCGTATGTCACTAAGATGGAAATGTCACATGATGAGAGATATAATAGTAAACATATGATGAATGTCATCTCCATTTCATTTGTAAACCCTATGCAGTTGATTATGGACCAAGGAACTAAAGTGCATCATTGGGTGGTGAGTACAGTGCATAGAATACATTATAGTATAAGTTACGACCATGAGGGATGTGTCATGTTGAAGGAAACAATGTGTAAAATGTAATTTGAGATGATGCAATGCTAGAATCATATATGATGAAGACGGGTATAGTATATAGAATATGTGTGAAAATGTGTGTTGTAATATGAATTATATGTATATAATTGAATTATGCAGTATGTAGGATAAGTGTAGAATAGAAGACACATAGATAATGGTCTATTCATAGTGAGGACTAGCATGATGTATGGTGTAAAGATGCAAAAGTATAAAAATGGTGTAGAGTGAATATATAATGTATCGTTTATGACATGTAATGTATGCATGGATGTAGTGTGCAAGTTTCAAGTATAGTAAGCCATCAACAATTAAGTGTGGGCCAACGCACAAGAGTGTGTCCTTAATTAATGAAAACATTAAAATGTGTAATGAGTACGCCTATACAAAAATCATGGTGTATGATTATGTAAAGATATTCAAATGGGGGTATAGATACTATTCCCCAAGTGTGTGTGATTATATAATGTAAATTCATCAAGAGGATTATCACTTACCAAAGACCAAGTTTTTGTTTAGCCGTGGAAGCATGGTCGGCAAAAGTAACATTAGGATGAGGTGATTGTGTTGAAATTTAAAATGTCTCATGACCACTAGTAGGAGGATAAGTTTTTTTGACAAAAGTGATTGGTTGGAGATTAGACTTGAGAGGAGGCCATGTGATACTAATTTTTAAGGGATGTTTCTTAGGTTGACTTAGTGATATGATAGAATACCTATTAGTAAGAGATTATCGACTAATTTAAGTAGGTGATTAATTTTGTGATGTCGTAATTGGCTGAGTAGGAGTAGATGGTGAACTAATTGTGAGATGTTTTTTCTTAGGAGGTGCTTGAGTAATGTTGTTTTGATGCTCATTACATATAGATAATTCAGATTTAGGACCTTGATGGGATTTATCATTTGTATTATAATGTTGTGAATTAAATAAAATAAGGCCTTGACACTCAATATGCTTGATTATTTATGTCAAATTGTGTAAATCGTTATCAATATTTCTGTTGATTTGATGATAAATTTAATACAGGCGACCTTGATATTTTTCTAACCGATCAGGAGAAGACTAATGAGTAGGTGGTAGAGTGATCAATTGATCACTAACGAGCTGAATAAGAATTTCATGTTACATTATATTATGCTTGATTCTGAGAGGTTTAGGAAATGACATGTAGTGGACATAGATTGCATATGAGATGTAGAAGGATAAAAAACATGCAATTGAGAAGAATCCTTAAGCTATTGAATTTCATATTTGAGGGATATAATCATGGATTCAATGACCTTAAATTTATCTTGAAATAAATAATTTAGAGCTTGGATTGAGTCCAATAGGGGTTGATATGATGGAGAAGCACTAGGGCTAGGGTCATCAGATAAGTGATGGAAGATAGGACTTATTTCATTGTGTGGCTTATTTGTAGGATGACATATGGAGTGTAACTCTCTTTTTAAAATATTCTGATGGTCAGAATGAATTTTAAGCAACTAAGACAAAGGAACTTGAGTAACTTTATGACTCCTGATAAAAGAAAGATGAGGATCCTAATCATGAGAGAACTTGGGTTCACCAAAATGATTAACTAAAATAGACTAACAAAATGTAGTTTAGTGATAGTTAATCTAAGATAAGAACAAATCCAAATAAAGTAAATAAATGCATTAAAGAAGTATATAAATAAGTTAAAAATTTATGCAAAGGAAAATTCTATTCCTAATATACAAGATAGAATAGGAAAGAACTCAGTTGATAACAGATGCTCGCAGGATAATGTAGAAGTTATGAATGGAAATACATAATCAGAAATGACTATGCATAAATCCTAAAAAGAGTGGAGCTAGAGGATATAACTAGACTAGAGATCCTAGAGGAGGAATGGGGTGCCTGTGAGTGCTCTGGTTTGTAATCTATGTGCCCTAGTCTTTGTAAAATATTTGAAACAAATCTTCACAAGGCTAAGAGGTGGTCCAAAAATCTCTCTTTCTGTTGCGTCACTTTCATTGTCCCATGCCAGATGTCATCAATACTCCAATGTGAAAGAAAGACATGCCAGACCCCAAAACAAGCATCAAACCCTAAAGAATAAAAATTGATATAAAGAGGTCAGACAGACCTCTGCTGCCACTATTGTGGACTTAATAACTATTTCACCACATCTCAGACACAATTTATTTCTATGTGCAAGTGTGTTTGAACACTCCCTAGGTTTCTCTTATGTCAGTCACAATTTGTGAAGTACTAAGTAATAACTACACGTAGGAAATGTAGTAGAGTGTGCGTATGGAATAGAATCAAATCCATTCCCCTATAAAGTGTCATGTAAATGTCCTAGTGTTGTTCTTTGATGATGGAGCTATGTGGATGTAAGTGGTCTCCAATGCAATTGATGGATGCAACTCTAGACGAGTGATAATAGTAGATGATCTTAGGTCCCTCATTATGGTCTCATTAATTTATATTAACAATGTTCACGTGGTATAATTTTGTAATTAACCCACAAAAGTCTAACCAAAAGAAAAATAAAGATCTCAAAAGGCTAGAAGGAGCCCAAAAAGTGGCAGAAAAGTGCATAAAAGACCAGGTTTCCTCTAGTGGGACCAAGGTGCTCACAAGCACCCCAGTAATAATTTGGGCACCCTAGTAAAGGCTAAAATTACAAGGGAAGATAGAAGTTGACTAAGCATATGGGGGAAATAGGTCATTAATGAAAAAATAAAATAAAACAAAATGGCCAAAAGATAAGGGTTAGTTAGTACTTTCTTCACTCAAGAACATTCTAAATAGTAGTATGAGACCAGGGTAAATAATGTATAAAGTGCATGATTTTATGACCATAGTTACAAAAAATTATAATTACATTAATGGATGGGTTAACCCTAGGTGCAAAAAAGAGATGAGGATGTTGACTATGCACACACATAAAATCAACATTAGTAGTAATTATACTTGAAACCTTAGTAGGTGTAAAACTAGGATAAGAAGGTTGAGTCATGACTTGATAAAGTGAAGACATGATCTGAAGAAAGGGTAGGATACATCGGTTTTACCAAAATTATTAAATAAAATTTGGAATAATGGTAGTTAATATAAACTACGAAGAACAATAAAAAAATATAGGAAGTGACCTAAGTAACCAGACTAATGAAAATAGAAACCATAATATACAAAGAAGGGTTAGAAAGAGCTTAGCTTATTCAGTTAACATGATGGACTATGTCATAGAGATGATTGGAAAAATAGCAAGAGGAAACAACTATGCAAAGGTTAAGAAACTAGAAAAAATAGGAAATCTGAGTGGACTGGTGCATGTGGGAGAGGATTAGGGCAGCCGTGGCCACCCTAGTCTAAATTATGGGTTTCCTGATCTTTTAAAAAGGTCCAAAAACTAGATTTATAGGTTTAGATGATGTTACAAATTCTTATTGTCTATCATCTACAATTCAATACCCTATACTAAATGTTGGCAATGATGAATGATTAAAGATAGACCTGCAAAACCCCAAAACAAGCATCAAAACCTAAAAAAAAAAGATGCATATGAAGGGGTTAGAATAACCTTAACTACCACAATGGTGGACTTACTAACTGAGAGTTACACGACATCTCATATGTGATGTAGTTCTATGTGCTTGTGTGTGAAATAATGCCCTAGATGCTCTTATGTCAATCACACTTTGTGAAATTAGTGAAAAATAACTATGTGTAGAAAATGTAATAGAATGGTGGATGGAGTAGAATAAAATTCCCTCATGTACTTGTGTGATGTAGATGAACCATACTTGTGCATTATGATTGAGATATATGCATGCAAATGAGCTCTATATGTCTTATATGGATGCAAATCTAGGTGTATGATAGTAGTGACTAGTTCCTGGTCACTCATTACGGTTTCATAACTTTAGATTTATATAGTTATCTTGTTCTAATTTTGTAATTCACCCCAAAAATGCTGATCATAAGAAAGATAAAATGTTCAAATGGTTAGAAAGTTACCAAAAATTTGTGGGAAAGAGGGAAAATAATCAGAGGGTTCCCACAGGGACTAGGGCAACTGTCAATGCCCTAGTATTAGCCTGGGCACCCTAGTCAATGATAAAAAGATAGAAAATGATGAAAATAGACTAGGAAAGTATGTGTTAAACGTCGAAAATGACAACATAAAGAAAATAAAAATGGACAAAATATGGGGATTAATTAGTAATAAGCTCACTTAAAACCCATTTGAATAGCAGTATGATACTGGGACTAGATAATGTCTAAAGTACATGATTTTGTGACTACATTTTTTCTCCTCTTTATGTTGTTAAGCGAAAGGTTTGGTAACATACAGTAGATAGAGATGCATACCTGATGTCCATGAAGAGTGTAGTACATAGATATTCATACAGTGATCTTAATATCATAACATACATAGGAAAAACATCAAACTAAAAGAGAGTGACGACCAACCACAATAGAAAACCATGTAGAAAAGGATGACATTGTAATGGGAAAGGATAAATGTTAGATAGGATTTGTCCAACTAGAAAGGGACAACCCTCCTATCTAAGGAGATGATGATCTAGGATTTCATGCCAAAGAGAAAGGGAGGGCATCTAACAGGGGTTGTCCAACTAGGAAGGGACATCCATCCAACACAAGTTATATGACCTTCTTACAAGGATATGGTCAACCAGCCCTACTATTATTCATCCAATAGGGATGTTCTTTCCAATAGAGCATCCATCCCATAGAAAAAATATGACCTTATAACATCTATTTATCTATGTGAAACCATTGGAAAACATGACCTGCAAACAACATTTTCTGCAAAACCGTTTTTCAAAATTTTTCCATCATTTTGAAAGTCCAACTCGGTGATTCACCACCCATTTTATAATAATTTTCTGGAGGGGGTTAGTTAAAATGAATCTTGATGAAAATCAACCCACAATGTGAAATATTACTCCCAAATCTTTTTGAATCCCTCTCTCGTCCAACCTACCTCTTGTGTTATGTTGAATGCATTAGGTGAACATGTATAAGTTTGCTAAATGGTTTAACAAATTCTATTATTCCATTCATTGAAGTGAAGTAAAATAATAATTCTCTCGTCCATTTCAGAGCTTGTGCGCATCTTCTAGGAGGATTATGAAAATATATTAAGTAGCATAAGGTTGTATTTGAAATACTTAATGGTGTTCGAAATAGTTTTGGAAGATTTAGGGAAGTTTTGATCATTAAAAAATAGTTTTTTCAAGAGAATATTTTCAGGTGCAAGGAATGATTATTCAACTTGTGAACCTTGACTTCTTTGGCTGATTCTAGAATCTCCATAAGGAGTTATGAGGAAACAATTAGGCACTAGAAATCCTTAATAATATTTTACATTGTGATAGCATCCATTTTGATGTAAGAACACTCAATTTGATGCTATCAATCATCTCATACTCTAAAAAAATGCATACCTCCCAAGAGTATTTCTAAATAGTTAATTAGTGCTTGGGAATGAGATCAATACATTGTGGAGGTCCGAAACAGTTCATAAGCCTTCAATTTCTACTTTAACGTGGATAAAATTGATCAAAATGGTATGCTTCACAATGGTATATGAGTCTTATCCACATCCACCTTTCAACCTATCATCCACATTTCAACACACACATACACCTTACTAAGGCACACCTAAATGCTATGTTACTCCTTTATCCATCATCTTGCTAGATTTTCAGCTTTTGTCTTTTTAAGACTCCTTGTTTACTGAATCTCTAAACAATCTTCTTAACTCTATTTTTCATCTTCACCTTTAATTTTACTCAATATTTTTCTCACTCGTCTCACTATGCTTATCCATCTCCTAATCACTAATGAAAATCACTCAACTGTTTCTCTTTCACTTAAGGATTTTCATACAAACCATTACTCTCTCAAGACTTCTTCATGGTAATATGCTTGAAAAAAAATTAGGTCTTATTGATTAATTTTGTATAAGGATTTTACCCTATTGTTGAATGATTCAAAACATTCTAACACCACTTCCTCAATGATAAATACAACCTCTTTATGAGTTTCCTTCCTAAGACAACTATTTCTCAAGGTTGGTCTTGACAGTCACCTGAAATAAGTATGATTGTACAATGCTTCCTTTACATACTAACCACTAAATAATCTATCCTTATGCCCCAAATTTATGAGTTCTTAATGCCCTTGTCCTTCCTCTAACTTGTCAGACACTCTGCCAACTTCAAACACATTGAATAAATACCATATTTTTGAAAAGTACATCCTTCCTAGCCCTCAATTTTTGAATTAATGCTACTAGAATATATTTGCATATTGCTTTTATTTTATTCTTATTCCAACCGTTACTAGGGATTTTTAAAACTCTTGGTATACTTATTTTCTTTGTAAACACTTATTAAGGACTCTACTAGTCATAGTCTTAAATTTTACATTGAATATTCTACTCTAGGCCCTTAAGAGTAGGCACACATAGTTAGGATTGTGAACAAAAATTTAATGTAAGAAATTATCATTTAGATAGCTTATTACCTTTTCTCGACTTTTTCAACACCAAGTCCTCATGATCAATGACCTAAAATAGATTAAAGGATTACATTCACTCATTATGTTCATGCTACATACTACTAAATTTCAAAAACATGGTATAGTCTTGTCTAAATAAGTCTTTCTATATATTTTCCATTCTTTGGAAATTGTGATGGTTGTATGAAGCCTTGTAGATCCTTATAAATACGAAGAAAATAAAAAACATCATATTTACATGTGAAAATTATTTGTAAAATAGCATCTAACCTCCAACTATTATATTTCGGTCTGAGAAGACTATGTAACTTAACACCTAAGCCTATAAGATACCTAGAGCTAGTTCAAATATTCAAATTATATATTTTGAGGGAAATTGTGTATTATTTCCTATGGATTCCAAAAGGATTAGTACAAGCTATAACCATCGCAAGTGGACCCATTACACACCTAGTCACCTAAGAAAGATAAAATTTATTAATTAAAAAAAGCTCCCGCATCACTAAAGGAATATTAATATTGACTAAGAAGCCTTAATTTCAATTAGTTGCTTAATTTTAATGATCCAAATTTTTCAATTTCCATGACAGTTATTTTGACCATTCTAGAGCTAATAAAACACCATCCGAGAGAGTTTAGGGAATATATTAAGCATCAAGAGGTGATGTTGGGGAATATTGGAAGTTTTGAAGGTAATTTAGGAAGATTTAGAGAATGTTTTATCATTCAAGGACTATCTTCTTAATAATGGTATTTCTAGGTGCAAGGAACAAACACTTTAATGGTGAAACCTGACTTCTTTAGAAGATTTTAGGAGCTCTATTAGCATTTTGGAGGAAGTAAAATACGCATTACAAAACTACTTGAATAGTCTATATATTGAAGACATCTATTTTTATCTAAGGATTGAATATGTCATGAAGAATTTCAAAACAGTTAAGATGCCCCTTTTTGTTTCAAAACAACAGTTCAACTATGCAACACTTCATGACACCAAAATAGGGAACTTCAAATGAATCTACATCCTTTTTGAGGATTGAAACCTCATGTTGGATCCTATTCCAACTTAAAACCCTTTACCATAGATGCAACTTGAGTTTAATGTAAACACCAATAATACTATGTCCAACACATGTGTTTTTATTTGTTATGAATAAGAAGGTAGTTCATGAGTGTATATATTTAAGGAATTTTTTGTTTTCTTTGAGTTTTTTGAGGTCTGTAAAATCTAATTTTGACACATCTAACACTATTTCAAATTTCAGTAAACAATCCAAAAGGGCCCAAAACATAAACAATGACTTATTGCCAAAATAGAGATCGATTGTAGAATTTAAACGATAAAAGCTCTAGGCTGAATGCTGAAATCCTTAAAATTACCTATGTATTGACCAGATTAGATTGTAAAGAAACATCTCTCAAACTGTGACTCGTGGGGCTATGAGACTAGTTCCATAAGGTGTAAAGTGATCTAAATTTCGTATATTTAGTAAAATAAAATTAAAGTATAAGAAATAATATAAATATAAATAATAATAATAAATGAAAAACTTATACTTTATAAATAATAATAATAAAAAAATTTTGTGAATAAAATCATACCACAAACTCATATAATGCCTATACAAGGAGGAATGTAAGCACATTATAAAACAAACATGTTGTAACACACTCGTGTTATAAGTCTCTTGTGTTCCCTTCAATTATGATCCCAAACTAAGATTAAAGTATTGGAATGGCTTTGATTTCCCAAACCTACCCCTTGGACCTATATAAACATAACAACCTGCATGTTTTTGAAGAACAATACAAGAACCTACCTTCCACCATGTTAAATCCTACAAAAAAGAGTTTTATCTTTCTGAAATTTTTTCCTACAATGTCAACAAAACTATCCTCTTTCTAAATATATGGTTTTTTATATTTTTTCGACTATTCTAAGGTTTCCATAGATATTATTTTCTAACTATATCTTTTATATCTTTTTTTTAAATTTTTTTATCATTCATCATGTAGCTTTTGATTCACTTACCCAAATCGAATAAAAATTATATAGTCACAAACTAGGACTAATTCTAAACATATTAAAAATAATCCTAATTTTCGATATTTTAAAAATTATCCCTTATTTTTAAAAATTTAAAATCTTTTTACTTTGAAAATAATATACTAACTAAAAAATCCTAAAAACATCTATCAAAAACTAGATGCTCCTATGAATCTTTCTACCAAAGGGTTTTCAAAAATACTAATTAGTGCTCAAAAAATGAGAGGGCACTACTGATTGTCTACTTTTCTTTTTAACAAAAATAGTAGAACCTATTAGTATTTTAGATATTTAAGCCACTTACACTTAACCATTTTCAAAAAAAACTTAGTAGTTTATAAACTATACTAAACAATATACAATTAATGTTGTTATAACATCTGTCAATTTTGAGTGTAACTATTTCAAATAACTGGTAGAAGTTGAAGATTTTTATTTTTCAGAAAAATGTTTTCACTTAAGATCCCCTTTTGTCACCCCGTTTCCATGCACTTACCCTTACAATGTTCAAATATTGCTTGATGTTAATGAACACATAATTCTTACTAGTTTAGAATAGTCTACTCTCAACATTATTCCTAATGCTTGATAATATTTTGGATGTAATCCTTATTAATCCATAAGCACCAGGACTACTCCACCTTCTTCCATTTATGTTAAAACTATTGATGATGCTATTACCAATTTTATGATTAGTCTGGATTGTAATGATGTATATTAAAATCATGAAGAAAATGTACATACACATGATTCCATTTCTCATACTAGTAAGGATGAATGTAAATTTGTATCTCATGTTTCTTTTCCTTCTCCACATGTTTCTAATGACTATAAAGATATAGCTCAGGATAGTTCTTTTCCTACTTCACTATATGTTTATGATTCACTTGATGAAATACTTGCAGGTGAAATGTTTTCTGATACTGAGTATATTTCTGAGCATGAACATGTTAGTACTAATTCTACTTCTTGTAAGAATGCTGAAAGTAAAATTTCCACTCCTCTTTCTTCTGAGGTGTCTTCTGATGGTATTCATGATGGTTCTTCCATTCCTACTATCTCACCTCTTATTCTTTCTTCTGATTCTACTACTAGTATTTTCTCTAATATTCCATGTTCATCTCCACCTCTTTCCTCTTCTATTATGCCTAGTGTACCACCTCTCATTTCTTTTACATCAACACCTAGTGTTCCCACAACTTCTTCACCTTCCACTTCTTACTCTCACATTCCTATGATCACTCATAATGGTAAGCTCCAACTATTCAATGCACCTCTCACATATTTTACAATTCCTCCACATGATATTTTATCACTCATGCATGTTGTTTTTCAGTTGCAATCTCAATTTCAATCTCTCACTCCTAAAATAAAATCCTATTATACTTATATTGATAATAATTATCTTCATGGCAATCATATTCGAAATAAAATTCAAAATTCAACATTTCTTAAGGATTTTATCATGCCTAAATTTTTGTGTTTTGATGGTAGTGGAGATCCATATCTATATCTTAAGCATTACTCTCTAGATATGACTTCTTATTTGAAATGATTTATTATTATTAAAATCCTTCCTTCATAGTCTATTTGATGAATCTCTTCAATGATACACTCATTTCCCTTTCATATCTATTAGTAAATATTATGAAATGGAAGATAATTATCTTAGAAACTTTATGCTAAACAATGTTCCTAGAGTCACATATGATCACTTTCCTAGCTTGCATCAGGGAAATAAAGTGACTATTATTGATTACATTTTACAATTTAATTATTTCATGGACCAGTTAGTATTTCATTCTATTGATATAGAAAATCAATTTAGTTTTTTTTGTGGCTTCATTCTTCATTTAAAATAATGATTCAATACGATACATGTAAATCATTTACACTTTTATGCTATAATTTCATTGATCTAAAACATGATTTAATTTCTACACATCTTATAGATCCTCTTTATACTTCTTCACCTCTTCCATATGTTTCACATCCTCCAAGGTATCGATATACTCCAACAAGAATGTTCTATCTCCTCCATCGCATAAGTTTCATTCTTCTCTGCCACCACGTCTCTCTCCACCTAGGTCTTTACCATCTCCTACTTAGAAGTCATTGTATTTCTAGCATACTTGCTAATCCTCATGATGTGTTGCATGTTTTTCTTAATAATCATTTAATTAATTTTCCTTCTAATCAGCTTTATCATCCTCATCGCTTGCATCACCAGTGTGATCATCCTTACTACAATTATCACTGCATCAATGACCATTGTGACAGTGACCGTTGTGCCCTTCATGAAAAATTACAACAATTAGAAGACAAGGTTTTCATTGTTTTTGGCTCTCGCTCTCATGAGAGACTTGTTTCTCCAATTTTACACAAGTGTGCTACTTATTCGATTCACTTGTCTCCTTCTCCATCTTCTAAGGTCATCGTTAGTCCATCACCTCAAATAATTAATCATTCACTTCCACCACCTCACTCATTAAGTGTTGCATCATCTCGTATGCCACACAAAGATCCTTCTTCACATTGGCTTCTTAAGCCATCAACATTTCTTTTTCATACCAATACATCCCTAATCACTAGAAAAATCTCATCTAACATTCAGTTTTGATCATACACTCATGTTGCTACCACTTCACATTCTTCCATTGCTCCTCAACGCAATCTTCATCTTTGGTATGTGAATATTATCACCTCACTAGCAAATGATGTGCTCATGTTTTTACGGTTTTTAGATTACTATTGAGGGAACTATTACATTAAGAACCCCACTCCATCTTTATGTTACACATATAAATTTATTTATATATCTAGTGTACAATTTCATATGATTTTCAAATGACACACTCTTTTTTTACTGTTCATTCTTGATTGCTGAGGTGTCGTAAATAAATTAACCACATCTCATGCATAATCATTCACATTTGCTTCAGGGGGCACGTTTCTCCTATCACACTCACATCCATTCAAATCCATTCACACTCATAACATACTACATATATTGGTTACACATTATTTAGACTTACTTATACTCGCATATTACACTTTGATTACTATGTTAGTTGGATACATTGTATGTCGTTATATTTTCCTTACACATATGCGTGTTCACTTGCCTTCTAGTTGTGCTCACATAATTTATGTGGATCGTTAAATGCAACATGGATTTTTTTCATTCTACTTCTTACCAGTCCCATAACATGATCCTGGGGGCATCCAATTTCATACACATAAGATGTATTATTGTTTCATTTTATACTACATCCTACTCATACTAGCACACTTTATTATATAAAATCATATACGTTTTGAAATTTTTTATCTTTGTAACATGCTTATTTGTTCTTCATGTGCAGCATTTCCTTTATAGGAATGTTTTTTTACCATGGTTGTTTTTTAATTTTCTTAATATTGTCTACCATTTTTTTCCATTGTCCACAGGATTTTCCTTATGTATTGATTTTTAACTACCTATATGCTTGTTGGACACTTATACCATCATTTTCTAGTGACATCGTGAGTGACGTCCCATTTTTCTAACCCACTTTTCACGGTCTACATTATATTCTTACTTTATAGCTTACACTTTTTCTTTTACATATGTATATGTCTTGTTTTCACTAACAAATTGTTTTTAGAGACTTTTTAAAGTGTGCCTTGGTTTCTACCAAGCACACTCCCTTCCCTCTTGTTGGGCATCAGTTTCATCAAAACATCACATCTTCCTTTCAACTTGATACTCCTTCTGACCTCACATGCACTCGAAATAAGGGGGAATCATTGAGTAGTTAAAAATTGTGTACACCTTTTATTGTCTACAAACACTCTTTAAGTGTGTGATTAAAAATTACTTGCTTAAAGGAAAAAATACATGAGCATGTACACACACATTTCCTTCACTCTAAAGGGAATTTTGATAATTTGGTGGTGGCATAATCCATGATGAAACCTACAACATAGAGTGTACTCAATATATATATATATATATATATATATATATAATAGAATTTAAATTTAATTATAGAAAAAGGAGATGCAAAACATGGAAGGAATACACCTATTCATTTTTTGGAGGGAGGATCTCTCATTTTTTTCATGTCTTAAAGATTTGAAATTTACATGATCAGTCGACCATGGTGTGCCATAAAATATAGTAGAGAAGAGGGATGATTTAGGTGATGAAGAACCCATGTGCTTATATTCCTTCCCTATTTCATATTTTGTTTATAGGTGAGGAAAGAGTAGCCTATGGATATTTCATTTTTTCTTCAATATTTTCTATATATCAGATTAAGGTGACAGAAGAGGAAAGCGTAAAATATTAATCTCTTATTTTTTATTTGATGTTTTTAACCAAACCCACATACCACACCACTTAAAAGATATCTATGCCCAATTTGTTAAAATTTGGTATATACCACGTGTACTCCTACTTTTTTATTCTCCCTTAGAGTAATAATAAAACACATGTGCACATTAGCTATAATTCCTCTTGTTTGTGCCACACTCACATTGCTCCATCTCATGTGCCCAAAACAAGGGGGTAACCATCTGGTGATGTTTTACCCTCATAGTAGCTCATAATTAGTTAAAATAATAAGAGGTACAAAATAATATAGGTCAAAGGATTAGAAAATGGACCAGAAATAGAATGGGTTAGGACATATATGAGGACCAAACAATATAAAAAGGACCATAGTATATGTAAACTATGCCCCATTCCATACATTTATTTATAGGGGGAAGATTAATTAATTTTATCAATTGGTACAAATTTCTAAGGACATATATGAGATTTACACATAACTTCAATGATAGAATGCATGGTATAGTTTAGGTTATGGAGGCACCAAGGGTACATGTAAGCTAGCATCATCCTAGTACATCATGTGATAATTTGTAAATCACTTGGGTTTGTGTTCATATGTAGCGATATTTATTCTCGGGTCATCAGAAGTGTCGATGTGACTGCTATCCTCGTAGGCGTGACCTCCAATTTCTCATATCCTATTAGAGGGATGCCGAGTAACTAGGACATTATCTGTATAGTTATCTTCACCATGCGGAGTGCATTTTTACTTCTTTCTATTCTCCTTAACACATTCCACTAGAGGAGTGATCACCCCAAGTCCTTCCAACCATCTCAAAAGATAAGTTCAACAAATATCTATTATAATGGTAGTGAGAGTAATCTCTCCTCCTCTTTCACAAAACAATTAAGTGTACCTTTCAATTTTATTTTCTTTTCTACTTTTTATATTGCTATTTTAAAACTAAGTTTAAAGTTTAAGTTAAATTTTGATTATCTATAATATGGTCCTTGATTACACTCTTGTCTCTACAAGAACTCAATCTTGGAAAAAAAATAACAACTAGAACAAAAAAAATTTCCTAGGACAATAAAAAGGCACTCCAAGTGAAGGAAAAGTGTGTCTATGCACTTAGGTGAATTTTCCTTTAAGTACATAATTTTTAATTCAATACTTAAAGGGGAAAATTTAGACACTGATATTTGTAATCCATGGCTTGCAACAAAAAAAATAATACAACACACATGCACTATTACAAAGTTTCTCAATTTGACCAATTAGGTTATCTATAGTTATGTCTCACTCATTATTTCTTGCATACATAACCTACTTGTTCACAAAACCATCATAGTAATTCATCAAACAAGGATATACCTTCACATATCACAATTCCAAGTTTTATATCATCTACGCATACATCTGAGACCATAATGAATAGGGAGGACGATAACATCCATACACTATAGCCTGACCTTTTCAATTTGGTCCATTCCCTCAAATGATGCTTTTATTAAATTGAATTCCTTTGGTACACTTCAATTTGGAATTTCCCTATTTTACCATATATATAAACAAATTATTTATCTCTCATTAAGGATGGAATTAATTCTACTTGGAACCTAGCTTTCCAATGAGAAAATACTAAAATAAATCACAACCAAATTTATTCCAAGAATTCCTTGTGCTCTAGATTCTCGGCATACTCATTATAGGGAACTCACCTTATTATATTTGCAAGTAAAAAGGAACATCATAAAGGTCAAGTAAAGCTAGGGAAATTATGAATTATAATCACATTGTTATAAGGTAACACTTATCAATCTGATTGTATATATTCTAGATATCACATGCTAGGAGAGAATGACATGCATTTGAGCCCTATTTATAGTAGTGGTGACGTTGGTGGTAAACGTGGGTTCTCAAAACCCACCCAACATTTTTTTATAGAACACTCTCACCATTTAGGGTTTTAAAGTTTGAATCAATTGTACAAAATACATCACAAATTTTTGGTGGTCTCGATTTTAGAAAGGAGTAGAACTAGAAGCATTGAACAAGCAATAAAATGTTACAGAGGCTTAAAATATAGAAGTAAAAAATTGTATAGAAAGGGAAATAATATGGATATGCTTTTGGATTTACCATACGCCCTAGTCCAAACAACTGCATAGGTCATAGTTTCAGTATCGCGGCTCTTCTAGATCATTTCTAATCATAAGATAAACTCAAATCACAAATATTTCAAGATATCAGCTAAGTTCTCTCCTCTTCCTAATTTCTAATGCTTTATTTCATTATCTATCATTTTTTATCTTTGTATAATGATTGTTCTTGATATTTTTGTAATTAACTTTGGATACTAGTTTATAAATTTAATCTACATAATTTTTTACTATCCTCCTAGATTATTAACCATTTAGGTTAAATCAAGAGTGTAATCAATGTCTATAATAGAACCTGAAATTTAACTCAAAATTTTAGATAAAGGAGATGTAAAACATAGGAGTAAACTTGTTCATTTTATAGAGGGAGGATATCTTGTTTTCTTCATTCCTTAAATATTTGTAATTTACTTGTTTGTATTTCAAAGGATTGGGGGTGATCATTCCCCAATATTTTTCCATACTAGATAGTAAAGAAGAGGAAAAATTTAGAATATGAATAATCCATATGCTTTGCTGCCTTCCATATTTGAGAATTTTTTGAGAGGTGAGGAAAGAGTAATCTACAAATCATTCAATTTTCCTTCAAAATTTTCCATATATGAGAATATGGTGAGAGAAGAGGAAAGATCAAGCTATGATCCTCCTAGTTTTTCTTTGACACTTTTCACCATACTCATGGACCACACTATTGCAGGCGTATCTAACAATATTTTTTTAAAACTTGAAGAATCAAACCTTTGAAGGAATGGAATTTTTATGCCCCCATAAGGTGTTACTATGATTAAACTAATAATGTAATATATTCAAACATTAAAGGGGAGAAAGAGGTGCATGCCCTGAAATCTTGTTGTACAACAACATTTGAATAGTGTTATGGAGAAGGAAAGAAATACTCATTACCCTTGTAAATTTATCTAAATTATTTAATTTGTATATATAATTGTGTATAAATCCTATAAACAACTGATAGAATCTGTATAAATTGAAATATTATGTGAATCTTTCCTTTCTCTTGAAACATATGAAATGGTCAACACTATACCACTATCTTGAATGTGTTATATGGTTTTGAGGCTACTTTAATTCTACCACATTTCAATAAAGGGAACATTTTGTGATGATATGAGCCCTATAAGCTATCAAAATTTGTTCATGTATCCTATAATATGTCTATATCTGTAGAAATATCTGAATGAATGCCCCCCATTTTAAGGCATGTGTGATAAACCATATGAGTAGGTTGATAAAAATAAGAAATGTATACCTATGTACCATGTCTTATAGTTTACATAGGATCACATATAACGATGAACCAATATAAACCTTTGAGAACCTATACATGCAAAAGGGGTTACACATGTTGGACACCATGGTACAAAAAAAATAGCAACATACAAGAATAAAAAAGCACTAAGAGATAATTCATGTTACAAAGCTATTAAGAAAACATAAAAATATAAATCATGTCCTGTCCCATAGTAGAAAAAGTGTAGAAAAAACATAGTAAACATGTCACAAGTTATAATACAGACAACAAATTTTAAATCATGAATTTCAATAACCAAAATAAAAAATGGTAGTGTAAACATCAGCGTATAGACAAAGTGTGTCATAATAAACTAAGAAATGACATGTAGAAGTATACTAAAATGAAGGTATATATCCAAAAATGTGGAACACACATAGTTTCACATGACAAGCTTGTTTGAATGTGAGGGTGTCACATAAAGATCCATACTGAACATGGATATGATGAAGGTCAACTAGCAAGCCAAGAAACATTGTGTAATAGAATTACATGGTAGCACAAACTTAAGAAGCATGTATCAATTAGATGGGCATGTGCTTAAAATGCACAATTTTAATAAGGTCAGTGAAATAGTGTGCATGAATGAGATTCCTACATGACCAAAATATAATTGTGATGAAGGGTTGCATAATCATTTAAGGGTCCTTAACGCAATAGGAGATAAAAACACTTGTAAAGGGTGATGAATATAATAGGAGTGCTATGAAAATATCACTAATACATGAAAAATTATTGTAAATAAGAATTTTACACTATATACAAGAGAGTTTGGATGTGTAACCTAGAAATACATTGAGAAAGGTTAAGAGGTTCAATTATTTCAATATGTGGACTTATGGTTGTGTTGTGGAAACAAAAAGTATGTGGAGTGATTGAGTGTATAAAGGGATGTGACCACATTGAATGTGAGTGAATGAGGTTGATTAAGTGCATAATATGTCTCAAATAAAATTTATTTTATATTTTTTAGTTGTTTTGTGGGATTATTTAACTTTTAAGATTATTGTTTTTTTATAATTTATTTTTGTATTTGGCTTAGGAGACCTTCTACTTAGGGTTAAATTTCCAATTTCTACACCACTACGGTACTATAATAATTGATTTCAAAATTTTAGGGTTCAAATGGATGATAGTTGTGAGAATATTTACTTGGTATGTGAAATGTTCAACTAAAATCCCGTAAAAAAAATCACATATGAAATATTTAACAAAATGCTTAGAAGAAATGTGGGTGTCAATTCTTTGATTAAATTCTTAGAAAATGTAAATAAAATAATGCATATGAAATGTTTAATGAAATTCCTAGAAGAACTATGAGTGTAAATTGATGAAATGCCTAGAAGTAGTGTGGGTTTATGAACTAGATTCCCTATAGATTATGCTAAAAAATATTTTTTATCTATGCATATCGTGCAATCATTGTAGCCCTTGCACGTATTATTTTTTGACATTTAGTTAAATAATGCACACACCAATTTTCACAAGAAATGGCTATCCTTTTATGGATGCCCCTACACTATCCTAATATTTTCATTTCCACACACATTGAAAAGATGCTAGCAACAACATGAGAGTAGGTGTGAAAAAATATATTGTTTAGATTTTAATATATTGTCAGGAATCTTATTTAGTTTATATCAATGAATCATACAACTCTTCCTTTCCATACCATTTTAAATATTTTGAAATCTTTGTGGAAGGAATTTTTGTGATGTAAATTTTGTATATCTTTCTTGATTTTTGTATGTCCTTACCATGCACTTAGTAAGTTTTCTTCCTAATATTAAAGGAAATGAATTCATTTAAAAGGTTCTTTGAATTTAGTATCATTTCATTTTTTCTTCTTTCTATGCCTTAAATGTTAAATGATAAATTATTATTGATTGTCAAAATGTTAATTAAATTTGTGTCAATTTGATCACTTTGAAAACTTTAGAGTAATATAAATTACATTTATTTTGACACAAAATAGTTTTGTCAACATTAAAATAAAAGAATATAAAAACTTGTAGCTAAACATGCATGATCTTCATTGAGTATATTTTTGTTTGTTATATATGATAGTATTACGTGGAACTTTAAGATATCTAGGCCACAAAATCCCCAAAGGGTCCTTGTGTCAAGATGTAAATATCCTAAAGTTATGAAATTTGGCTTATAGTTGACATATTTATTTATAGAAAGAAATTCATTGATAAGTATTGATATAATACTTTAGAAATTTATCTGAAAAGATATTAAAGGGAAAATAAAATGTAGTCACTTGTAATAATTATTTTGTTCCCTTTATTATAATTATTGTGTTGTGTTGTTATAGAAAATTAGAGATGATGGGAAAATAATTAGGGATGGATGAAGTACTTTAACTATTATTTAACTCATTGGTGTTCTAAATAGAGACTATGGAAAAAGAATCAAGCATGGAGGAAATTTTATAGATATTTTTAATTAATTGGTGTTTTGGTTCATAAATTTACATTGGATAACGTTATAATATTTTGTTATTGGTGTAACTATTGAATGTTATAATTTTGAGCCATGTGCATATTTTAAACTTAAATTATTTCCCTCCTTCCATCCAACTCTATGTCAAAATTAATTGTTGAAATTTTAAGAGCCAATATTATAAATCCACGTTTTAGAGGGAATGACATTTATTTCAAAAATAAATTATTTTGTGTGTGAGGTGTTGTGCATAGACATGTAGGGTAAGATAATAGAGAAACAACTTAATGGTTTTTACAACAAGTTATAGAGAAGATAAAGTACTGAAAAAATACACAACATCTCTAATAAAATAACAATAGGGGAATAGAAGATGAATGTATAGTGAATAATAGAGCAACAGTTCAAGTGTATACACATAAGTAACCAAAAAAATATAGAGATTGGATTTCCAGTTGTATCTATTTGAAAATGGAGAAACAACTATGAAATTTTTCTACTGAATTACTTTTGCATCTAATATAAACTTATTGTGTTTTTCTAGGTTGTGTTATTTCCGGGTTTCTTTGTTTTTAGTTTATGGAATACAAATGTTTCTAAAAATTTTGTATTAGAGAAAGAGTTATTGGACATTTTTTTTAGTCAGATTTGTCATGGATTTCAGCAGTTGTAACTCATAGAAACAACCCCCAATATTTGATGGAAAAAAGTATGACATTTAGTGTATTAAGATGAAGACATTGTTATCTTCCCAAGAGCCATGAGAGCCAATGGAAGGAGGATAAATAAAGATACCAGATCATCGTGTATTCAATGCACTCACACAAACCCAAAGGAGTATTTTGAAGGAAAATATGAAGAAGGATGCAAATGCTTTAAGCTACAATCAGAATGTTTCCACTCATTAATTATTTCAAAGGATAGCAGTAGCTAAAAACTCCAAAAAAGCATGAGATGCCTTGCAAAATGATTATAAAGGTAGTGAAAAGGTGAAAATAGTAAGATTGTAGATGTTGAGGAGATACTTTGAGACCTTTCTAATGAGGGAATCAAAATAAATAAATGTTTTTTTTCACAAGGAAAATGACCATAGTAAATCAAATGAGGACAAATGAAGATGTTGTTTAAGACCATAGAATCATATAGAAGGTATTGAAGAGCCATCCAACCAGATTTGATCCAACTTTTGTTGCAATAAAAGAGTCTAAGGATTTGAGAAAAATGAGGGTTGATGAGTTGATCGGTTAATTGTAAACCCATGAACAAAGGATGAGTTGGAAAATCAGCTCCTCTAATGAAAAAGCCTTTAAATTAAACAAAAATGTGGGAGGCATGGCAGAAGAGCCTACAAAAAGGAAGTCATAACCATGAAGAGCTACATGCAAGAGGAATAGGAAGGGAAAACAAAAATTATTGAGGTGGTTTTACACAAAAGTATGATAAATCAATATACAATGCTATTATTGAAAGAAGTATGGACACTATGCCACTAAATGTAGGGATGAAGAGTATGATATGAGAACACATGATACAAGATATTTTAATGAAAAACAAACAAAACCTAAAAAGAATTAAAAGGGTGAGGATTTGTTTCTAACTTTCAATATAGTTGAGAAAGGAAACAAACAAATATGGTATTTGGATACTACATGCAGTAACCATATGTGTGGCAAAAAGGGAATATTAAAAAACATAAATGAAGAAAACAAATATGAAGTGAATATGGAAGAAAATGAGAAGGATCTATTGATGGGAAAAGTAATAGTATCCATTCTCACAAACCAAATATATAAGAGGAAGATTCATGATGTCTTCTATGTGCCAGGGCTGAAGTATAATCTTCTATGTATTGGGAAGCTAGTTCAAAAATGATACAAGGTGAGGTTTGAAAATAGTAATTCATTATATATGATAGAATTGTAAGCAATAAGCAAATTTCTACGATGAATATGACAAAAAATAGAATGTTCCATTTGATACAAAAGAAGGGAGTTACATCATTTAAAACAATAGAAACCAATCAATTTACTCTTTGACACCTCAGGTATGAGAATTTGAGTTTTTGTGGATTTCATGTTCTTTATACAAATTAAATAGTTAGGTGGGCGCGCCTAATTGAACAAAAAAATAAGGAATGTGAGGGGTGCATATCGGAAAATAATATAGAAGATAAAACTCACCTCTTAAGCTAACACATTCAGAATTGTGTGGTCCCATGAAGACTCTATCCTTATCCAAGGGTGATTATTTCATTAATTTTATAGATGAATTCAACAGAATGACATGGGTTTTTTTATTAAAAATAAATCATAAGCATTTGATTGGTTTAAGAAATTGAAGGAAATGGTTGAGAAGCATAGTGGCCATTATAAGAAACCTAGAGAATAGTTAAAGGGGGAGAATACATAACAAATATTATTTTGAACTTTTGCAAGGAGAACGAGATCAAGAAATAATTTACAATGAGTTATCCACCACAAAATAATGGTTTAGCTTAGAGGAAATTCATACTATTCAAGAAATGGAAAGAAGCCTTGTTATCTAGTAGAAGTGCGCCTGGGTTGAGGGATGACATATTTGTGTGTCTTTGATTCTCCCTCATTTGTACAGATACAATTGATACTCCTAATTGGTTGTGGGTCTCCCATATGTGAGGTGAATCTCTAGGTTATAAGGCTAGTTCCATTTTTGGAGTATCCCTACACTAGATCTGTGGGGTTGAGGGTAAGAAGATGATTGATCAACTGTAAAAATGGCGTGATACAAAAAAAATTTCATGATGGATTTCTAATAGGGAAACATGTACAATATTATGAAAATAAATGAAGCTAACTTGATCCAGTGGGTTTTTGTTAACCTTAAGGAAAACATTGATATACTAAGGGATTTATCACAATAACAAGATATAAATTGCACACTAAAATTAACATAACATGTAAGAGTAGTAAGGTAAAATAGCCTAAGAAAGATTAAATAATATAGGGAATAAATTCACAATAATAATTATCTGTATACACAACACAACAAATTTTTGGAAAGGTCAATCAACCAATTCTCATTTAAGGGAAATTTTGGAAAAATTCCTCTAGCACTTTATAACATCAAAAATTCCTCCATTTGTGTTTTTCTAAGGCACACAATATATAAGAATTACTCACCCCATTTCCCTAAAAATAGTCTAAAAAGGACTTAAGTCAAAAAAATTATCCTTCATGATGAATAATTTTTTTTTAAATGCCTAAAATTACATACTGCACAAAGGATAAAAATACCCTTTCTTTGCTAATTTCAACTCACAGTCAAATTGATTTCACTCTTTAATTCTTTACATGAAAAAGGTATGAATCCTTTTGGAAATATTAAGGTATTTACAAAATCAATTTTTAATCTTATATCAGAGAATCACGTTGCCAACATGTCTGCATGAAAATTGACCTCTTTCTTTTAGCTCCCTTGGAATATATGCATAAAAGAATTATTATTTTAATAAACATCTTGTCTTATGTTGAAAAAGATAACACCAAGATTTTACATGTATTACAACTGCATTTTGTATTACTCTTGGCTCTGCCAACTTAGCACTTTTGAATATTGATTAATTGTTTTCACCTTTAACCTTAGATGATATGGTATTAAATTTGGGAAATTATTCTAAGGAAATGGTAAAATGAAATCACATATTAATTTCTACGTGGAGGGTGCCTAGACACATGATACACATGCAATTGTGATATCCTAAGGTCTACTTTGGCATCATGATGGTCATTAATTTTAATTTTCAAAATCCCATGAGGGTATTCAACATAATGATATTAGTTTTATTATTTTCTAACCCTACCTCAATAGGGGTTGAGTTAGGGTTTTGTGCCCACTTGCCACCTATCTTGGTTAACTCCATAGTTGAGTTAAACTAGTCAAGTCTATCAAACCCTAGTGATTTTTCTCTTTTTTCTCATGGTGATCTTGTAACAAGGTTCTGCATGGTGAAACCATGCCAAATTCTTCCCAGGTACCATCATGGATGTAACCTTTGAACTCACTGTTGAATCTTTTGTAGAAGATTTATGCGGCCATTTTGTGCTTTCTGAAAAACTGTTCATTTCTCTTCTCTTTTGAGGTCAATAACATCTTATGCCATGCTCAAATTTTTAAAGATCTGGTTCTATTTTTTTAAAGGCTCAAACCATCGAGGTTAGAAGAAACTCCTGGTTCCTCTATCGTCTTATACTTACACTTCTATCTTCTTTCCTTTTTTTGGATATACTCATGTTTTATCCTAGTTCTATGTTTTCTCAAAATGATGAGGGCCTTCACCTAATTTATGTATCCATTTAGACATTACCATTTTTGGTCTTAACTCTAAGCCCAGGTAAGCTATCAGTTTCATTTCTTTTGGGTATTTGTAGAAAACAAAAATATTTCATGTAAGCTTAGTTTAAGGCTATACTTGCTTTTCCTTGATTTTTCATGTGGGTATTTTGTTTTTTACAAAACACTTCCATATATCAAAAATTTGAGGCTGTTATTTTTATCTTTTTACTCTGACCATAGAAAAAAGATAAGGATTTCTCAATTTTCACTCGAAACTCCAGATCTTGGCTTTTGTTGAAGTGGATATTTCGAATCTTTCTCAATTCCTTATCTTTCATGATTCAAACTTAATAGCCTCCATTATTGAAGGTAATTTACTTTCAGGAAAACATAGATTTGTTTATATACCTTGCAATGATGGTTTGAATATTTTTACAGTCTCGAACTCCTAGATTTATTTGACCTCTAGTTAACCTATGCATGTTCTTGAGAACCTAGAATTTTACTTATGTTTTACAATCTAACCTTGTAATAAAAATCAGGGTCTCATGTCTTTTTGTTTCAATGTGTTCTTATTTTTCTCCATGAAGTTAACTTTGAGGATATTTCCTAACTTATATCTCGGGCTTTGCATCTAAAATTTAGTGCTCACAAATGGGTCTTGTTGACAATTTTTGTACTTGTGTAAAAATGAGTAAGTTGAAACTTCATTACCATGGATAGCATTGGTGAAGTGAACCTAAGCTAGGGGATTTTATTTTAGTTTAGTGTTGTTTATGTTGAATTAATTAATGATTACATGAAATCTGAAGCTATGTGTCTTATTACAAAACATAGAAAATCACATAGTCTGCAATTTCATGACTATCTTCAACAAAAGAACACAAAGCCCCGAAGGACACATGTGTTATCTTGATGAAGACATCGAATTACAACATAGATGAAGTGTTAAGTTTTGGAACAAAAATCATAACTACATATTGTAACAATCAGAATTCACTGCTAAATGTTATAGGTATTCTTTAAGGTTCTTTCATTCATGATTAAGACATTCAATTATATTATTGAGTTGTTTAATTCATCATACAATCCATTTAGAAAGTGAAATGTAGAAAGAAATACACAACTCAGTTTCAGAATTCAATGTTTTATTCATAAGGAATTTCAAATGTTCCCACACAAGCCGTGGGGTGTAACTAAAGAGTAAATTACAACTACTGAAGTAAGAGGTACATATGCATGAAAGAGAAAATAGAGGAGTATGAATGAACCCATCATTTCCTTGGGGGTTTCTTTTGTTCTAGTTGATGCATCTCCAGCTCCAAATTTGCTCCATCTCCATCTTCACTGCTCAAAGTACTATACCTGGAAATAGAAAAGAGAAAAATATCAGTTATGAGCTCAGGGTTAATCCATACTCCTATAATATCCAAATTTATGCAGGTGGATCTCTTGACAACAGGAGATATAAATTATATAAGGATCAAAGGCATAACTAATAAAAGTACATTTATGTAACAATATACATGAGTTATTCAATTAGAAATAAGAAGAGAGAGAAGAAAAGAAAATTATGGAGCATAAGACAGGCCAAAAAGCATAAATATTTTCTAATTATTTTATTAAGTGTGCAGGTACAGGTTGTAGTGAAGAAGAAAATAAAATCATGTCTTACAATCCTCACTGTTAGATAAAGATTGCAGAGTTCAATAACTTATATCCTATGGTACATCAAGTTTGGAATAAATCAAAAGTACATACTGATGAAGCAGAGAATCAGAATATAAAGGTTGAAGTTAACTAAAAAGATAGGATTACAACTGAAATATAATAAAAGAACGAAATCTAGGTAAATTTTGATAGTGCTTCGCCATGTAAAATTGACATTTTATATTTTCCAACATGCATATTAAAGCTGTAATTATGATGAAATGCATTATTTAAGAAGAAAAGAAATGGGACTACAACATCTTAACAAAAATTCAATGTTCAGCATGCAAGAATTGTGAGAATGAAATTCCACAAATAACATGTCATGTCCAAGTTTTCAAATAAGAAGTAAATGATTAACTTCTACATTTTTTCAGTTTTCATAATCAAATATTCAAAGTTATTCACAACTGAAAATGAAGAATGATGTAACAATACAAAGTTTCATTAAACGGCCATGCCTTATACTGCATAGATCAAACAGTGAGAAATTGTACACTTTCAGATTGCATCAGAAAAATTACATAAGAGAATACAAATAAAGCTACAACACTAATGGAGTATAGCTATGACAAGAAAATTAAGACTCAACTAAAATAATGGATTTCAAAGAAGTATATCTTTCAAATTTTTAAGTAACAGGGTATATCAAGAAGAAATAACACTAAGATGCAACATGAAGTCAACTATAAAAATTATTCAACAACTAGAGTTTTAGGGTCAACATTGAAAGAATCAGATCAAGAAATGATAAAGGTAGTGAAAACAATCAGATATCAAGTCTCAAAATTCTTACACAGGAAAGGATACAAATCTTCAGTAAAGTTCCAACCAAAAGGATAAAATTCACGTATCTCCAAACTAGTAATCAGGAACAAAAAATCAAGAGTCTTCAAAATAGGACATCAGCACATTATTAGCAAGTGAAAAACTTTCAACTCTTTTTTATAGTAAAGAAAACAACAATTCATCTTATTTACAGTTTTAAAGAGAAAGAAAATTTTGCAAGTATCATGCAAAGAAAGTAAAACAACCTAGATATCTTCATCAATGGTAAATGCAAGTATCAAAAGTTTGACTCCTAGAAAATGATCAGAAGAATTTTCGGAAAAATTTCTACAATAGAAAGTTTGTATAATTAAAAAAAAATCAATGCCCATTTAGAGTTGTATATAATATTAAAGAATTATAAAGATCAAAATCTGCATACAGAAATAAAATCAAGAAAGGATTCGAAGGAGACCTATTTTTAAGAAAAGTAGAATGGTTGAATCACTCAGTACAGTTTGAAAACCATAAGTTCTACAAGAATGATGGCCAACTTATGACTAAGAGAACAAAGAGTGTAAGGTTGAAATATCAAGTCATGTTTGAGCCGTTCAAAGTTTTTTAGCAAGTATAAATAAAATGGAATGCAAAACATAACCAAGAATAAACAGGGTTTCCATAAAAGGTTCAAGGATTGACCGAGAACAAGCTTCGAATCAGAGACACATGCATACCCAGGTCAAATAGTCATAAACCCTCCAAATGTCATCAAGACAGAGAGATTTTTTGCAACATAAAAGTATAACAGTCTAGATTTATGGGCAAATTTTTATAAATACTGAAAGCAAGTAGCAAGTACATAGAGCTTGAAATAGTATTCAGAACATAAAACTCAAGTGGAAAAGATTTGAATCAGAAAATGCATGCATATCCAAGTCAAAGAAATATTCAAGTATTTTATAAATTTGTGATTCCCATTGAAATCAGATTCAAGTTGCAGTATCGGGGTAAAAAGGGTAAAGATCTTGGCCATTGATCGAAAAACCCACATTAATGGGTATCAATATGTTGCAATTTCAGAGAAATGGGAAATAACTCACTGATTATAATCAGAACATAATAAATTAAAATCCTCAAAAGATCAAGGTAATATTTTCAATCATTTAAGTATTGGAGAGAAATGAATGTGGGGTCAATTAACCATTTGAGAGCTTGGGAGCTCAAAACCCTAAAAATACTCAAGAAATGATGACACCCTCAACCACACCAATATGCCAAAGATCAAAGAAATCAAGGTTTTCAAAGTATCAGTGTTAATCAAAGGAAGAAAATTCTAAGAATGGAAGTGTACAATATTTATTAGAGAAAAAGTATCTTCACCTAGTAACTCAATGACATGAGAATGGCCAACATCAAACTATGCTTCACTCAGAAAACTAGAAAATAGATCATAAGTCTCATAGAAAGAAGCTCAGGAATGATCAAGGAAAGGAGACCATTCTAAAGCCATGAAGAAACTCAAAGAAGTTGAGATCAAAACTTTGAAATAGAGGCCAAATAGCAAACTCAAGATGATAAAATATATAAGTGTTTGAGCCCTAATGGCCGCAAGACATCACAAAACCAACAAAGAGCTCAAAGAATCATAAAATGGTGGCCATAAGACCCTGCAGAGAGCTCAATAGTAGCAAGGAATGAAAGAAAACCATTCCTGTAGAATAACTGAGCTTAAAAGATCAACAATGGCGTTGAGTCAAAAAAATTCTAGGGCTCCGCCCTAAAATTTTCCAAATGCAAATAAGCATAATGATAGGGTTTGAGTTGATTTAACTCAAGAACCACATCACTCAGAAAGGATTAACCATAGCTCAACCGAACTCACTGTTGAGTTAGCATCGACGATCAACGTTCAACCAAGTACAATGACATCTACTACATTAAATTCTAGGTCAGCAACCCTAACCGAGGGAGAAAAATCAACAACTACATATCAAAAAGGACATCAATCAATGTCCTGAATCAATCACCAACTTTCAAACTAAAATCGACCCAAGTTAGATGCCACCGAAAATTCAAAATGGAAGGGGTGAGTCATCATGGAGAGGGGGCAGACCCCATGTATTTTAAATTATTCACATTGACTTATCAAAAGGAATTCCAAACTATAGTCCAACACCATGATGGAATGTAGAAAAAAATGATCACTCAAAAGGTAAGGTTTAACTGATAGTCATCAATTACTATTTAAAATAAATAAGCCGACAAGTAAATTACAGAGTAGTAAAAATTGAAAAGGTGGCAGACTATTATAGTATGTCCATATGTTATGCAAAGGTGGTCAAATATCCCAATCAATCCTAATCAAGCCCGTGATTATGGTGATAATGTTATAGTCTATGTCAAATAATCAAAGGTGGACGAGTATAGTGTGATAATTTTTCACAAATTGACCCATTGTTTTATTTTTAAAACATAATAATGTGCTAAGTCCACAAGGGTGGTCAAATTCAAAAGGAGGACAAGTATGCACATCAAAGGTGGTCCCCACTGATGTGATGGTTTGAAAATGACTTAGAATGCAATTATTCATGTGATCACAAGCAGATAGATCAAAAGTGTCAACATTAGAATGAAAACAACCATCAAGAAGATGTCTTGGATGACCTTTTTTTTGCATAAATAAGAAATGATTATGATTGCACATGTGCTCATAGTGGTCCACAAGGTGAATTGGAGTTATTCTTGCTAAAGTATTACATATCAAAGGTATTATTTTCACTTGCACATGGAATTAATTTTACATCCAAAGGGAAAGTTTTACATGTCACATCAGGCACAAGAAGATAGAAATTACATGCACAAAGAAGGATACTTTCTCATCAAGCAAGATTTATTATTAGCAAATTATTCACCCATGCTTTTTCTTAAAAACAAAACAGTCAACTGCAGTTTGTCTAAATGATATTTTTGTAACCAAAGGATATCAATGTCTCTTTGTATTAGATTCCTTATTTTTATTCCCTTATTTATTAATAAATAAAGGGTAAAAATATTTTGCATGGCAGAGTATAATTTTGACCTATTTTTAAGAGGGGTGGGATGAATTAAATTGCTATATATTGTGTGCCTTGGCAAAGCACAAAAGTAGGACTTTTGGACACAGGAGTGGTGAAGCATATTTTGCCAATTTTTCCCTCTGAATGAGAAGTATATTTTGCCTTTCCAATTATTTGCAGTCTTGTGTATGTTCCATTAATCTTGTGAATGTTGAATTCCTTGATTAATCATCTTACCCTATTACAAATTCAGTAATTTCTACATGATATTAATGTGCATGTGTAACTTAAAAGTATTGTTTTGATACTTTCCCTCAATACATAAAAGTGTTTTCCTTTAATATTCTATAGAAAACTGTTGGCTTGTGCATCAAGAATTCATTCTCATATCAATTGTGCATGTACTCAGTCAAATACCTCATACAAGTTTTGTGTATCACCTCATTTTTGAATTTATTCATAGTCATTTTTTTTTCCCTCAAACCCTCCAACAATTAGTTTAGGATACATCAATAAGGAACCAGCCTTGATACCAAAGACTCACCTCAAAATAGGTATACCCACAGACCTGAGGTGTTTCCATTATATCTACGAAAGAGAGAGATAAATTTTACAAGCTTAGAACACCTACAACCATCTCTCTATAGGGTGCACTTTCGAGAGATAACAATTTTTGGCACCTGGTGGGACAACGAATCAGATCTGTGATCTAAATTACAACAATTTATAGCAGATTTACATCAAGCAAAAGTTACTTTTGGATTAGACAAGCTGCAACAATTTATTCTAAAGATTTAAAGATTTATTTGGCGACTCTGTAAAGTTGATTTCAGACTAGTTTTGTAGCATGTTCCATGCCTAAAGTGACTACAAGATCATCGGTAAGAGGAATTCCTTCTGAGTTTATTTCTTTACCTTTGAATTCTGTAAGAAAGAGAAGAGTTGGTAATACTTTACCTTATAATAGGCCTAGTTTTGATAACCCTCCTCCTAATATTCCTTCACCACGTATCAATTTCTCTATTCAGATCCCAGTTTTTCAAATGGCTATTCAACCACCTAGGAATTTTGTGACCTTTACTAATGGCAAGCCCATTAGTAATCCAGTTTATCATGATATCCCTAATGCTACCATGAAAATCTTGCCTTCATTCACCAGTGAAAATCAGGTTACACCTATAGAGCACATCAAAGATGTTGCAGCCATATGTGCAATCCATAATATTACTCATGAAGATGTGGCTTTGAGACTTTTAGTTGCATCCTTTAAAGGGAAAGCCTTGCAATGGTATAGAAATCTAGAGATTGGAAGCATAAGAACTTGGGATGATTTAGGTGGTAAATTTCTGAAATAATTTCAAGATAATTCAGATCATTTATCTCTCATAGAATAACTTGTCTACCATTAAAAGAGCTCCTCATGAATTTATGTCTAGTTTCAATATTCATTTTTCCAGAACTTGGGAAAGAATCCCAGCAAGTGTTAAGCCTCAAGCTGACCATGTTTTCCTTTATTATCTTAGAGCATTAAACAATGATATTTCAACTATGATTCAGTCTATGGGAGGTGAAACTCTTCCAGAAGCCTATGATATTGACTTATCCGAGCTGAAAATAGTCTTATTCAAGCCGAAAAAGTTAGCACCAAGGCCTTCAATGCCTTTTTTGGCAGATTTAGCACCTATCCCATAGCCTATCACGATTATAGAACCTACTATTGTAGCCCCATCAGATGACATGTTTAAAGCTTTGTAGACTATGGGAAACAAGCTGAATTCAATTGAAAATAGACTTGCATTACCTAGCAGGCCTTATCAAGCTCCTTATCAACAGAACTAGCAAAATAGGCAAGCCTTACCAACAATAAAAATTATAGGTAGCCTTATCAGTAAAGGAAATTGATCCAAAGGATCCTACTCCATCTAACAACTTTAGTCCTAGTTAATATGGCTACAGAAAGAATTGTGTTAACCCTGTAATAAACCTCATTCAACTGAAAGTTGCCCAAATGATTTTCTGAACATAAGTCTTGTTTCACAACCTCAACCTGAGACATTATTCATGCCTCAAATGGAGGGTGGGCAACAAGAAAGTCATGTTTAGAAAGCACCTGAACAAAACTTAGTCAGTTTTCAGTGAGGATGATTTCATTGCAGTTACTACTAGGGCTCAATAAAAAGCTGTAGAAAGTCAAAAACAAAAAATAGGCCTGTTCTGCCCACTGTCACTAATAAAACAACAACTACAAGCCAAAAATCAGCTAACAGTTCTGTTGTTCTGAAAAAACAACAAGTGTTTCAACTAGTAAAGAGCAGCAAAAACAACTACATCCTGATCCAAGAAGGTTATTTATACCTCAAATATCAAAAGCAGCTGAAGCAAAATCAGTTTTCACTAAAGCCTATGCTAAAACAATAGAGTCTGTTTCTAAAACTGTTGCTTCTTTTAACATTGTTGATGTAATGAAAAATCATAATGTTAACATCTCAATGTGGGATGCTCTAAGTATTCTAGGACATTAAGAGTTATTCTCTCACGAACTTTCTAAGATCCAGATTTCTTCAAAAATAGTAGAAAAGGAAGTTCAGAAAATAGAAATGATCCTTGGAACAATAGAACAAGACCACATTAAATAATTCAAATGGATGGTTCCAAAGGTTTTAAATGCCCAAGACATCAAGAAACCACCACCATTTTATTTATAATTGATTATTGGAGAACATCTTGTTCATAACTGTATGGTTGACAGCAGTGCAAGTAACACAGTTATGCCAAAAGTAATTGTAGAAAAATTGGGTTTGCATTATGAACCTACAGAGAAGAGTGTTCTACAGCTTGATGGGACTGCAATGAATACAATTGGTGTCATCATAAATCTAGAGGTAACATTGCATGCTTTCCCAAATGTTTCCATTTTGCAAGATATTACTATTGTGGATTTACCTCCTTATCTTGCTATATGCTTATCTAGAGATTTCAAAGCAAAAATAAGAGGTTATCTCTCTTCAGATTGGTCCTTCTTATTTTTCACTACACGTTATGGAACCAAAGTTACTATTAATTCAAAACCATTGGCCAGATTTCACATTGAGCCTCATGCTTCTAATGCATTAGCTAATTATGCATCCTTAGACCAGTCTGATTTCGATAATACAACTCATGTTTCAGCATTAGATGGTGTTTCTAACCTGTTTATGGATGAAAATACACATGAAGAACATGCTCATGATCCTTTCAAAGAAGTTGAAGAACATTTGTTTGGTATGTATTTCCTACATGAGGAAAACACACCAATTCCCTTGTTGTCCAAAACATAAAATGTAGTAGAAGGGATTTGGAAGCTTCATTTTGATGGAGCTAAGAACAAGAAAGGACAAGGAGCAGGTTTGATGCTCACTTCCCCCACAAACAAAAGGTATTTCTCAGCTTTGAGTCTCCAATTTTTGTGCACTTGTAATGTAGCTGAATACGAAGCATTAATTCATGGCTTACTTGGGCCAGAAAGAAAGGTATTAGCATGCTATAGATTTTTGGTGATTCTGAGTTGGTTATCAATCAAGTAAGAAATTTCAATGTTTGTAAGAATCCATTAATGAAGTCTTATAGACATAGAGTTTCAAACTTAATGGAATATTTCAACACTATTAATATCCAGTCCATTCCTAGAATAGAAAATAAGCATGCAGATAGACTTGCAGTGATTGGTGCCAGTTTTGAAGTGCTGGAACATATTAAAAACAACAAGATTCAGCCTCACATAAAGCTAATTATCAAACCTTCTATACCTAATAATGATTTGAATTGGCAAGTTTTTGAAAATGATGAACAGATTTGCAAGTTTTTGCAGCAAGAAGCTAAATTTTCTGCAATAAATCAAGATAAATTACAACACTTATATGGTGACCAGATTGTTCAATTAAAGACGAATAAACTACCTTGAGGCTTGGTCACATTAGAAGACATCTTCAGCACTGATGATCAGTTAAGGAAAGACAAAACTAAGATGTCAACACATGCTGATAATTATGAAGAGATCTCAGTTGATGAAGGAAAAATTTATTTCTCGAAAAGGTATGTTCTCTAGTTGAAAAACATTCCTTTATTAATCTTTGCAAGGAATTTAAAGATGTTTTCACTTGGAAATACCAAGACCTGAAAGGGTTTGATCCCAGTTTGGCACAACATACTATTGAATTACAGCCAAATTCCAAGCCAGTTAGGTAAAAATAGAGGCCTGTAAATCCCAAAATAGAGCCTCTAATGAGGAAAGAATTATCTAAGTTGATCGAATCAAGTATTATCTTTCCAGTTAAGCATTCAAGTTGGGTAGCCAATCTTGTTCCTGTTCGGAAAAAGAATGGAGAAATATCATTATGTGTGGATTTCAAATATCTTAATAAATTTTCATTAAAATATCATTACCCACTACCTAATATGGATCAAATTGTAAGAACAGTTTCTAGATCTGATAGACTATCTCTTCTAGACGATTATAGTGGATAAAACCATATTGCATTCCGAGAAGAAGATAGGTAAAAAATAACTTTTACCACCAAGTGGGGTACTTATGCTTACAAAAGAATGCCTTTTGGCCTTTCAAATGTTGGTGCAATGTTTCAACATGCAATGGACATGGATTTTCGTAGCTTGTTAAATAAATGCATCCTTGTTTATTTAGATGATGTTACTGTATTTTCAAAAAATTCAGATGAGCATCTAATACATCTAAGGCAAACTTTTCAGTTATGCAGACAGTTTGGAATATCTTTGAATCCCAAAAAGTCTATCTTTTTAGTACATCAAGGTAAATTACTTGGTCATATTGTTTCTAAACAAGGTTTAGCAATTGACCCTTTCAGAATTGAAGCCATATCACAACTATCATTGCCTCATCACAAGAAGGCATTACAAATTTTTGTCAAAAAAATCAACTTTGTTAGAAGATTTGTTCTAAATTTTTCAGCATTGGTTAAACCATTGACAACTATGTTAAAGAAAGAGAAGACTTTCTCTTAGACCAGTGAAGGGAGAGAAGGGTTTGAAGCAATTAAAACTATAACCATCTCTCAAGCTTTCCTACTCTTTTAAATCCAAATTTTGATAAAGATTTTACAATGTATGCACTTGCAGGAGCTGAAACAATCTTAGCCATATTAACTCAGGTTAATGATGAAAATATTGAATAGTCAATTGCTTTCTTTGGACAAAGTTTGCATGATTACGAAACAAGGTACACATTTCTTGAAAAAAAATTACTTTCAGTAGTCAGAGGACTAAATAATTTTAAGTACATGCTTTCAAACAACAAAATTCATGTTCTTGTTTCTCATCCAAGTGTGAAATATTTCTTGTTAAATAAAGAATTGAATGAGAAAAGAGCAGGTTGGATAACAAAAGTCATGGAATATGATGTTGATATCTGTTTTGTGAAGATAGTTTGAGGTAAAGGTTTGTGTGAACACCTAATTGCTGATATGGAAAAACAATAGGCTACAGAATCAGAAGATCCAAAACAACATGCTGAAGTTACATATCAACAATCAAATGCCATGGTGCAGCCAGAAAATTAGAAACCTCAGCTTGTTCAAGAAGTTTAGGAATCAAGATGGATGACTGATTTAGTTAACTATCTACAACATGGAATTTATCTAGAAGGTATGGACAAGAATAAACAAAGGTATTTCAAGTTACAATCTGTACCTTATGTTTTTATTGATGGTGTGTTATTTAAAAATGATATAAATGAAATCTTGCTGTGATGTGTTGATTATGATAGAATTCAGCAATTATTATCTGAATTCCATGAAGGACCTACAGGAGGTCATTTTTTAGCACGTACCACAACCTTAAAAATTATGAAAGCTGGTTACTATTGGCCCAACATATTCAAATACTATTTTGAATGGATTATAAAGTGTAAGAAATGTGTTTTCTTTGTCAGAAAAGAATGTTTAGCTTCGCTGCCCTTACAGCCTATTTCAGTTGATCAACCTTTTATGTAGTGGGTTCTTGACTTTATTGGCATGATAAACCCACCTTCATCACAAGGAAACAAGTGGATTTTGATTGCTACAGATTACTTTACATGTAGGACTGAAGCAATAGCCTTGAAAGATGCTAATGAAACTTCGATACTATCCTTTTATGAAGGTATAGTTTACAGATTTGGTGTTCCAACAACTATCATTTCAGATAATGCTTTAGCATTTCTTGGTGCAAAGGTAATAGATTGGGCTGTCAACCATGGAATTTATTTAAGTTTGTCATCTAATTATTACCCACAAGGTAATGGGTTAGCTGAAAGTACTAACAAGAATCTTTTAAGGATCATCAGAAGAACACTCAAAGATAACCAGAGAGCTTGGAATCTAATGTTGAATTCATCACTTTGGGCTTACAGAGTGACTCCTAAAATATCAGTTGGCAATTCACCATACAAACTTGTTTACTGAAGAGAAAAAAGAATGCCTATTTTAGTTAAAGTTACCTACACTAGATTTGCTACATCAAATGGAGCTACTTGAGAATGAACCATTGTAGGTTCATTATGCAGAATTAATGGAATTACAAGAGCTAAGAGATCAAGCTCATGTGAACATGGAAAAGAATCAGAAACAGATGAAGAAGACTTTTGATAAGAAGGCTAAGTTTAGAATATTCAACAAAGGAGATATTTTGTTAAATGGGATGTTGATCGTGCAAATCTAAGAAAACACATGAAGTTTGATACAATCTGGAGTGGTCCTTACATGATTTAAGCTTGCAAAGAACAAAATGCTTTTTAGCTCTCAAGGCTGAATGGAGAGGAACTTCCCATTCCTGTGAATGGTATGTTTCTCAAACACTGTTATTGAAAATCCTACAGTGTCTATTTAGAGTAGGATTTCCCTTCAATAAGTGTAGTTCCTGCACATTGCAATGTTTTTCAATTCAATAAAGTGCATTCATGTATGTGATCTAGTTTACTAGATCCTTTCCAGTTTTAGTTTCATTTTGGAATGGTTGGACCTTCAGAAGGTAGATTTTGGTTACATGCTTTGGACTCCATGCCCAGTGGACAAGAGCAAGGCACTAGTTTACAAGCTAGTAGGCAGCTTTCCCCACAGGATCACCAGAAATGTTGATAATTTTTCCACTTGTGTAAATCAAGGAAACTCAAAACTTTGTTATGATGGATAGCATTGGTAGAGTGAACCTAAGCTAGGGGAGTTTCTTTTAGTTTAGTGTTATTTCCATTGAATTAATTAATGATTACATGAAATCTTCAACTATGTGTGTTGTTACAAAATGTAACAGATCACATAGTCTACAATTTCATGACTATCTTCAGCAAAAGAACACAAATCCCTGAAGGACATATGTGTTATCTTGATGAAGACATCGAATTGCAGAATAGATGAAGTGTTAATTTTTTGAACATAAATCATAATTACAGATTGCAACAATCAGAATTCATTCCTAAATGTTACATGTATTTTTTAAGGTTCTTTCCTTCATGATTAAGACATTCAATTATATTATTGAGTTGTTTAATTCATCATACAATCCATTTAGAAAGATGAAATGTAGAAAGAAATACACAACTCAGTTTTAGAATTCAATGTTTTATTCATAAGGAATTTCAAATGTTCCCACACAAGCCATGGGATGTAACTAAAGAGTAAATTACAGCTACTGAAGTAAGAGGTAAATATGCATGAACGAGATAAAAGAGGAGTATGAATGAACCCATCATTGCCTTGGGGGTTTCTTTTGTTGTGGTTGATGTATCTCCAACTCTAGCTTTGTTCCATCTTCATTTTGTTGCTTAAGGTCACTGTACTTGAAAACAAAAAAGGAGAAAATTTTCAGTTAATGAGCTCATGGTTTATTCATATTCCTATACTATCCAAATTCGTGCAGGTGGATATATCAACAATAGGAGATATAAATTATATAAGGATCAAAGGCATAACTTATAGAAGTACTTTTTTGTAACAACGTACATGAATTATTCACTCAGAAATAAGGAGATAGAGAAGAAAAAAAATTATGGAGCATAAGATAGGCCAAAAATCCTAAATATTTTCTAAGTATTTTATTAAAGTGTGCAAGTATAGGTTGCAGTGAAGAAGAAAATAAAATCATGTGGTACAGTCCTCACTGTTAGATAAATATTATAGAGTTCAATAACTTCTATCGTATGGTGCATCAAGTTTGGAATATATCAAAAGTACATACTAGGTAAGAAGAGAATCATAATATAAAGGCTGAAGTTAACTGAAAAGATAGGACTACAACTGAAATAGAATAAACGAACGAAATCTAGGAAAATTTAGAAAAGGCTTTGCCATGTAAAATTGACATTTTATATTTTCCAGCATGCATACTAAAGCTGTAATAATGATGAAATGCAATATTTAAGCAGAAAAGAAATGGGACTACAACATCTAAACAAAACTTCAATGTTCAGCATGCAGGAATTGTGAACAGAAAATTCCAGAAATGACATGTCTTGTCGAAGTTCTCAAATAAGAAGTAAATTATTAACTTCTACAGTTTTAATTTTTCAAAATCAAATATTCAAATTTATTCACAACTGAAGATGAAAAATGATGTCCAATAGAGAGTTGCAGAAAGCCCAAACAGTGCTAGATCAAATTACAATTACACACTTTTAGATTGCATCAGAACAAATACAAAAATGCTCCAGCACCAATGGAGTATAGCTATGAAAAGAAAATTAAAACTCAATTAAAACAATGGATTTCAAAGAAGTATATCTTTAAAATTTTGAAGTAACATGGTATATCAAAAGGAAATAAAACCAAGCTACAACATGAAGTTAATTATAAAAATTGTTCAACAACTAGAGTTTTAGGTTCAACATTAAAAGAATTAGATAAATAAATGATAAAGGCAGTGAAAACAAGCAGATATAAAGTATCAAAAGTCTTGCACATGAAAGGATACAAATATTTGGTAAAGTTCCAACCAAAACAATCAAATGCATGTATCTTCAAACAAGTAATATGGAATGGAAAATCAAGAGTCTTCAAGATAAGACATCAGTACACTATTACAAAGTATGTTTCTCTCTTTTATGCAATGAAACAACAATTCATCTTATTACAGTTTTAAAGAGAAAGAACATTTTTCAAGATCATGCAAAAAAAGTAAAACAACCCAGATCTCATCTATGGTAATAGTATCAAAAGTTTCACTCCTAGTAGATGAATAGGAGAATTTTGGGAACAATTTCTAGAACATAAAGTCTATATAATTAAAAAATATATATTTCAATACCCATTTAGAGTTGTCTATAATACCAAATAATGATAAAGATCAAGCTCTTTATAGCCAACTGAAGGAGACCCAGTTTTCAAACAATCATACTTTTATAAGTAGAATCAAACAGGTACAGTTTGAAAACCATAAGTTCTACAAGAATGATGGCTGATTTATGACTAAGGGAATAGAGTGTGCAAGGTTGAAGTATCAAGTCATGGCCAATCTGTTCAAATATTTTTAGCAAGTATAGAGAAAATGGAATGTAAAACATAACCAAAAATATCCAAGGTTTCTAGAAAAGGCTCAAGGATTGACTGAGAATAAGCTTCAAATCAGAGACACATGCATACCTAGGTCCAATAGTCATATACCCTCGAAATATCATCAATAAAGAGATCTTTTCTACAACATAAAAGTATAATAGTCTAGATTCAAGGGTGAATCTTTATAAGGAATGAAAGCAAGTAGCAAGCACACACAGCTTGAAATAGTATTTATAACACAAAACTCAAGTGGATGAGCTTTGAATCAGAAAATGCATTCATATCCAAGTCAAATAAATATTCAAGTATTTTAGAAATTTTACATTCCCATTGAAATCATATTCAAGTTGCAGTATTAAAGTACAAAGGGTATAGATCCTCTCCATTGATCGAAAAAATCATTAATGGGTATCAAGAAATCAGAGAAACGAGCAAGAACTCACTGATTAAATTGAAGCTTTCAAATCCTCGAGAGATCAACATCTTCATAAGAATAAAAGGAAAAATGATGACTGAGTTACATTTGAGAGCTCGGGAGTCAAGAAAGAACAATAAATCACAAAACCCACAAATATTTTCAAAAATTTAGTAACATATCCAAGGAATAAAATGAAAATGGAAGTGTTTGTGTGTAAGAGAAAAATTATCTCATCTATAACAACTCATGGAGGCCAGCATCAAACTATGATTCACTAAGAAAACTCAAAAAAAGATCAGAAGTCTCGCAGAAAGAAGCTTGGGACTAATCAAGGAAAGGACATAATTCTACATCCACAAATAAACTCAAAGAAGTTAAGATCCAAACTCCGAAATAGAGGCCAAATAACAAACTCAAGCAAACAAAAGATATGAGTGTTCAATCCCTTATGCCCACAAGACATCATAGAACAAAGAAAAAGTTCAAATAATTAGAAAATGGTGGCGATAAGACCCTACAGAGAGCTCAATAGTAGTAAGTAATGACAAAAAACCATTCTTGTAGAAGAGACAAGATCGAAAGATCAAAAATAGCATCGAGTAAAAACATTTCCAGGGCTCCACCCTTAAATTTTCCAAATTTAAATAAGTAGAATGATGGGGTTTGAGTTGATTTAACTCACCCAACTTAACCATAGCTCAACCAAAATCACTCTTGAGTTATCATAGACAATCAATGTTCATTCAAGTACCACAATTAATGATCAAGCATGAATACAAAGTTCAAAGCAAACCACCATGGTTATAGTGACAACTACCACATTAAATGCCATGTCAAAAACCCTAACTGAGGGTCAAAATAAATAGCTATAGATCAAAAGGACACCAATCGACAACCTGAGTCAATGACCATATTTAAAAAAAAAATCAACCCAAGTTAGATGCCACTGACAATTCAAAATGGAAGGGGTGAGTCATCATTGAGAGGGGGTCGGCCCCATGTCTTTTAAAATTTTCACATTGACTTATCAAAAGGGATTCCAAACTATAGTCCAACACCATGATGGAATTCTGACAATAATGATCACTCAAAAGGTAAGGTTTAGCCTATATTAATCAAGTGCTATTCAAAATACCAAATCTGACATGTAAATTACAAGGCAAGGAAAATTGAAAAGGTGGCATACTATTATGGTATGGCCGTATGTTATACAAAGGTGGTCAAATATCCCAATCAAGCCTAATGAATCTCATGATCATGGTGATAATGCTATAGTCTATGTCAAATAATCAAAGGTGGCCAAGTATAGTGTGATAACTTTTCACAAAGTGACCCCTTGTTTTATTTTTAAAACATAATAATGTGCTAAGTCCACAAGGGTGGTCAAATTCATGAGGAGGACAAGTGTGCACATCAAAGGTGGTCCCCACTGATGTGATGGTTTGAAAATGACCTAGAATGCAATTATTCATGTGATCACAAGGAGATAGATCAGAGGTCAACATCAGAATGAAAACAACCTTTTGAAGACTTGTTACCTTAGTTTTCACAAATAAGAGTTGATAATGATTGCACATGTGCTCATAGTGGTCCCCAAGGTGGATTGGAGTTATTCTTGCTAAAGTATTGCAGATCAAAGGTATTATTTTCACTTGCACATGGAATTAATTTTACATCCAAAGGGCAAGTTACAGATGTCACATCAGGCACAAGAAGACAAAAATTACATGTACAAATAAAGAGACTGGCTCATCAAAGCAAGATTTATTATTAGGAAATTATTAACGCATGCCTTTTCTTAAAAATAGAATAGTCAACTACAGTTTGACTGAATGATATTTTTGTAACCAAAGGCTATTAATGCCTCTTTGTATTAGCTTCCTTATTTTTATTCCCTTATTTATTAATAAATAAAGGGTAAAAATAGGATGCATGGTCAATTACAATTTTAGCCTATTTTTAGGAGGTATGGGATGAATTAAATTGCTATATATTGTGTGCCTTGGAAAAGCACAAAAGGAGGACTTTTTAGATACATGAGTGCTGAAGAATATTTTTCCAGTTTTTCCATCTAAATGAGAAGTATATTCTACCCTTTCCAAATATTTGTACAGTCTTCTATATGTTCCATTAATCTCATGAATGTTGAATTCCCTAATTAATCATCTTACCCTATTGCAAATTCAGTAATTTCTGCATGATATTAATGTGCATGTGTAAACTTCAAAGTATTGTTGTCATACTGTCCCTCAATATAGCAAAGTGTTATCCTTTAATATTCTGTAGAAAATTGTTGGCTTGTGCATCAAGAATCCATTCTCATATCAATTGTACATGTGCTCAGTAACAAACCTCATACAAGTTTGGTGTATCACCCTAGTTTTTTATCCATTTACATTCAATGTTTTTCCCTCAAACCCCCCGAAAATTAGTTTAGGATACATCAATAAGGAACTAGCCTTGATACCGAAGACTCACCTCAAAATAGGTATACCCACAAACCTGAGGTGTTTCCATTGTATCTACAAAAGAGAGATAAATTTTGCAAACTTAGAACACTTGCAACCATCCCTCTATATTGTGCTCTTTCGAGAGATAACAGGTCTTCTTCTTCTTAACTATATCTGAGTCCATATATTTTTTCTATTACTCTTCGTAAGTGATAATGTATCTATCATGTATGCTTTTGTATCAACTGAATACATTATGCGGTAGATGCAACTGATCTAATCTAAACCTTTGCAGCTCTCATTCATACTTTGAATTGTACTTGTTCACTCCTGGCTCACATAATGCGTTATAAAGAAAAATTGCTCTTTTTTTTTGGAATTATATGATTCATGTGACTGAAGGGTTTTTTCATGTTGATTTAAGGCTTGAAAGGATGAAAACTATATCTTATACTATCAATTTTTGAAACTGATCATTGGACCCTAGTGCATAGGACATTATTTCTCTAAAAGTTTCTGAAAGTAAAAAGGCATTGTGTCAACCTATGTTTAATATGCATAGAGATTTGTTTTGTTGCCTTCTTCATGAATGGTTGATATTTTACAAACAATGGTATATGAGATAAAAATGATGTTAATCCTTCCATTTTTTTAGAAGCATGCTTTGGTGAAATTGTAACTGCTATCAAATTTCCCCCTTAGGAAAAATTGGATAAACATGACCTTGCACAATGAAGAAAAAGAGGGATTGATTCCGACAGAGGAGATCACGTTTTTGGATTTACCAAACAAGTTGAAGAGGTTCAATCAAATCGCAGAGGAGTTCTGGAAATAAAGAAGCTCCAATGTCTAAAATTTGAAGTTTGGAGGTGGGGGTATTCAGAGTTAGGCCGAAGTGTAATTTGGGACTTGACGGAAAAGAATGTGAAAAAGGGGAATCAAAATTCCAAAACAAACAATCTTAAATTTAGACTTTGGGCTTTTTGGATTTCAGAGGTTTTATATGCCAAGTAGATAATCGAAGTCCTGAAATCTTGAAACCTTGAAACCCGAAAACCCAAACTTCAAAAAATATGAAACCATGAATTCCCAAAATCCTTAAGTCTGAAATCCTGAAACACTTAAATCCCAAAATCCCAAAGTCCCAAAACCCCAAAACCCCAAAATCCCAAAGTCTCAAAACCATAAAATTCTAAAACCCAAATCCCCAAAAAGGAAAATGTCAGAAACCGAAGATTGAATTTTGGACTTCAGAGTTTTAGAACTTTTTTCTTAAGTGATGAATGGTGTCATACAACATGGTTTCGGATTCCATACTCCAAAGTCCAAATTTTGAATTTCAGTGGTTCAGTATTTCATAACTCTCAAAACTGACTTGAGTGATGAATAGTAACCCAAACTCCGAAATCAAAAATATCAAAGTTCTGAATCCTAAAAGTCTGAAATTTTGAATTTCAGAGGTTGTGATGCAAGTTTAGAGACTGAAAAATAGAGCCAACTACTCACATTTATCACAATATGGCACCCTCATCTTCAGATGGCCATAACTTTTGACTGGAAGCTCAGATTTGAACAAAATCAGGCTTTCTGGAAATCCCTCAGTGTGCCATTTTAGAGGGATGTTTCCAAATTGTCCACCTACCAAAATGATGAGGTATTGGTTTCCTTTCTTCTCCAACAACAAAAAGTAAATGGAGGCATGGGTTGTGCAGTGACACTCATCATTGTTGTAGGTAATTTTAATGTAATTTTCAGGTGGTTGAAGAAGAGTTCGAATTCCTCTCTCTCCTTCTCTCTCATTCTTACTATATATTTGAAGGAGGGGACCATTTCAAAATGTTGGAAAAACTTGTATATTCTCATCCCTTCTT
Organism: Taxus chinensis; assembly: GCA_019776745.2. Taxonomy (NCBI): domain Eukaryota; kingdom Viridiplantae; phylum Streptophyta; class Pinopsida; order Cupressales; family Taxaceae; genus Taxus; species Taxus chinensis. The sequence goes on along the minus strand of CM034155.1, from coordinate 327,471,530 downwards.
CTTCTTCTTCTGTGTAAGATATTTTGTGGATATTCCAAACCTCTTAACTAGACATTTTAATGTACAATATGTGCCTTTGAGCTTGAATCTAATGTATTGTATCAACTTTGAGAGTAATAAAATTGGATCTTTAGATTCTTCAAACCCTCTTCTATGAGACTAAGTATTTGAAAATGAAGAAATATAGTTTTCCATTGTAGAGGGTGTTTCTAATTTTCTCACCTACCAAAATGATGAGGTATGGGCCTGTTTTTCTCCTCCAACAAGGCAAAGTACTTATAGCCATGGGTTTTACAGTGGCACTGATCATTGTTGCAGGTGATTTTAAGGAATTTTTGAGTGGTTCATGTAGGATTTCAAATTCATCTCTCTCCCTTCTCTCATTCTCCATATATATTGTAAGAAGGGGCTCATTTCAAAAGGTTTGAAGCCTTGTATATGCCCCTGCCTTCTTCCTCTAGTCTGTAAGATATATTTTGGATATTCCATACCTCCCTACTATAAATTGTAATTTAAAATTTGTTCCTTTGGTCCTAAATGTGATGTATTGTATCAACTTTGAGAGCAATAAAAAATATCTATGGATGTTTCCAACCCTCTTATGTGTTATATTGCAACTTTTTGATCTTTCATTGCATGCAAGGTTATAGTGTATTATTTTTTCTTTCATTACAAGGTTCTAGTAGTGATGTGTTTATCAAATAGGTTTTTCAACATCCTACTTGGTGCATCACCTTCGCTTCGAGTAGGATTTAATTTTCATGCATTTTTTCTAACTCTATCTCCTTGGGAAATCATTTGATTATGGTTAGATCAACAACTCTCTACACTTTGCCTTAGTTGGCACTAGGATAGGAGAGGAAGCTGACATTTCCCAAAGATATTTCCCATTTATAAAGTTGCACACTTTGGGAAAATATCAATGTTATGAAATCGCACTGATAGTTTCACTCATTCAAGTTGCAAGAATCAGGGGTGTTGTGATTACACATCAACAGTAACATGTATTTTTAAGTCTTCTTGAAAACCTATACCTGCACACTAAGAGAAATAATTAGAAAAATAGGTGAAGGATTGAAACCTTTATTTTAATGTTGATTTATTCTTGTAAACATTATTCTAAATATGATGTTCTATTCTTTAATTCTTTTTGCATAATTTGATTTCTAGCTTCTTTTAAGAAAGTACGCCTGTTTAAAGCTATGAGGACAATAGGAATGGTAATCCGTAGCTCTAACATTTTTTTTATCTTATTTCCACGTATGAAGATATAAATGATGATGATGATGAGGAGGAGAAGGTGAGGACACCTGGAAGCCCACTGCGGGAAAATCCATCTGAACAGAAAATGATAGATTTCCCTTTCTCTTTTATTCACAACTTTACATACGTGTACTTTCTTTTATGTAATTTATTGCAGAGGTACTCCCATGGCTTGTGTGGGTCGATTATACTTTCAAATTATGAAATACATGAAAACCTCTTAATGTGATGAGATGTAATTACTTATTTTTGCATTATTTTTCTTTAAAATGGTGTTAAATGAATTCTTTGCAACTCATACACAGGAGGAAATTTTCACTTAATCATAATTAATGAACTCAAAATAACTTAATAAAAATGAAATTTGAATAAAAGTTAAGCTGAAACCTACTTCAACCTCTAAAAATGATTGTCCCTATGAAATTTTTGGGTTATACACATTCGATATTTTCTATCTTTCCTGTATGTGTTAGGCTCATGCATCAGTTCTGAAAAGGATGATGCATGATCAAGATGGAGACGTTAACTAGAAAGAAACTTAGGTGGAAGGTCAACATTATGAAACCAAAATAGTGGTAGTTAAAACCATTTTCCCTTCAATTAGTCCCCTTAAGTTAATCCCTCCAATCTGAGAAACAAATTCTTGAGTTTACTTCTCACACAGGTGTGAAAATGATCAACATTTTTGGAGATTCTACGGGATAAAGTTGCATGCTAGCTTCAAGACCAATGCCTTAATCTCTACCATTGGGCATTGATTAAAATCCAAATTTTTTTTTTTCCATTCACTGAAAAAGTACCTTTACGAAAACAAAAACTAAAGTTCGAGTAGATATGGAAAACTAGATCTTGTGCATAAAATGTACGTATTGAATTAAAAAATGCAAGTGTGCGTGAGCACTTTATTGAAACAGAAATCCTAAGCTAACATACTCTAACTAACTACAAATGAAGCTAAACAAAACATGATACAGGAAGTAAAAAATACATTCCCTTTCTCAAAAATTGAGGCCAAAAGTCTAGCTTGAAAAATAGGTAACATGAAATTTTTTTATATGATACATGTACCTTTATATTTTTCTAAGACCAGTAAAAAACATGAATAATGTTTCAATCAAATCAGAAACCTATTTTGGAAGGTTTCCAAGCTTCTTTTTGAGAATCTCAAGCTCATTCTTGATCTCTAAAATAGGCATGAATTCTAGTACTTCTAAAATTGTCTCTGATCTAGCCAATTACTTGATAGGAAATGGCCTCCTAACAATTGGTAAAATAAATACTCTAATCTAGTTTATTTTTCTAATTTGACTTTCATCACTAAGCACATTTTGAAGCTGATTTGATGGCTGTTTTGCCTCTACAGGATATTTTTTTTATCTATCATGACTGATTCTAATCCTTCCTCATTATGATTCATCATTAAGTCTGTAAGATAAAAAATGTCTCTTTCTTCTTCATGAGGTGTGAATTGGGAAACAGGCTGTTCTACTATTTTTTTCTCTAAAACTAGTTTTTCGAGAAGGGGAAAGAAAGGATATTTATTTAATGTAATTTTTTTCTCCTATCAAATTACAAGGGAGACCTCAACAATAAGAGACTCTTCATTCTCGAAGAAAAATGGTGATACTACAAAATCAGTGAGCACAATGGGTTCTTCCTCACCAATCTAATTTTTGAAATATAATAAAAAATCAACCTCTTTACTTACAAGCTCTACAACACACTTTGAGATTAAAACTTATTATTCCTCATTTTCTTAGTTTGCAAGCCATAATGTATTAGAAAATTATGTGAATATGGTGTTGATATGCAGACTGCACTTTAGAAATTGAGATTGGTGATCATCATACTCCTTCTGCACTGAAAAATCAAACTAAACCTCTTACATAGGTTCTTTCTCCAACTATGGAACATGATCAAACTAAAATTGTGAAACCCATTATTATAAGTTCTTGATGAATTCCATCTTGCAATTTTCTTCAATTGGTTGCCCCTCCTAGATAGTTTTATGATCTTCACCTTTATGAATTAAGATTATGGATGAAGGAGGAGGAGTGGGTTGGGTGATCCTCAGTATGATTATTTCATTTTTGGACAAAGGAATGATGTTGGAAATATGCATGTGAGGACGTGAAGTTTGGAACAGTAGCAGAAAGAAAACTTGGAAACTGAAAATTAGGTTTCTTTGGCTAATAAGGAAGGTATGTGGGCATTGGATTCTAATGGGGAAGGTAACTGGGAACATCCCATTGAATGGGTTCCTCAACCCGATGTCTATCATTCTCCAGTTCTTGTAATATTTGAACTTGTTCCTTAATAGCTAAATATGTCTACGTAAGTTCATGCAACTTGATTTCAAGATCCTTCTCCTGTGTATAATCTACATAATTTTCTACATAACCTTGACATTGAACATCATAATGATAATCATAGTAATATGCAAGGTTCGGGTTATGGGGATATTTATTTTGATAGGGGTCATAATACTAATCTGAAGGGGAATATGGGTAAAAAGGATGTGGATCTGATGGATACAACTCTTGGATAGAATCATTCTACTAAGGAATTGATGTCATGATTGCATGACCTTGTAAAAAATGTTAAAATTGAAAAAAAGGTCTACTATTAATATAAAAATGCTATATAGACAACCAAATAGCAAGACTTGTCTTATGAAAAATACCATAAAATTTTCTAGCTTAAAGACTTGATGTCACTTTGATGATAAACAATTTGTACTAGTCTGAAATAAAATTTATGAAGTTTCTAGATGAATTATCCACTGAATATTCAATTGTATGAATTCAAAAAAAAAATAATCTTTGTCCCACCAAGCATACTAGAAATGATTATGTAGAAGAAGTGCACCTATGTTCAGGGATGAAAAATTTGAGTGTCTTTACTTCATCCTCATTTTTGCAGATGCAATAGAGACACATCACGGGCTGTGGGTCTCCTAGATGTGAGTTGAATATCCATGTTCTAAGGTCAGTTCCTTTTTCAGAGTATCCCTAAACTAGATATATGGGGTTGAGAGTAAAAGATGGATAATAATCTATAAAAATGAGGTGATACACTAAATTTTTGTGAGGGGTTTCTAATAGAGAAACACACACAATATGATGAGAATAAATGAATCAAACACAATCCAGTGGGTTTTTGTTAACCTCAAGGTAAAAATTCATATGCTAAGGGATTTCTCACAACAACAAGACAAAAATTACATGCTAAAATTAACATAACACCTTACTGCAGTAAGGTAAAATAACCTAAGAAATATTAAAAAATTCAAGGAATAATTTCACAAGAATAACTATCTAAATACACACCACTATAAATTACTAGAGAGGTCAATCAACTAATTCTCATATAAGGGTAAATCTTGAAAAAATCCTCTAGCACTCTATTACATCAAGAATTCCTCCATTTTTACTTTGCCAAGGCACAAAATAGATAGAAATTATTCACCCAATTTCCCTAAAAATAGTCTTAGAAAGACTTAAGTCCAAAATCCCACTTGCATGATCATTTTATTCTTCATGATGAATAAAATAATAAAAATGGCTAGAAATACACATTGCACAAAGGATAAAAATAACCTTTATTTATTTATTTCAAATCATAGACAAACTGATTGGACTCTTTAATTATTTCCATGAAAAAGGTACGGCTCCTTTTCAGAATATTAAGGTATTTGTAAAAGCTATTTTTAATATTATATCCAAAAAGCATGTTGTAATCATGTGTGCATTAAAACTGACCTCTTTCTTTTATCTCCCTTGGACTATATGCATAAAATAATTATTATTTTAATCAATATATCGTCTTTTCTCGAAAAAGCTAACTCCTAGATTTACTTGTATTACATTTGGCTTTTTTATTACTCTTGGATATAACCACTTAGCACTTTTGAATCATGATTAATTTTTTGTACCTTTAACCTTGTATGATATGGTCTTGAGTTTGGAAAATGAATATAAGGGAATGGTAAAAGGGAATCACATATTGATTTCTACGTGGAGGGAGCCTAGACCCATGATATACATGTAATTTTTATTTCGTAAGATCAACGTCGGCATCATGATGGTCGAGAATGTTAATTTTAAAATCGCATTAGGGTATGGAGAATAATGATATTAGTTTTATTATTTTCTAGCCCCACCTCAACTAGGGTTTAGTTAGGGTTTTTTTGCCCACTTGCCACTGGTCTTGGTTAACACCATTGTTTAGTTAACTTGGTCAAGTAGACCAAACCCTAGTGATTTGACTCATTTTTCACATTGTGAGCTCGTAGTAATGTTTTGCATGGGGAAACCATGCCAAAGTTTTCCCAAGTGCCACCAAGGATGAAATATTCAAGCTCACTGTTGAAGATTTTGTAGAAGATTTATGTGGCAATTTTGTGTTTTCTGAAAAAATTGCATTTGTCTGCTCTTTCAAGGTCAATAACTTATTATGTCATGATAAAAATTTTAAAGCTTTGGTTCTAGTTTTTTAATGGCTCAAACCATTGAGGTGAGAAGGAACTCCTAGTTTCTCTATTGGCTTATACTTCAAATTAGATTTTTTTTCCTTTGTCTTGATATATTGATGTTTTATCCTAGTTCTGGGTTCATCTAAAATGATGAGGACATTCACCTACTTTTTGTAACCATTTAAATGTTGCCATTTTTGGCCTTAACTCCAAGCTAAGGTAAAATCTCAGTTTATTTTCTTTTAGCTATTCTTAGAACACAAAAATCTTTCATATAAGCTCAATCTAATGGTATACTTATTTTTCCTTTCTCTGGATCTAGATCTTTTACCATGTGGGTATTTTATTTTGTACAAAACAATTACATATATAAAAAATTTGAGGTTATTCTTTGTAAAAAAATTCTCTGAAAATAGGAAAAAGATAAGGGTTTCTCAAATTTCCCTTGAAACTCTAGATAATGGCTTTTATTGAAGGGGTTATTTCGAATATTTCTCCTTTTCTTAGTTTTCATTATTCAAACTTAACAACTATCATTTTTTAAGGTCATTTACTTTCAGGAAAACCTAGACTTGTTGATATACCTTGCAATGAGGGTATACATCTTTTTGTAGTCTCGTACTCCAAGATTTTGTTGAGCTTTTTTTCACATGTGCATGTTATTAAGAACCTGGAATGTGTTGACAATTTTTTCACTTCATAAAAATGGCCATTGTTTTCGATGGAAGGAAGTGATGAAATAGACCTAATTAGGGGGATTCATATAGTTTTCATTGTATTTTAAGTTGCACCAATTGATTCACAACATGTAATTTTCAACTATGTGTGTTGTTACGAAATGTAACTATTGATGCAGAATCATAGCACCCTCCAAATGGCCTGATTTTTAATGGGGCATCCGGTGTGATCTACATAACATTAGACCATCTCTCAAGTTGTGGAACTTTTAGGATTTAGATGTTCCTTTAGAGAAATCCATATTCTTCTTCCTAAACTACCTGCCACAAGCTACTCTAATGCAGGAAAACTATCTAATACTAATCTAACTTTCCAAGGGACCAGGGAGAGAAAGTGCATGGAAAAACAACCTACACTAAAGCGGTGATACACCAGAAAAAGAGGTTGTTGATCGAAAATCCAACTTACCGAAATGGAGAGAGGTGAGCAATGGAGAGGATGGACAAGATGCATCACAGAGCAAAGATAAAGTTTACACAGAACACCACTTAAAACCTATTAAACACAACTCCGAAAACATACAATAGGCATCAAGATATGCACAGTATACCCTGTAATGATGAGGGGAAAGAAGAGACAATACAGTAAGCAAAGGATGGAAAAAATGCATCACGAAATAGATTTTATTGCACCATGAATTCACATAGTACATCATTAGTGGGAAAGAGGCAAGAAAATGTCATTAAAAAGAAAAGAGAGGAGGATTAAGCTCCGCATTCAACCCTAGGGAAGAAGGAGAGAGGGGGTAAGAGAGAAATAATGACCAACCTTTTAGAAAAATGTCCCCCCTTACAATATATAGGAATAATGAGAGAAGGAGATAGAAGAAATGTGAAATCCTACTCTGACCACCCAAGAATTGCCTTAAATTCACCTACAACAATGATGGGTTGTAATGCAAAACCCATGCCTCCATTACTATTCCTTGTTGGGTAAGAAAGGAAGCCCATACCTCATTATGGTGGTCAGTGAGAATCCTAACAAAATCAAAAATTGTGGACTGTATTTCTTAATGTTAAGAACTTAGTCCCACTAATTTAAATATAGCCAGTCGTAGTTGAGTAGCTAACGATTAAGGTCAGAGCATTCCACGTGGGATCTCAAAATATTTTAAAATCTCCTAAGAATTTAAAATCTATTTGAGGGTTCCATGATTGATCTTTCATCAAATTGACCTTTCGCTAATCTTTTCCAAACTGCTTTGGGTTTGGAGTCTATCCGTGCAAGATCCATGTGGAAGTCTCGTGCATTCTTAAGATTTTTGTTGCCTTTTAGGGTCCTAGGAATGTGTCATGGCAACACTTGGCACCATTTGCAAACATGCTGCTTTGTTCCCTTGGGTGAGTAAATGGCCCCACTATATATAATGTCAAAACCCCTTTTTGGGTGGGACCTTTATAGTTAGCTCCACATGGAAACCCTGTGGGCTTCAAGTACTTTATCCCCTCCTTTCACTCTTGAAGTTGCGATGGTTGGATACTTGGCATCGTCCATGAGCCTACTTTTATTTCTTTGTGTTTTGGATTTTCCACCTATTTAGGAGAAAATTTTTTGGACCCTAGACATGTGGAGGGCCTACGCACGTTTGGGACCTCATTTTTTTGTTTTACCTTTGCAGGTGTGCTGAGCTGACACATGGAGGCTTCTTCTGTATCTTCCCATGTTTCAACTTTAAAATAGATGGTGCAACTTTCTTGGGCTCTAACCACATGGAGATCATGTGCTCATTTGGGGACTTGCCTTTAGGTTTTACCTTTGAAGTTTCATTGAACTGACACGTGGATGATTTCGTTGGCTCTTCCCATGGTTAGAATTTTCAATGGCTAGTTCTGCCTTTTCTACTTATTTAGGAGTAACTATGTTGGACCTTAGACATGTGGAGGGCCTAGGCTCATTTGGGGACCTACCTTTGGATTTTACCTTTGAAGTTTCTCCGATGAGGCATGTGGAGGCTTCCACTGGCTCTTAGACTTTTCAATGGCTGGTGTAACTTTCTCAGGCCCTAGACATGTGGAGATTATTTGCTTGCTAGGGGACCTACCTTTGGGTTTTACCTTTGAAGGTGCGCTAAGATGACACATGGAGGCTTTCATTGGATCTTCCCATGTTTAGAATTTTCAATGTCCGGTGCAACTTTCTCGGGATCTGACCACGTGGAGAGTCTACAATCATTTGGGGACCCCGCTTTCATCACACCTTTTGAAGGTACTTTCAGCTAACACGTGCCACCTTCCACGATTCTATTGCTTTACTTTGAGTTGACTCCTTGTGGGCTTGATTTTGAAGTTCTAGAGTTAGGCGCAAGGTGCGGAAGGGAAAAAGAGGGAAGGTGCATGCAAGGAAGGTCTGCGCGCAAGAGGGAAGTGAGAGAGGGGAAAATTTAAGGAGAGAAGAATGCAAAAAAAGAGAATGGAAGTAGTGCGTGAATATCCAACTAAGGAAGGGAGCGCGATGGAAAAAAGAAAAGAGGGCACATGACAAGAAGACCCAGAACTTAGCCAATTTGGAAGGTGTCTGCAGAGGGGCATGTGGAAGAATTGCATGGCATGAGGAGTGCGCGGGAGGAATACATCCTATTAAAAGTGCCAAATGAGCAAGGTTATGGATGCTTTAACCTGAAATGTGAAGCATCAGAGTCAAAATGAAAGTGAAATTCATCCAAATAGCTATGAGAGTTATTTACATAACAATTTGGTGACTTTTGGGGCCATCTTCCTGCTAGATGAAGAGACCAGTAGCCTTGGAAGTCTGTTGGGCATGGATTCAAGCTAGGTAGATACAATTCTGATCTAAATCTCTGAAATCTTGTCCCTAAGCCACCTCAAACATTATTAGAACTGGAGCTGATCTCACCAAACGCTACCTGCAATGGACTATGCATGAGAAACAAAACACCAAAACACACTATGTATAAAAGAGAAAGAACATGCGTGCCCTAAGTGGAGCATGTAGAGTGTGCACAAGCATTTATTTTTCTGAAAACAAACCTACCTACTCTATGCTAACTGGAAGCAAAAGGAAACTCAAACAAATCCTACAACTAACATGGAGAAGTAGCTCCCCTTTCTCAAAATGGGAAAGCCATTTATACGATTTGGCGCTGAACATGGCTGTTATTATGAGTGAAAAACTGACAAGATTCTAATCCTCCTCCCAAGTAACCAAAGTATCAACATCAATAAAAAAGAACTCCTCAAGTTGATTGGCATTGAACTCCTAGAGGTGTTACTGGTGACCCTTGGTGCTTTATGATACTCATCCTCATGCCCTATAGCTGGGCATGACCAGTTTTGGACTTCTCCATGGTGGAAGGTTCTTATGCAGTTGAAGGATGAATGATGGGGTGCAATGAAATTTATAATTTCTACAGGCCCCTCCTCGTCAAAAAATTCTTACACGTCTGATATGAAATAAAACACTTCCATGTCCTGATGCAAGTGTAAATTCCATGAGGGGAATGAAGTCATGATTGCACAAATTCATATAATGGAAGAGAATGAAAGAGATGGAATAAAATGGATGAAAATGTATGGGGACAAGGTCTTCAACATAGAGAATGGGTTGTTAACTAGATGGAGTTGCCAAATGTTCTTAAAAGTGCATCCAAAGGCTGAAATCTTCACCAAGAGTACATCAAACCTGATGAAGTGAAGTGGTAAGGTGCTTCAGACCTATCCCACCAGGTGTGCTAGAACTGTTGATGCAAAAGTACAACACCCCCGAATATCCTTAGATGCAAGTGGGAAATTTGGTGTAAGTTGTGCAACATTAGATCATCTCTCAAGCTGTGGGATTTGCGGGCTTGAGATGACCCTCCAGAGAAAGTTAGTTCTTGCTCCTAAACTACCTGCCACAATCTACTCTAATGGAAGAAAAATATCTTATCCTAATCTAACTTTCCAAGGGACTAGCGAGAGAAAGTGCATGAAAACAAAATATACACTAAAGCAGTGATACACTAGAAAGGAGGTTGTTGATCACAAATCAAACTGCCCTAAATGGAGAGAGGTGAGTAATGGAGAGGATGGACAAGATACATCACAAACCAAAGATAAATTTCACATAAAACAACACTTCAAAACCACTAAACACAATTCCCAAAACCTACAATAGGCATTAGAGACATACACAGTAAACCCTGCAATGTTGAGAGCCAAGAAGAGACACTAAAATAAGCAAAGGATGGAAAATTACATCAACAAATAGATTTAATTGCTCCACGAGTTCACATAGTACATCATTAGTGGGAAAAAGGAAAGAAAACACCATTACAAAGAAAAGAGAGGAGGCTAAATGACCACATTCAACCCTAGGGAAGAGGGAGAGAGGGGGAAGGAGATAAAAAATGACCAACCTTTTACAAAAATGCCCCTCCTTACGATATAAAACAAGAATGAGAGAAAGAGCTAGAAGAAATTCTAAATCCTACTCCAACTACCCAAGAAATGCATTGAATTCACCTAAAACAATGATGGGTTCCACTGCAAAACCCATGCCTCCATTATTGTTCCTTGTTGCGAAAGAAAGGAAGCCCATACCTCATTATGGTGGTTGGTGAGAAGCCATATATCCTAAAAAATTACAGACTGTATTTCTTAATTTTAAGAAGTTAGTCCTAATAATTTAAAGATATCGTAGTTGAGTAGAAGATGTGAAGATATTTCCAAAAATTCCTCTCCTACTCAAATATGAGCTTCCAGTCAAAAGTTATGATCATCTCCAAACTACTTTGGGTTTGGATTCTATCCATGCAAGATTCACATGGAAGCCCTGTGCATTCTTAATATTTTTGCTACCTTTTAGGGTCCTAGGAATGCAATGTGCCGACACTTGGCACCACTCATGAACATGCTTATTCATTTCGTTGGGTGAGTAAAGGGCCCCACTATATATAATGTCAAAACCCCTTTCTAGGTGGCACCTTAGTTGTTAGCTCCTGAAGTTGTGATGGTGGGAAACTTGGCATCGTCTGTGAGCTTGCTTTGCTTTCTTTGTGTTTTGGATTTTCCTCCTATTTAGGAGAAATTTTTTTGGACCCTAGATAGATAGAGGGCCCGTGCTCATTTGGGACCTTCCTTTGGATTTTACCTTTGAAGGTACGTAGAGCTTACACATGGAGGCTTCCAAAGGCTCTTCTCATTTTTATAATTTTCAATAGCCGATGCAACTTTCTCGGGCTCCGACCACATGGAAAGCCTACACACATTTGGGGACCTACCTTTGGGTTTTACCTTTGGAGTTGCACTGAGATGACACATGGAGGATTCTGCTTGATATTCCCATGCTTAGACTTTTCAACGACTGCTTCTACCTTTTCTGCCTATTTAGTAACAACTGTGTTGGACCCTAGACACGTGGAGGGCCTGTGCTCATTTGGGGACCTATTTTTTGATTTTTCCTTTAAAGTTGCGCTGAGTTGACATATGGCACCTTCCGTGGTTTTGTTTCTTTGCTTCGAGTCGAATCACTCCACGATCAATTTTAAAACCTTGATTTTGAATTTTGGGAGTTTGGCACGAGGTAAAAAAAGGAACCGAGGGACAACATGCACGAGGAGGGAACGTGGCACAATAGGGTGTATGCAGATGTGTAAGAGAAAGAGAATGGATGGCTGATTTTAAGGCATGTCTGTAAGAGGGCACGCGAAGAGGGCGTGTGGGGAAGGCGTAGGAGGCGCAAGCATAATGGGAAGTGTGAAAGGGGGAAATTGAAGGAGAGAAGAAAGAAAAAGAAGAGTATGAAAGCAGGGTGTAAATATCCAGCTGAGGAAGGGCACACGATAGGAAGACCCAGAACTTAGCCAATTTGGAAGGCATCTACAGAGGCGTGTGTGGAAGAATTTCATGCCACGGGGAGTACGCAGGAGGACTACAACCTATGAAAAGTGCCAAATGAGCAAGATTGTGGGTGCATAACCTGAAATGTGAAGCATCAGATCTAGAATGAAAGTAAAAGTCATCTAAATAGTAAGGAGAGTTATTTAGATAACAGTAACATCTCACATAGGCTATCATTCCATGTTTGTCTTCAACAAGGAAACATAAAAACCCCAAAGAACCAATGCATAGCCTTGATGAAGGATAAAATCATACTAAATGTGGGATTTTAAACTCCAAAATGAAAAACAGATTTTTTGATTTCAGGTTGTATATGTTCATTATTATGTTATAGGTATTTTGGATTTTATCATTTCCTACAATTAAGTACTATCAAGTATGTTATTGAGTTCTTTATTTTATCATGCAATGAATACATATCATTAAAAGATTAATGCAGAAATAAGTATAGAATTTAGTTACAAAAAATAATGTCATTTATTCGTGAATAAATTCAATGTTTCCAACACAATCCATGGGATGTAACATATGTTTTCTTAAATTAAGAGGTACATATACATAAAAATGAAAGAAAAATATTAAAGGTAGAACCCATCACTTACTTGGGTTCTCATTGTCTTTGTCTTCTTATGTATCTTTGTTTTCAATGTAACTCCATATTCATTTTTTCCTTTAACTTTCAGTAGCATGTACCTATGATTAGAAAAAAAAGAGTTGTTAGAGCTTCGGGTTTGAAACCTTGAATATTGTGCTATCAATTTTAGGCACATGAATTTTCTAAATTAATCAAACATAAAGTATTTGAACTAGATACAAAAATGAAAAGTACTATGTTACAGAGGCACATGGGATATTCACAGTATGGAGTAAAATTACAAGAATGAAATATTTACAAATGTAGAGAATATGAAAGATTACATAATTATATGTATGCAAGTAAGAGTATAAGTACTTTCAGAAAAAAAAAAATTCAAGGTTACAAAATTGCTAATAGATCCTTTTCTTTAGAAAGGTATGATTTTCAATCAATTGCCATGGTAGCAAATAGATGATCAGATAATCAAGTACAAATACATATGGAACAATTAAGATCTTTCCAAGTCACAATTTATAAATCACAAACTCCCAGATTTTTTAGATTAAGAAGATAAATTTTAAAGGCAGTTCTCTACAGATACATTTTCAACTCCAAATGATGAGAAGATACGTTACAAACTATAGTATAAATATAGAGAGTGGTATAAATGTCAATTATATGATAATATAAACATGATGTTTTACATCAATAAAAATTTTCTAGGTTCGCAAATATTCAACTAAACACATTTTGAAAGGTATAAATTCACAACTAAAGTACAGTGTATGATATTAATTACAAGTTCAGTAAACATTTCTCTAACGAATTAGCAAGGCTAATAGAGATTATCAATGAAACTACAACTCAAAACATTAAGGGGTATAAAACTAAGTTCCATGTTTCCATTAGAATTTCATTCAAAGATGGTGTTTTATGCATTTCTAATCCAAAACATCATACAAAATATCCAACAATTATCTCCTAGAGTAAAGATTTATGAGAAAAAATTCAGAGTACATGATTTTTCAAGGTTTTCAAATGAGAAGATTTTATATCTTTTAATAGCTATTATGAAAAGGAATAAATTTTCATGTTCACAAGATTCCAAGTATCTCTTCAAATCAAATGTTGGAATGCAAATTTCCTACATCAAACTATAAAATCATAGGTATGGAATAAAAAGAACAGTTTCCACTAACAAGTCTCCAACATAGCACAAGAAAAGAAAAAAATTGTGGTCATTAAGTTTTGAAGACTGAAAGCTAGAAAAGGGGTCCAAAATGAAATACCCAAGTCAAATAAAGATCATATCTGAAATACATGCACTAAATATAAAGCTCATAAAATAAGTTGTTTCTGGATAATGAAAAGACAAAACAAACACCCAACTAAAAAGAAGTACGCTCTAAAACGAGCCTCTACAATCGACAAACAAGCTAAGAATGAAAAATTATAGATTTTAAAATCCCACAAGAAAGCATCCCTTACAATACAAAGAAAAATGACTATTAAACATGTGATGCACCAAAATTACCAGGAACTTGACAAGGTCATAACTTGAGCCCTAGGTGTCTATTTGAGTCCTTTTTTAAAAAACCATATGTTTCGATGAGACGAATGCAACGGTAACCACCCTACAATTTTAGCACATTTTTGGGCCCTAAATCCGCCATCTTGAGGCCATAAATTAGGATTTAAGTTGTAGTTCGGGTTTTTCTTATTTTTGGACATTAGTTAATTTTAGTCTATTACTTGAATTGTGAGTTAGAAAGTTGGCAATTCCTCTAATTTAGGAATGCAGAAGATGTGTTGCAATTTTTGTGCCCGTACAAATAAGCATGTGAACTTACTAAGAATAGCAAGTTCTAGTAAGCTACTAAAAATAGTAATTTCTACCACCTAGAGTAGATTTAGTCAAATTTAGTTAGAGTTTACTTGGCAACTCAATTTGGGAGTTGTCCTATTTAGGAAACATTGTAATTAATTATTCGATAATGAAGAAGGAGATCTATTTTATTTTGGAGTTCATATTATTTGTAGTATATCAAGTTTGTTTAGAATTTAGCTACATTATCTAGTATCAGAGTTGGTTCAAGTCTTTAAAAAAAATGGTAGGAAGAGGAAGAGTAAGAGGAGGCAGTATTTCTCAAATGAATAGAAATATGAAAGATCTGCAAAGGTAAGTTAGTGTGCTTGTTGCAATGATAACCCATAGAGGAAATCAAGGTGGAGATGACACAGATGAAGAAGAAGATTGTGAAGAGGAGGAAATGGCAGCACCACCATTAGCTTTTGAAGAAAGGATTCTTTAAGCATTAGAAGGAAATCATGATGGGATAAGAGTTGATGTTTAAGAGTATGGTGGTAGTCTAAAACAAGAGGAGCTGATAGACTAGTTGACTAGCATGGGGAAATTTTCTGAGTGGAAGGCTATGTCAGAAGAAAATAAGGTAAAATTTGCATACAAAAAATTGAAAGGTCATGTTATGTTATGGTGGGATCACCTACAGAAAGAGTGGTCAAGAAAGGGGAAAGAAATAATTAGGACATGAAGTAAGATGGAGAAGAATCTGAAAGATAAATTTCTCCCTATGGATTATGCACAAACCCTTTACATGAGGTTTCAGAATCTCAAACAGAACTTACAAATAGTGCAAGAATACATAGATGAGTTCTACAAGTTGTCCATTCGTGTAGAGCATGCAGAAACTAAGAAACAAATGGCTACAAGGTAGGTAAATGGATTAAAATTTTCTATTCAAGATGAGATAAGTATGCATAGGATTAAGAGTATGGAGGATGCCTATCAATTATCCTTATAGGATAAGGAAAAAAAAAATCATCAAAGTTTTAGAAGATCACCTGGAATGAATATGGGTTCCTCATCTTCCTTTCGGGGATAATCATCTCATGGATTGGAAAAAAAAGAATATATGAGAAAATATTTCTAGAATCAACGAAGAGGGAGAGGATTTTCTAGGGGTAGAGGATATGCTAGCGATAGAGAATGAGAGGCTCCACGAAGACCATTTATTTGTTACAGATGTGGTGAAGAGGGGCATTGGGATTTTCAATGCCTACATTCTTATAAACATTACAAGAGGCAAGGAGATGCTCCAAGAGTAAATCTTCTTGAAGCTGAACAAGTAAAATATGAACATCACCTAGAAATTCCACCAAATGTTGGAGAAAATATGATGATCAAGAGGACAATGATTACTCAAAGAAAGGATATCAAGGGGGATGCATGACTGCGTACAAATATTTTCAGAACAAGATGCACTTTAGGAAGAAAGATATGTAATGTTATTATTGATGGTGGTAGTTTTGAGAACATGGTTTCAAATGAGATGGTCACGAAATTGGGTCTACATTGTGAGAAGAATCTTAACCCTTACTATATTGCATGGTTTAAGAAGGGTAATGAAGTTACTTTTGATAAGAGATGTTTAATAATTTTTTATATCGGGAATAGTTACAAGGATGAGATTTGGTGTGATATTATTCCTATTGATGCATGTCATATGTTGCTAGGAAGACCATGGAAATTTGATAGAAATGTTATTCATGATGGGGGAAATAATACTTATACTTTCTGGAAGGATGGAACAAAAATATTTTTTCTACCTCTAAAGGAAGAGGGGAAGGCTGAAAATATGCTCTCTGTAAAGGAATTTATGAAGGAGGCAAAGGTAAAATGGTTTTTTTTATGCACTAGTCACAAATAAGGATGAACCCGCAAGTGCACAAATACCAGTAGAAACAGGAGAATTAATAGAAGAATTTTTTGATGTTATTCCTGATGAGATACTAGAAACATTACCACCCAAAAGAGATATTCAAAACAATATTGATTTGATTCTAGCGTCTTCACTCCCAAATCAAGTGGCTTATAGGATGAGCCTTACATTGCATGCAAAGTTGAATAAGCAAGTGGTAGAGCTGGTGAGAAAGGGGGTCATAAGGGAGAACATGACTCCATGTGAAACCCCAGCTTTATTAACAGCAAATAAGGATGGAACATGGAGAATGTGCACGGATAGTAGAGCAATCAATAAATTTACAATCAAGTATAGGTTTCGAATACCTCGCCTTGATGATATGATAGATGTCCTTCCTGGATCTACGTATTTCACCATGATTGATCTTCGAAGTGGTTACTATCAGATTTGGATCAGAGAAGGAGACGAGTGGAAAACAACATTCAAGATAGGAAATGGATTATATGAGTGGTTGGTGATGCCATTCGTGTTATCCAATGTACCTTGTACTTTTATGAGACAGATGAACACCGTGTTGTGGGAGTATAATGGTAATTTTGTTGTGGTTTATTTTGATGATATATTGGTCTTTAGTAAAACTAAAGAAGAACATTTGAGGCATCTAAGGGTGATATTTGAAGTTTTAAGGAAAGATAAACTCTATGCAAATATTAATAAATGCACATTTATGGAAGAGAGTTTGGTATTCTTGGGATTTATTATTTCAGCAAATGGGGTACAAATGGACTCAGAAAAGATAAAGGCAATTATTGAATGGAATACTCCACGTAGTATAAAAGAGGTAAGAAGCTTTCATGGTCTAGCAACATTTTACATAAAGTTTATTATAACTTTCAGCAGTATTATAGCACCTATAACATATTCAACAAAAGGAAGGGAATTTCTTTAGAAAAAGGTAGCTGAGGATAGTTTTCAGTTCTTCAAGAAGAAGCTGACAAAGGTACCCATTTTGGAACTACCAAATTTTGATAAAGTGTTTGAGGTGGATTGTGATGCCTAACATGTTGGTATTGGTCTTGTTCTAAGTCAAGGTGGAAAGTCAGTAGCTTTCTTTAGTGAGAAACTTAATGAGGTAAGAAATAAATACTCTACTTCTGATGTGGAATTTTATGCAATTGTACAAGCATTAAGGCGTTGGAGGCATTACTTAGTGCATAAGGAGTTTGTGTTATTTACATACCAAATATCCCTCAAGTTTGTGACTACACAAAAGAAGTTGAATAGTAAGCATGCAAAGTGGGTATCATTTTTATAGGGTTATACTTTTTCTCTAAAACATAAATCAGGAAACCAGAATCAAGTTAGAGATGCATTGAGTAGGCATGTGACTTTGTTTACCACTATGGAAAATGAGGTGGTGGGTTTTGAAGAAATAAAGGGTTTGTATTCTTGTGAGTCTGATTTCAAGGATACTGTTGAAAGGTTAATTCGTCCATTGTGGGAAAATGTAGGAAATGACTTGGATGAGTACATTTTACAGAATGGCTACTTATTCAAGGGACTCCAACTATGTATCCCAGTTGCGTCTCTGAGATAGAATATAGTGAAAGAGTTTCATAACAGAGGATTGGCTGGGAATTTTGGTAAAGAGAAGATGACAGCCTTGGTAGCAGAGAAATACTATTGGCCAAATCTGAAAAGAGATGTTGTAAGATATGTGGAGAGGTGCCAAATTTTTCAAGTCTCTAAATGCCATACATAGAATACAGGGTTGTATATGTCATTAACTGTTCCTAAAGGGTCGTGGACATATTTGAGTATGGATTTTGTTTTGGGATTACCAAAAACACAATGAGGTAATGACTCAATTTTTGTGGTTGTTGATAGTCTTTCTAAGATGGTTCATTTTATTACCTGCAAGAAAACAAGTGATGCAAGAGGCATAGCAAAAATTTTTTTCAGAGAAGTTTTTTGTTTGCATAGTGTTCCAAAAACCATTTCTTTAGATAGGGACACAAGGTTCATAAGTCACTTTTGGAGGAATTTATAGAAGAAATTGGGAACTCAACTATAGTTTAGCAGTGCCTATTATCCTCAGACTGATGGGAAAACAGAGGCGGTAAATCATAGTTTGGGAAACCTGTTAAGGTGCATCATTTGGGAAAAGCCTAAACAATGGGACTTAGCATTACCACAAGCTGAGTTTAAATATAACAGTTCCATAAATAGATCCATAGGAAAGTCTCCATTTTCAATTGTGTATGGGAGTAATCCAAATGGGGTGTTAGATTTGGTATAGCTACCAGTTAGTGGCAGCGTCAGTGATGATGCAGAAGCATTTTTTGAACATATACAATAATTACAGGAAGAAGAGCACCAGAAGCTGCATAATAGTAATGATAAGTATAAGTAAATAGTAGATGTGCACAAAAGGAGAAAGTATTTATATTTGGTGATTTGGTTATGGTATTTCTGCAGAAGGAAAGATTCCCAAAAGAAACCTATAACAAGCTGAAGTACAAGAATATTGGTCCCTACAAAATTGTGGAAAAAATAAATGATAATGCTTATGAGGTAGAATTGCTAGGGAATTTTGATATTTCTCTAGTGTTTAATGTTTCAGATTTGTATTCTTTTCATGGGGATGGTGTAGAAGGGGATGTTATTGATGAAGTAGTAGATTGGAGGTAGCAGGTTCTGGTGAAGAAGAAAGAAGAATTGGATCAGATTCTACATAAGAAAACAATGGACACGTGGCATGGAAAATACAACAAATATTTGGTCCATTGAAAAGGACTGGAACCAAAGGATAATACTTGGGTCACAGAGTGGGAGATTAAGAAGTTCGACGAAGATAAATGGAAGGAGTTTGAAGAAGATAACTTGCAAGATGTGTGTTTTTTTCAAGGTAGAATGATATGCCAAAATTAGCAGGAACTTGACAAGGTCATAACTTGAGCTTCGGGTGTCTGTTTAAGTCTAGTTTTTTTAAATCACATTTTTCGATGAGACAAATGCATCGATAATCCACCCTACTAGTTGGAGCAAGTTTCAGCACATTTTTAGGCCTTAAATCCGCCATCTTGAGGCCAAAAAATTAGGATTTAAGTTGTAGTTTGGGTTTTTCTTATTTTTGGGCATTAGTTAATTTTAGTCTATTAGTTGCATTATGAGTTAGAAAGTTGGAAATTCCTCTAATTTAGTAATGTAGAAGATGTGTGGCAATTTTTTTGCTCGTACGAATAAACATGCGAACTTACAAAGAATAGTAGGTTCTAGTAAACTTCTAAACATAGTAATTTTAGCCACCTAGAGTAGATTTAGTCAAAGTTAGTTAGAGTTTACTTGGAAAATCGAGTTGGGAGTTATTGTCCTATTTAGAAAACATTGTAATTCATTATTCGATAACAAAGAAGGAGATCTATTTTCTTTTGGAGTTCATATTAGTTGTAGTATATCAAGTTTGGTTAAAATTTGGCTACATTAACTGGTTAAAGGCACAAAAATATAGGCACGACTATTTCAGGAAATAGAACAAAATACCCATAATAGGTTCGATCTTCTGGTATCGAATCATGGATAAAATTCAAGATACAACATGTCAATGTAGGTTTGAAGAAAAATAATGGATCTCAAAAATGGAAACCCATAAAAGTTACAAATCAAAGACTCAAACCTGCAACACATATTTTCTCAACAAAAATGGAAGCCATTCCCAATAGGATAAAGCAACAAGCCACTTATGTATACAATATCAAGCCAATAATAACTCGAGCTGAAAGTTCAAGGATACATAACTTGCAAAAAAATTATTATTTTTGAAATAAAATCAAACCAATCAAACATAAACCCAGATCTAGGTAATGAAATTCAAGTTCACACTACTCTCACAAATGCAATAATTTAATAGTTTGAAATGAAGCCATCATATTCAAAGATATTCCATATTTTACAGAGACTTGAAAAGGTTATAGATTAGAGTCACAACACGTGAAAATCTACAGTGACACCCTCGAGCTAAAAGTGATAGAAGAGCTCAAGTAGAAAAAGGAAGCAAAGATAACAAGAATTCCCATTAAAGTAAATGGTTACAAATAGAGATCAAGTAAAAGTTTTAGATTATTGAAACCCCAAGCAAAAAATAACTAGGTTCAATAGATATTGTAAAACCATAATCAATTTCAGGAGAGAAACCTAGATTCTCATGGTCATTAACTTTATCTTCATTTTTCAAAGTATCTAGTGGTTGCTCAAAGGAATAAAACAATACGTACAAGAAGAGTGATAAATAGTAATCTTGAAGGCTTCTTACATGAGGACCATGAATACAAATTTTTCCATTTTACTAGAATCGAACAGAGCTTCTAGTTTCTTCATTGGCCACAAGCCTTAAAAAATAGCAGGGTTCAAATATCTACATAGCTCAGTCTAGTTAAAGACAACGAAACCCAAAACCAGGAGCTTCAAGAACATAAATCTATAAAGCGGTCATAGAAAATGATGACACAAATCAATAATGAAAACTATAGAAAAAAGCAAGTAAAGAAAAATGCATGTTACAAATATAGTTAGAGCAAAGGATGGATTTCTACAGATATGCAATAATTATAAGTATAATCACTTTTACAAAAGAAGAGGGTTTCCAGCTTAAAATAGAGCTAACAATAATAAAACCCTAATGCAGTATCATGAGTAAATAAAATCATAGCAGAGGAATTACAAAGCTTACCCTCTCAGCCAGGGCTCTAGATTTGCACAAATGACTCTAACCAAACTCGATAATGTAAGTTTTTTCAAACAACGCAAACCCAGTTTTGTGTATTTTCGAAACAACCTAGAAGTAGTACTTAGAAAGGAAACAAAGTTAAATAAAGCTATTAGATCTCAAAAAAATTCATTCATTCTTTTTTTTTTGGCATTAGAACCCTCAGCATAGAGTTAAAAAGGTAATATAATCGAGCTCGCAATCATGGTTTAGCAAGAAAATTTGAAGAAGCATTTCGAGCCACACCAGAAACAAAAGGAAACAATTTAGAATTCCATTTATAGAAGAAACTCCTGTAAATACAAGATGAAAACATTCCAATCTCAAGACCATATAAGGAAAATCACTTTTATATAGAAAACTTCATTTAAAGAGCTCAAAATATCAGTTCCATCTAGAGCTGTCATTTTCATCAATGGCCGTATATACAAATTTTTGTTAAATTGGAAAATGATCCGGGGTTTCAAATTTTTAACCTCTAACCCATCAGTGAGTTTAATATGATGTTAGAGATCAAAAGGTACATATCAAATGGTTCACAATCCAAACCCCAACTTAACCAAGGTTCCAATAGTTACATGTGTCAATACTAGAGCAAACTCTAACCTAGGTAGAGTTAGACAACACACCGACATAATAATTGAGGGGTTGAACATAATTGTGGAGGGGACATGTTTCCTAATTAATATTAATTCTTTAAGACTATAGTTTTTTGTCTACTATACAAAAGAGTGAATCACTATGTCTGTTGACTATAGTAAAACTATGTGTTATTGCAAAAGAAACAAATTATTAATCATTGATTAATATTGACCTTGGGAAGACTATACACCATGCCGCAAATAATCAAATAGGATCCCAACATCATAATACATTCCTAAGTTAAGATAAGGACATAATGATTCTACAAAATGATTATTCAAAAAACAATCATAGCTTATGCCATGAGAAATCAGAAGGAGTTGATCATTATCAACTAATGATCTAATAATCATTACATACCTTGTAATCAAAGGGTGTTTTTGAAAAAAAGTGTATATTAGTTAGTCCACGTACCATATCATGGAGGAATATGCCACAAAAGGTGAATTATTACCTTAATATTTACAAACACCCTTTTTCCAAGTATGTATATTCCATAAGAACACAAAGAATGCATACATAGAGAGTCAACATCAGAGGTCATGAAAATCATTTAAAAGTCCTAATTACATTATTTTTCACAAAATAAGTGTTTTATTTTCTTGCACATACCTACAAGTGTTCCCGTTAGTGGGGTGAATAGATTTTTCTAAGCATGAAGACAAAGGAAATTATTTTACTTGCACATAATGTATTTTTTTCATGCCTTCACAAAAAGACAAAACAAAGAAGAAGAAAAAATTTCCTTTGCAATGTGGGTGAATATTCAAGTGTCACATCAAAGAGTTAAGTATGATTATTTAATCATCACCTACAACACAAAGTAAATAGCTGCATGCACATTGGAGAAATCTTACACATCAAACAAGTGGCTAATATTAGACAAAAATAATTACCCAAGTTTAATAATTGTATTAAAAATAGAGTAGTCAACTACACTTTGACTAAGTGTATATTTGTAACTAAAGATATTAATGCCTCATTGTAAACTACGTGTTTATTTTTATTTATTTATTTATTCATGACAAAGGCTAAAAGTAACATGCTTGGGCGAGTACAGACTGCAACCTATTTTTAGAATGGGTTGGGTGAATTATTTTTTCTATATATTGTGTGCATTAGAAAGGCAGAAAGGAGGACTTTTTGGATAGAGGAATGTTGAAGCATATTTTTACAAGTTTTTCCCTTGAATTAGAACCGGTTATTGCCTTTCCAATTATTCGAAGTCGTGTGTGTCTTTTTATTATCTTTTATGAATGTTAATTACCTGATTTAATTATCTTACCTTGTTGCAAATATAGTGATTTTTATATAGTGATAGTGTTTATGTTAGCTACTGTGTTGTTGAGATTTACTAACTCAACAGAAATTTTTTTACCTTAGGATCAATATGAAAACCCATTGGTTCATGTATCTATAATTTATTCTCAATTTTATTGTGCATGTACTTAATCAAAGCCCTCAATCAAATTGGTGTATCACCCCATTTCAATTTCAGTTACAACAATCTTTTCTCTATTAAAACTCCAAAAAACCCCAAAAATAGATTTAGGATACATCAATAAGGAACCATCCTTGATACGGAAGACTAACCTCAACAATAGGTATACCCACATACTTGAGGTGTTTCCATTGTATCAACAGAAGTGAGGGAATGAAGCAAGATTTGAACCCTTGTTGTTATCCCTCAACCGGGGTACACTTATGAGAGATAAAAATTTTGGTACGCCTAGTGGGATGAGGATAAGAACAAGTATTGAAGCATTCTAAAGATTGAAAATTCAAAGCAAAACCCATCTGGTTGCTCCAGATATCTGATTTTAGATTAATGTAGAGTTTTACATCATCAAATTCTTTAGCTCTAGCTTTTCAGGTATATTTCAAGAAAAATTAGATATGTTATTTGTTGTTATTAGTTGTTTTTTATGATAAGCATACCTATTTTCCCATATTTTCATAGCTTATTAGGTAATGCAGCTATGAATCCCCATTTTGAGCAATATTATCATCTAAATCAACAACCTTATTATCTATTTTTTCCATCAGATCAGTACTATGATCCCTACAAAAAGAATATTCATATAACCCAAATCATACAATTCAATATGATTATCAATATAATAATTATTATGTTACTCAAAATCAAGCTTATGAAGATGGTTATTTTTATTTTGAACAACGAAATGATATTAAGATTTAGTTACATGAACTGTAGTAGCAAATTTTAGCTATTAAGAAACAATATGAGAAATCAAAAACAATGAAGAATGATAGGCATCAAATTAAGGAATCTTGTTAATGGGATGCTCCTACTTACCTTTCCCATCATATTCCAATGGCTACATAAATTCATTTCCATCTAATGCAACCCATTCATCAGTTTCCAAATTTTCAAGATGCTGTAAATACTACTCCTTCTATTCCTGAATCACATACTAAAAGGAAATATCCATTTCCAAGCTTTCATTTTGGTACTGCTCTAAATACGGACCTTGTACCCATGTCCTTTGTCAAAAAAAATCTAGTTCAATTTGAAATCCAGCCCACTCCTCCTCCTCCATTCATAGTACAAGTTCATGAAGGAAATCAGAAAAATATCGAGGAGGGGCAGCCATATGGAGAAAAAAACATGCTAGAATTCTTGCAAAATTTGCAATGATTGGTGTCAAAGTTTCAATTTGATTACACTTCAGGGTTAGAGAAGGAACCCACTTAGGAGCTACAATGTGATTTTGTAGAGGATCAAAAAAATGTGG